>OY744520.1:196996476-197036476 GCA_963556195.1 Sepiola atlantica | reverse complement strand
TCACAGCAGCCTAAATATAAAAATCGGGTGAAGAATATGAAGAAGAAATCATTTAAGGGTGATAAATTAACACTTCCGCCCAAATCCATGGATTAAATAAAGGGTTCGAAATTCCGTTCAGTTTTCAGAATAAATTTTTTTTCTTCCTAAGTTCAACTAGAACATTCCCAAGTTCAAAAAGATGAACCTGAAGAAGGTCGGAGGTTACATCGGCCGAAACGGTGTGAATAATAAAACAACCAAGATGCGAATGGTAGTCCGAATAATAGAAATAATTTTGCTTTGTTTAAATGGTTTCGACTCTTTTGATGATGGCGTCTTTTATACAAAAACTAGCAAGACTACCCGGTGATAGTTGAAGGGTAAAATACAGAAAGGGGTAGAGTGAATATATATCTATATCTAAATGAATAAATGCGAAAGGTTTTTCGATCTATCCCAACCATATTAGCATCAAAACCGGTTAGGCTTATTTAATTCTAATGATATAACAAATATATATATATATATATATATATATATATATATATTTGTGTTATAATGGAATAATTCCAGGAAGAAATCCGGGTAAGAGAGCTCAATGTGGTAAACAGAGCAAGAATAACGTAATTGTATTTGAATTGTCGAGGGTGAATTCAGTTTTCTGCCAGTCTCAAAAATGTAATTGTCTAATTTGATGCTTGAATAAAACCGCAAGGTTGAAATAAATTATTGCATCGACAATCATGTAATTTCGTGTTATTATATTTTACGTTATATATATATATATATATTAGGCATCTCTAACTCACCCAAACAAATCTCGATATTGCTCATTTGCATATTTATTTATTTTTAAGTTTCTATTAAATTAATATTCTATAATATACTTTTCTAATTTATATTCTAATGTTCTTCTACATACGTATCGATAGTGCTATTATTATTATAATCTAAATATATAAAGTAGACTGTTTTTCCCCTATCACTTTGACGATAGTAAGAAAATAACCACACGTATGATACGCTACACATTTCACCTCACCACCAACAGCAATTCCTAACGCGTGTTTCACGAAAAAATAATTACATTTCTATTTCTAACAAAAAAATTCAAATTAGTCCGAGATTTCCACCTCTCACAAAAACATCTTCGAAAGAAAGGGCAGCTACGATTATCCCTCTCTATAGAATTAGTCCTCCCACTTACCCCGTCGACACCGTGAGCTTTTTTTTTATAGACTTGAAAAAATTTCACTGCACTGCATTGCTCGATCCATGATTCTGGAATGTCTATTCTGTAATTCTGGCAGCATGTTAGTTACACGTTATTCAATAAACGCATTCTCTTTAAACGAACACATTCGCCAACACCCATCCTGACAGGCGAGTACATTTTTGAAAAATCGACTTTTCAATTTATTTTTACATTTTCGCCGTGTGGTGAAAAGAACTCTTTACTTCTTCTATGCTCCGGAAGTGAATTACTTCCCTTTGTTACTTCCCTTTCCTTTCTCTGTAAATATGCCATTACTTCTTCGTGGAGGCTTCGCTTCCTGCGTTATATCTTTGCCGAATAAAGCTTTATCAAAAGCAAACTCAGTCTCCTCAAACCCATTCATTCATTACACGCCGATACATTTTTAAATAGACTTCTTTTCATAAGACATTACTCACACTTAATAGTTTTATTCATGCCTTAACAATTAAATAATTATTTAACTACTTTGAAAGCAGTTATTTTCCTTTATTTCGTGAAAAGTAAGCAAAACAATTCAATTTTCAATCAAATACGATAACATTTACCATTCATTTTGTTATATACTTTTTAACTTATATATATAAACCTAAAAATCAACACTTTGCAAAAAATGAGGTGGCACTTTTTATCGCCGCCACGAAGCACAATAAAGTGTTTGTATACGTGACTAAAATTAAACAATCAATCGCAACCATTTAAAAACAAAAACAGGATTACTTTTATTTTTATTTTTTTATTTTTATTTCTTAAATACTCGATTTATACATTTCTTACTTTTTTTTAAATTTTTATTTTACTATTCAAAATAGAATTTATTTTAAACTGTAGTATCTTATATTTAATATATACGATACTTCTGTAGTTTGGCTGAGATAATAATGTTATTATTTAGATATCCGTTCGTAGAAAGACAAATCATTCTAGATTGCAGCAATTTTTATTTTTGTCCCAATCCGAGGCGCACCTTCATGTGGGGAGATGGATTTTACCCAATTAAAAATTGACCTTTTGTCTAACTCTGCCCTCTATTAAAATGTTAGCCGATTGATATAAGACATTTTCTTACTTTTTCTAAACGATTTCTCGACTGTTAACTATTCGGCACTTTTAACATTGATGTGGTTCTGATTTACTTGCATCCACACGAGAGCAGAGTTAGGTACAAGGTCGGTTTTTAATTTGGGGGAAAATATATCTCCCCATACAGAGACACTCCGGATTGGGACAAAAATAAAAATTGCCACCGAGAACAGATTAAGTACAGTATAACAGATACTACACTTCAACGTTAAGTCTATTTTGAAAAGTAACAAATAACATCAGAAATATTATATGATACGTTATTTGCATATTTATAGTGATTATTCACTTTACGGACCGGGCTATACTTTAGAGAATTTTCAAGTTAAATTCAATTTTTACGGTATATTTGGTTTATTAAATTTTTAAGTAAAAGTACAGAATAGTTAATCAACTCCCAAGCTCCCCATGTTAAGAATGGGTTCATAAATTATAACGTTATTATTTCAGCCCGGTAAGTAAACTGCATAAGTACCCTATTTATATATTCATATCCGGAAGCCACGGTCAAGGAAAACACTTCTCTTTAACCAAGTTAACTAATCTTCGACACTAACAGCGAAACGTCAGGTATTTCGGAATACATACGTATATCAACTAATAAAATTTACATGACTAAGCTAGGATTTACTAAAAATACGTGACTAAACTAGGATTTACTAAAAATACGTGACTAAACTAGGATTTACTAAAATTACGTGACTAAACTAGGATTTACTAAAAATACGTGACTAAACTAGGATTTACTAAAAATACGTGACTAAACTAGGATTTACTAAAAATACGTGACTAAACAAGGATTTACTAAAAATACGTGACTAAACTAGGATTTACTAAAAATACGTGACTAAACTGGGATTTACTAAAAATACGTGACTAAACTATGGTTTAATAAAAATACGTGACTAAACTGGGATTTACTAAAAATACGTGACTAAACTGGGATTTACTAAAAATACGTGACTAAACTAGGATTTACTAAAAATACGTGACTAAACTGGGATTTATTAAAAATACGTGACTAAACTGGGATTTACTAAAAATACGTGACTAAACTAGGATTTACTAAAAAATACGTGACTAAACTAGGATTTACTAAAAATACGTGACTAAACTGGGATTTACTAAAAATACGTGACTAAACTATGGTTTAATAAAAATACGTGACTAAACTGGGATTTACTAAAAATACGTGACTAAACTAGGATTTACTAAAAATACGTGACTAAACTAGGATTTACTAAAAATACGTGACTAAACTAGGATTTACTAAAAATACGTGACTAAACTAGGATTTACTAAAAAATACTGATACTTTCCGTTTCTTTATTTGAGTTTGCATCTACACCCTGTTAGAGATCCACAGAGCTTCAATGACCTCAACACTATCACAGGTCAAGTTAGAAATACATTCAAGGATGCATGTAATGAACATGGACTACTACAGGATGCTAATGACTAGGATGCTACTTTACAAGAAGCATTTATATGTGAATATTTGAAACATTTGTTTGCCATCATGTTCTATACATGTGTTATGTCTCATCGAAAACGATTTAGGGATACCAACTCCATGAACAAGCATCAATTGTTCGGGATGGGATTGCACAACTAAAGAAAAAGCAGACTTCTGACAAATACTTCCTATTGTTCCACGTGGTAGCCCCGCTGATGAGCTCAATTCTTGCATTAAATTGTCATATTTGTGAAAATACATGAAGACTGTAAAATTATCTACAAACATGCGTGTGCATCTGAATGGCAAGATTACAACAACTAACCATGGCAAGAATGTTATTACTACACGTATTGCATTAATTGTTTCAGCTGCTGTTTTACATTGACATTGTGGGGTCTGTGTTCGCGCTGGGCAATCACCAGCATCAAATAATTCAATAGTTACAGATTTTGTCAAGGAATTTCTTTACTTATTCGACTTTCCAGGGCAATGCCGGGACACGGGTCAGCTAGTTATAAATAAAATTAAATCAAGAGATTTTATTAAATAAACTAGCTGTACCCGTGCCCCGGCGTTGCACGGCAGAAATTGAAAAGAATGAATTAAAATTTGTCAATAACCGACCGAACGCAAATAGGTCACATCAGAATTATATTCACAATAGTTAAATCACTACATATTACATTGATTTTTTTATGACTACATAATAACGTTGATTTAAAAAAAAATCTGCCCATGGTCAGCTCTTCCCCTCTCCCTCGTAGGCAGAAGTTTAACAATGTAAAAAAAAAGAAAAGGAAATTGTATCAGACGACTGGGATCGAACCATGAACCTCTCGGTCTTGGATCTACGTTCGTAACCACTGGCTTACGAAAATGAGTAGAAAATGTATCGAAAAATAGGTAATTGAAACAAAGCCAGCCAGTAGCTGGCATGCGTGTTATCGTATGATCCGCCTTAAGGCGACCGAATGTAGGGTCCACCAGTCACACGTTTTGGGTCATTTCTTTACCAAGAAATTAATGTTTTTTTCGAATTTTTGGATATTATGCACATGAAAGGTGTTGGAATCAGAAAATGTAAACTGTATGGATCTGTTGAGTAACTTGATGTATAGTTATTTAATTCAGAAGTCGAGTCGTTGAAGAAATTGTAGCCGCCATGTTGAAAGATGAGATACTATGTTCATTAATTGCATTCTCTAATAACCGGAATGACTATAAATGTATACATAATAGAGAGAAATAACGTAATCCGATATTCTCGAAAGTCAGCGGGAGTGTCCATTAAATGTGTGCCTAATGTTTTGTATTATGTAGTAAATTAATACCAGACAAATATTAAATAATAACGGACACTTTTTTGAAAAGTAGACGTTGTTTATTAGTTCCCGGTGTCGATGAGAATAGTGATTGTACTAAAGTATTAGCGGGAAAAGTTTTTCCTACCATCTATATGGAGTATGTTTTGAGGAGAATCGAAGATGGTGGGCCAAAAGTAATATTTAGTGTTAGCTGGAAAAAATAATAACAAATTTACTAAAACACGCTCGAGTGAATAAGTGTAATATAGTGGTGATGCATGTGGTTATTTTCCTATTCTTCGAGAAGGTACAGGGGGAAAACCGCCCTGACTTTATATATTAGAAGATGACAGCGTTTTTAAAACGTTTTAGAATTTCATTTTTAAGGGAGATAATTTACTTTCGGCGTTAGTAAAGTGTCAAATATCGCTGAGATGCCGAGAACAGATACTACACTTTGATCATTTTTTTTGTAACAAGGCATTTTTAAATTAAAAAAAAAACATTGATTTAATTGGAATATTTTTAATGAGCGGTGTAGTGTAGTATCGGTTATGTTGTCATAAGACTATCCTCCAAGGAATTACCTTCTCCGTTTTTAAGAGTGTGTGTGTGTGTGTGTGGGGGGGGGATCCTCCCAGAATACCCCCCACCCCCCAGAAAAAAAACTCGATTTAATCGGTATATCTTTTAAGAGGGTGTAGTGTAGTATCGGTTCTTTTGTAATAAGATCGTCCTCACGGGAATCACCTCCTCCTTTTTTGGTGGAGGGAAGTAATGTTCGTTCGTCATGATATTATCCTATGTCAGGGGGTCAGTATATGTTTGCTCACCATAATACTCCTGGGTGTCAGCGTAGAATGTTTGTTCAGAATGATATCATTCTACCAGGTTAGCAAATAGCCTGGCGACCGGAGGGAGCATATATTTGCTAATATATATATATATATATATATATATATATATATATATATATATATATATATAATGAACAGAAAGAGGCTAATTTGTTCTTTTTAATCTTATAATATTGAACTGGCTTTGCAAATTCACCTTTTCCTGATTCAAACAATTTAACCCGATCTTAATGAGTGACTTAACGACTCACATTTTTCTTCTAAGCTAAAATCTATATTAAAACTGAACATTTTAAAGATGTTTGTTGGTCATGTATAGGATCCCAAACTATTCAACAGAATTGTACCAGTCAGACAAATTGTCTACGATGAACTTTTTCACGCATGAATTATACACACCCGTACTATAGTAGCATATTTTAGCTAGCCTGGGAGGATGGTAGCATGACGAATGAGCATATGCTTCTCTACCCTATCTCAAAGGAGGAGGTAAGGTCTGGGAGGATGGTAGCATGACGAATGAGCATATGCTTCTCTACCCTATCTCAAAGGAGGAGGTAAGGTCTGGGAGGATGGGACCATGACGAAAACACATGCTATTCTATCCAATCTCAAAAGAGGGGGTAATGCCTGGAAGGATGGTGTAATGACGAATAAACATGTATTACACTATCCCATCCTAAATGAGGAGCATAATGCTTGGGAGGAGGGTCTTATGACAGCAGAACAGATACAAAGCTATCCTCTCCAAAAAATAGGACGACGGTATCATGACCACAGAACATATATATTAGCACCCTCCTACTCCCCAAAACGGAGGAGGTAATATCCGGTAGGATCGTATCATGACAACAGATACTACACTGCCACTACTTCTGAATTGAGCATCGAAACATAGTAAGTTAGTTTGACATAATATAATAAACCGAATTAAGCGTTAAAAGATAGTCCAATAGTACATTAATAAAAGTAATAGTATAATTTCGTCTTCAGACAAATATCAAATCTCTATTAAGTAATAGATTTAATGTAAATGCATGTGGTAGATTTTGTTATGTTATCCATCACTTGATTGTTTACTAGCGGGACCCATTGCCCGGCGCTGCCCGGGAGTAATATAAAATAATGAATTAAATAGAATAACTTAAACAAAATGAATTCTCGCCGACGGACAGACAGAAATCCTGACATTGTGACAGAGAACCTCTTCATTATATTATTAGTAGATTTAATTTAATTGCATGTGATAGATTTTGTTACCTTATCCATCACTTCATTGTTTATTATGTCTGTAAGTTTTAATATTTGTGGTGTTTTGTGGTGGTGTTATGCACACAAGACCGACTACAAAATAGAATTTGTTCCAAAAATAACACGAACAACATTAAACATCACACCGCAAATATTTAACAGAAAAAGTGAAAAACAAATTAAGATTCTCATTTCAATGGAGGATAAATGAATTTGTAGGTTTAGTTAAATGTGCACTGGACGGCCATTGTGACTCAAAATTTGCATAGTTTTAGTTTTTTTCTGTGACCCCCCATTTTCTTAATAATTAGTCACCACTTATCAAGACCAAAAGCAGCTTGAGGATAAGGGTAAGTGGTTGTTTTGTTTTACACCATTTTTCTGGGTTATTTTATACCAAATACGGGCATGTTGGTAAAAGTCTTGGAGAAGGAAGGGAGTGGGTTAGGGGAAGGGAAAATTGTTATTTTTTTGTTTTTGGCTTTGCAGAACATGATTGAGTTTTGCAAAGAGAGAAAAACCAGTAAACCATCAATGTTTGGTGCATTTTGGGTCGGGAAGCCGATATCTTCAGACAGCCTGATCTGGTAGCACCACTAGAAGATACGGGTAAGTGAGCTGGATGGATTGTCAGTTGAATGATGAAAGAATATTATGAGGGCGACTAAAATGATTAATAGAATAAACAATGTTTGATGACGTATGAGGGCGGTTCAAGACAAGTATTTAAAAATGACTGTCGTAGAAAACCCGTGGTGGTAATGTGTTTCATAGATGATATGCTACTGGAAAGAAACTGTTCAAATTCTGCCTGGCGCTAGGCACACGATAAGATTTAAGTTTGAAATAACACTTTAATCACTAAACACGTAGATTGAATGGACGTATCTTATTATAGATGCGTCCAATCATTTCTATAGGTAGATCTATCTATCGCTGAGTGTCATGTTAAAGTTTAAAATATCGGTTTTTTTCGTTTGTCACGTTTAAATTTGAAATATTTTTGGTCTGTCACGTTTAAATTTCAAATAGAATATTTTTGATCTGTCACGTTTAAATTTCAAATAGAATATTTTTGGTTTGTCACGTTTAAATTTTAAATAGAATATTTTTGGTTTGTCACGTTTAAATTTCAAATAGAATATTTTTGGTTTGTCACGTTTAAATTATAAATAAAATATTTTTGGTCTGTCACGTTTAAATTTCAAATAGAATATTTTTGATCTGTCACGTTTAAATTTCAAATTTTGTCTTAAGGTTTGAATGTCATTTTCATAATCAAACACGCAGTTTGAATGTGCGAATCTTATTTTAGATGGCTCAATCGACTCTACTGATCGGTGTGCCGCACTTAAGTTTGAAATAACATTTCAAAATACATACATTCATCTCCATACGTAAGTTAGTAAATTCTCAGAAATCAAGTGGCCCCTTTTCTGGGGCTAACACTTGATTTCTATACGAAATCCATAGATATCCGAGTGTTCAATCAAGATTATCCTATATTTCTCAAACGTTGAGTCAGTAAAGAACTAAGGAACATTAATTTTCCTCTCCTCAATTGACCTCTTAACTATGTTATAGTTTATCTTTCTGAATTTAGGCTGGATTCCAGGACAAGAATTCATCTGGTCTGGTGGAGTATCAAACTAAACGCTGTTACTTAAGATAACATCACTAGGAGAAGGTGCGCAATTTCTCGTGTGAACCAGCGTATAGTCGTGTCGAGGAGATCTTATTTAAGCTTAGAATACTATTTTATTTTTAATATTTGGTCAGGGGTTACTTGTAGGGTGAAGTATGCTTAGACATGATTGTCTTGACAAACCCTTGTACAGAGAGACCGAAGACACTCGAGGATGCTGTCTAGTAGGTAATCCAAACTCTCGGTCGGTCACTCTGAAGTCTACAATCGCATTTCATCGCTAAACGCGCAGATCGAATGGACGCATATTAAGAATACCCCTTCTTGTTTTAATGTTTCAATATTTACAAATTTGAACGACAGAAATATTTTTTGAAATAAGTTTTTTTTTTTTACAAATTCGCTTCTTTCCCTAAATAAAAACTCACATCAGAAAAGTAATAAAATTTATGTGATCTTCCCTTCCTATATTTAATTTATTTTCTCCGCACTGATCCCCTGTTCAATATGCATGCTTCAAAGGGCGGCAACTCTGTCCATTTTTAGTGAACGCAGAGTTAAATGTCATAGTTTACGTTAAGGTTGCGCTGTCAAGGTATTACATTTCAATATGCAGTTTATTTCATTCGTTTGTTTTCAATATTTTTTTCTGTGGCGCTTCCGGATGTGTTGCCTTCTATGACCTTTAAGTAAACGGCTTGATCTGATAAACGAAATACATTTTTCAAGACTTCTTTCTCTTTGTCTTCCATGTTTTTGTTTTTTTAATCAATCGAAAGTCGCCAAAAGTGTTCTACGCCCAGAACGTATTGAACTCTAATGGTCAAACGCATTGGTTAGATTGTAAAGAGAAAGGCAATATCAGAAATAAAGAGAAAGTTTATCCATACAAAAGTAATTCATTTTTATTGACAACTTGTTAAGACAATGAAAAATAAACAGTCCATAAAGAATGAGAGTTCAAAGTGTCCGAACGTTCTAGATAAGAAAAGTTTTTTTTTTTTAATACGGAGAAATTGAATACACATGTTAATTTCGGCTGACACCTGCGTCCACGTGTGTGTAAATGAAATAGGCATTATAAGCATGTGTGTGTATATTGGCGCGCCTGTTTTGTTAGTGAAAGAGTGCGTGTATGAACTTTGTACATGCGTTCTTTTAGCAGTGTGTATATGCTGTCGCTATGTTTTGTAGTTCGTGCGTGTCTCTCGTCGTATGTGTGCTACTTTACAAGGGCCTTTCGGCACCAAAAGGGCTTAGGCAGGAAGTGTTGCACGCACGTGTCTTGTTTCTGAAAAAAGATGAGGAAAGAAGAAGAAAAACTCTGTGTTTGGGGTTTTGTATTACGCGCAAATATTTGGAAATAAATATATCTTGTGCTGTGATTAGTTGGAAAAAACTGCTGATTTGAACTTTCGTTTGAGAATCGATACGTAAAAACAATATTCGCTGCCGCTGCTTGCAACAAGATTAGTCTTCCGTTATTTGACACATCGGCATTGTAGCTGGGTTATTGTGTTTAAAACATCAGAATAGGAGAGTTTTAAGGGCCTTCCTTTATTCTAGAGCATGCGTTCAAGAAGACCCCAATTTAGCTCTGTCCATTTCCTGAAGCGCAGTATGAATGTATTCATGAAATCCTGACAAACCGACTGCTAAATAGCTCTAACCTCCATCTTGATGGTTTTCTTGAGTTCCGTAATGATCATCGGTCTGTCTGCATGACGATGTCTTTAAGGGAACCATAGAGAAAAACAAAAATCGAATTCTGGGCTCTGAGGTGCCAACTCGAAATCAGTTTTCAAACTGATCACATGGCTTGCAAAGTTCTCTTTCAGCCAATCCCTGGACATATTTGAGGTGTAAGAGCTTGTTGGAATGAGAACTTTACAATAAGTGATGGGTATAATGTCGAGAATTCAGTTTTACGCACAGTTTCCGTCTGCTGACTCTCCCTCTCCCTCGATCAGCTCAGCTGAACTTTGGGCGTCCAAAATGGCTTGGACGGTTTTTACGTGTTATATTAATGTCCCATAGTTCTAAAACTGCTCTTGAAGAGGCTTTTTCACATTTGAACTGAGGCACGAAAAAGTCCTGCACTTTCGTGAACGAGCCTGACTTGTAATGTTTGACACAGTATATTCTTTGCTCGAGCTTCTATTGAGATCAGTTATGTTCACAGGTGTTGATTCTGCCATGCCCTACAAAATAAGGGCGATTGGTGATTTACTGAACGATATATGACAAAAAGTGTGAATGGGGCCGGCTTTCTTTTTTGACCACCCTGTATATCTGATGATGAATTTCCAATCTGGCAGTTGTGGGGAGTGTGAAGTCACCCATTAGTTGCCAGTACTCTTAGGTCAACCCTAACCTGTCAATTTCGCATCTATGCTAGGTATTCCATGAAACTGCAGCCAGTGGTATACATTTAAATCATGAATAACTTGTTAACTAAAAGACCATGGATAAATATTTGAAGATATTGTGAATTTGAAGCATAACCACTTTTACCAAAATGACTTGATTCGACATTAAATAACGCGAAAAGTGTCGATACACCGTCAAACCAAAAAACAAAACAAAAAAAACAACAAAAACAAAACAACCACACGAATCTATTTTCTAATTGACCACCGCACTTCCTAGCGCCGATCCTATATGTTGGGTTATATCTATTACTGATGGAGATTTGGTATATGTCTGTCTGAACATGGAACTGTACTATTACGATCTCCAATGTTCAATTCGGAGGAAGGTACTGTAGTATCTCTTCTGTTGTCATATCTTCCGCCAAGGAATTACCTCCTCCTTTTTGGGAGTAAGGGTAGTGTAGTATCTGTTCTGTTGTCAGGAGACAAACTCCCAGGAATTATCTCTTCATTTGTAGTATATGTTCGATCATCATGGTACCATCATCTCAGGCATTTCCCCCTCCTTCTTTAGGGGACGGGCAGTGCAGTAAATGTCCGTGCGACCAGTATGAACGATTTTATGTGAGAATAAAACAAGTTTGGTTATTTTCTTTAGAGTGAAGGTAATCCCTGGGAAGAATGGTATCATGAGGAACGGGCAAGGAGAAGTAATACCTTAAAGGATTGGTCGCATGACAACAAAACAGATGCTTGACTACTCTAACGGAGGAGGTAATACATGGGAGGATGGTATCATGACGAACGAATATAGTACACTACACCCTTCAAGGGAGGAGATAATGTCTGGGAGGATGGTATCATAACAGAACATATACTACGCTACTTTCCCAATAAATTGCGCATTGAAAGATAGTGCCTTAGTCCGAAATAGTAAACTAAATTGAGTATTAAAACAGTACAATTTAATAGAATAATATAGTTTTAGCTTTTGACACACCGATACTAAATCTCCATTACTAATACATTCGTGTGCCGATAAAAACTAACATGTATATCAACACCGAAATAAGAGAGCTCCTCCCGAATTTAAAAAACTTTTTACTGAATATTCGCAACCAGAGCTTCAATTCTAAATCCGAAACGTGCAAAAGTCAGCTCCATTTAAAAAAAAAATCGGTGCTCACCGATAAGGTTGTACCCCCCCCCCCCACACACTTTAACTTCTTCCTGATATACGGGCAGTTTACGTGAAATGAATCAGAATGAGCCCATTCGCCTGCCAGGGATAAAAAACCCAAAGAAACAGGGCTTACATTTACTTATTCGTTTACATTTTTATTTTAATGAAGGAGCGAATCTCACAGGAAGTATAGAAACCCCCTAAAACCTCCCTTTCTTTCCAAATTTATATAACCAGAGAAAGAGTCAAAGTTTTTGAAGGTTAGAGAAAGGAACTTCCACCCACCTAATTGTTTGTGTTTTTTTTGTTAGGCCGCCGGACGAAAAGTGATCTCGTTGAACAAGCTGTAAGGCAGCTTAAATAGCCTCATTCCTGACCATCGCCCACCCACATAGCTATAAGCTTGTCTCGCTCTGTCGGTACTTCAAACCGGATCCGAAACTCAATCTCTGATAAAAATTCCGCAACAATAATCGATAGATTCTTTTCTCTATTATTATTTTTATTCCATTCGATTATACACAGGTTCCGCCATAAGTAAGTATATATCCGTTCGCCAGATTTGACTCTATGGCCGGGGGTTGTTTCTTGGACAAAGGGTTATACCCATGTGGGGGTACTCTGACCAAAGGTTGTGGGAGAGATGCCTTTATAGTAGCATGTCATTCCCACTGTTCGAAGTGGCCCGACCACGTGTAGATGAAATTAACAGAATAAAACAAACAAAGGGAAGAAAGAAAACATTATTATTATATCTGAAATTATATTAGAAAGAAAGCAAAGGAATAATAAAGCTAACACACAAGAATGATATTTTGTAAAATAAATAATTAGAGTAAAAAATTTATATTAAACAAAACAATTTATTTGGCTAAAACATTTTGTATGGCTATCAGTTACAGAGTTCATATTTTTAAGGAGTGAAAAGTTCCGTTTATACGAACGTGTACTAGTGAAATGTTCGGTTTGTACGAATGTGTATATGCGAGCGTGTTTGGTGTATTTTTGTGGCAATTGTAATGGGCGTGTGTTTGAAAGAATAGTTCGTTATTCGTGGTAGGAATTAAAAAAGATTACCTACTTTTTGATTTTTGCCTCCCCCACCTTGGGGGGAGGGTCGACGATCTCCTCTGTGTGAGTTCGGCCGGAAAGCGGAAGAGAAAAAGAGAGAGAAAAGAGAGTGTGTGACTTGTTTTATAGGGAGTCAAATCACGCGTGGTCAAGCTGACCTGTTGGTCCCTGATTGGCCGGAATCTTCGGCCAACATGCTTTCACGAGATCACCCCTTTCTTCTCTATCTCAGAGACGAAGAAGGGCTGAGCAAACAAAGAAAGAAAAGAAGTCGCAACAAATATGCCCTGCCCCGCCGGTAGTAGCGTTTGCTACAACTCCTTCCAACTTTTTTCCCGTGAGGTGTTTTCAAAAACAAAGTCTACTCAGAAGAGCCTCGTAGCATCGTTGAACTTAAGGAACGAATCCGAGCTGCCATTGTTCAAGTACCGTTGGACCTGCACGCCAAACTATGCCACTCAGTTTCTTAAAAAAATTAGCAAAATGCATTGAGCTCCATGGAGAGCACACAGAGCTTTAATAAACATTGTGTTTTATGTTGCCAAAAACTCAAGTGTTTTACCCTTTTATTAGTTTCTATATTGCATATTTCTATCATGTTACATTTATTATGTTGATATAAAATTATATAGTTACGTATGGCGGACCCTGTATAAAAGATGGTATGAATTTAATGGTTTCATACTGAAATAATATGTGGCACAAGGCTGAAAAATGAGAAAAAACAGTTCCCCCGGGAGGTGACTGTGGTCGGGTGAAAATATAGCCGAGAACGGATCCGTCGACATTTACCAGTAGTCGACCAGCATTAAAGCAACCTTTCTTCCTTCGGGAGTAGGTAATACCTGGGAGGGTGCACCTCCTTGGACCGAGTCGAATCATATCTCATTCCGTCAAAGAGTCGGTTTAGCAGCGAAAGAATTCCTAACCTCCATACAAACATTTTGTTTTCCATCTCTCCAGAACACTAGACAAGTCTAATAATACTTAAGCGGCAGTAACACAGAATGCAACGAAAACCTATAGGGTTGTCAATATCAAAAGTTTGGCGTAGGTTTAAAAATGTTAGATCATGAAAGGAAAACATACTGGTAGATCACAATTGACATTAACGCCTTGGAAATTATAGAAATTAAACAAAAATAAGAATACAAATGCTGACCACATATGGAAGGAAAAGAGAAACCATCTACCCTTATGGGATGAAGTAAAAATGATAGATAGAGAAGAACGTTGGAGAGTAAGACAACTCAAAGAAGCAGCACATATGTTAGGCGACAATGACTTACTAATCAGACCTAGTATAGAATTCAATACAATATGGGAACCTATAATTATAAATAATAGATAAGTAGTGATCTATAGTGATAAGTAGTTAGTTCAAAAACGAGAATAGGTTTAAGGCTCCCAAAATTCATACTAGGATTGCCAGCAAGGACCTGTGGCGCAGTGGATATAGTACTAAGTAAAATTTAGTTCTCAGTGTGGGCGATACGAAGAATTGCGAATTACTGAAGACTTCTTCCCAGTCATGGCAGATGGAACGAGAGCATGCTACCCCCGTGGATTTAATAAAGGGTTCCGTTCAGAATTCCGTCCAGATTCCCTGACGGCCGAAACGTTGTGATCAAAACATCCAAGATGAGGACAGTAGTCCGAATATACCAAATTCTACAAATTATCAACCAAAAATGCTAATATAGGGGATCAGATAGAGTTTCATAAGAATGATAACCAATTTAACTAATCTGAACACTGTTTTACAGTTTCATGGCTACAAATTTATTAGAAGTGTTTTTGATATTTCTCAATGATACGATTTATTTCTATGAAAGTTAATCAACGCTTGTTTCTCTAAGGCGTTTTGACTTATATATTTTAATCACACACAACCTGGTTCCAGTTAAGGATATTTAACCGCCCGAGAACGAAAATGGGGCGATCAGATGGTGCTATGGCTAGATGGGGGCTACAAAACCGACCCAACTATCTGCGAATGTAGAGGAGAGAGAGAAAAGTGCACAAGAGAGAGAGAGAGAGACAGAGAGAGAAAAGAGGACGAGAGAGAAACAGAAAAGAGAAGAGAGAGAGAAAAGAGAAGAGAGAGAGAAAAGAGAAGAGAGAGAGAAAAGAGAAGAGAGAGAGAGAAAAGAGGAGAGAAAGAGAAAAGAGAAGAGAGAGAGAAAAGAGAAGAGAGAGAGAAAAGAGAAGAGAGAGAGAAAAGAGAAGAGAGGGAGAGAAAAGAGGAGAGAAAGAGAAAAGAGAAGAGAGAGAGAGAGAAAAGAGAAGAGAGAGAGAGAAATGGGGACGAGATAGAGAGAGAGAGAAGACGAGAGAGAGAGAGAGAGAGGGGACGAGAGAGAGAGAGAGAGAGAGGGGACGAGAGAGAGAGAAAGAAATGGGTCGAGAGAGATAGAGAAACAGTGTGTGTGAAAGAGTTAAGGGCAATGAGTGAGACAGGGAGAGAAAGCGTATCGTAAGAGAGAAAAGAAAGGGAATGAGATAGAGATAGAGAGAGAGAGAGAGAGGGAATGATAGAGAGAAAGGGAATGAGACAGAGAGAAAGGGAATGAGACAGAGAGAAAGGGAATGCGATAGAGAGAAAGGGAATGAGATAGAGAGAAAGGGGATGAGACAGAGAGAAAGGGGATGAGACAGAGTTAAAGGGGATGAGACAGAGAGAAAGGGAAATGAGACAGAGAGAAAGGGAAATGAGACAGAGAGAAAGGGAAATGAGACAGAGAGAAGGGGAATGAGACAGAGATAAAGGCAATGAGACAGGGAGAAAGGGAATGAGATAGAGAGAAGGGGATTGGAGAGGGAGAGAAGGGGATTGGAGAGGGAGAGAAGGGGATTGGAGAGGGAGAGAAGGGGATTGGAGAGGGAGAGAAGGGGATTGGAGAGGAAGAGAAGGGGATTGGAGAGGGATAGAGAGAAACAGAGAGAAAGAGAGAAAGAGAAAGAAAGAGAGAGAGAGAGAAAGAAAAGAAGATTAAATGTGTGTAAAGTTTATTACCATAAGTAAATAAACCACGACAAAATCCGATTCCATTCAAGCCTAAAAACCCAATAAAAAACAACAAAAAACCAACTTTTTTTCTCCCTGTAATCGAAATGCAACTATTTTTTGTATTTTAAACAAATTTCTAGAAATTCCCGTTTCTTAGCAAAAACTCATGCCGAGCGAACCAATTATTCTCCACGTCAATTCGTGCCTTTGTCTGTCTGTGTCACAATTTGATGTAAGTAAGTGCTTTCAATATGACCCAAAGGATCGGATAACCGCGATGGGGGCGGAGCAGAATGGGGGTGCTGTCTGATTTCCCATCTGTGGATCTCTTTACAAGGCGCACCGGGATACGGGATCGCAGATATTCGAAGTCGGTATGTCAGGAATTCAGATAGATAAATAGAGGGAGAGAGAGAGAGAGGAGGTAGAAGCGAGAGAGATGAGGTAGAAAGCGGGAGAGAAGAGGTAGGAAGAGGTAGGAAGAGGGAGAGAGGGTGAGAGGAGGTAGGAAGAGGGAGAGAGGGTGAGAGGAGGTAGGAAGAGGGAGAGAAGGTGAGAGGAGGTAGGAAGTAGGAGAGAAGGTGAGAGGAGGTAGGAAGAGGGAGAGAAGGTGAGAGGAGGTAGGAAGAGGGAGAGAAGGTGAGAGGAGGTAGGAAGAGGGAGAGTAGGTGAGAGGAGGTAGGAAGAGGGAGAGAAGGTGAGAGGAGGTAGGAAGAGGGAGAGAAGGTGAGAGGAGGTAGGAAGAGGGAGAGAAGGTGAGAGGAGGTAGGAAGAGGGAGAGAAGGTGAGAGGAGGTAGGAAGAGGGAGAGAAGGTGAGAGGAGGTAGGAAGAGGGAGAGAAGGGGAGAGGAGGTAGGAAGAGGGAGAGAGGGTGAGACGAGGTAGGAAAAGGGAGAGAGGGTGAGAGGAGGTAGGAAGAGGGAGAGAATGTGAGAGGAGGTAGGAAGAGGGAGAGAATGTGAGAGGAGGTAGGAAGAGGGAGAGAATGTGAGAGGAGGTAGGAAGAGGGAGAGAGGGTGAGAAGAGGTAGGAAGAGGGAGAGAATGTGAGAAGAGGTAGGAAGAGGGAGAGAATGTGAGAGGAGGTAGGAAGAGGGAGAGAATGTGAGAGGAGGTAGGAAGAGGGAGAGAAGGTGAGAGGAGGTAGGAACAGGGAGAGAAGGTGAGAGGAGGTAGGAAGAGGGAGAGAGGGTGAGACGAGGTAGGAAGAGGGAGAGAGGGTGAGACGAGGTAGGAAGAGGGAGAGAGGGTGAGAGGAGGTAGGAAGAGGGAGAGAATGTGAGAGGAGGTAGGAAGAGGGAGAGGAGGTAGGAAGAGGGAGAGAATGTGAGAGGTAGGAAGAGGGAGAGAATGTGAGAGGAGGTAGGAAGAAGGAGAGAGGGTGAGAGGAGGTAGGAAGAGGGAGAGAGGGTGAGAGGAGGTAGGAAGAGGGAGAGAATGTGAGAGGAGGTAGGAAGAGGGAGAGAAGGTGAGAGGAGGTAGGAAGAGGGAGAGAATGTGAGAGGAGGTAGGAAGAGGGAGAGAATGTGAAAGGAGGTAGGAAGAGGGAGATAAGGTGAGAGGAGGTAGAAAGAGGGAGAGAGGGTGAGAGGAGGTAGGAAGAGGGAGAGAATGTGAGAGGAGGTAGGAAGAGGGAGAGAGGGTGAGAGGAGGTAGGAAGAGGAAGAGAAGGTGAGAGGAGGTAGGAAGAGGGAGAGAAGGTGAGAGGAGGTAGGAAGAGGGAGAGAGGGTGAGAGGAGGTAGGAAGAGGGAGAGAGGGTGAGAGGAGGTAGGAAGAGGGAGAGAATGTGAGAGGAGGTAGGAAGAGTGAGAGAATGTGAGAGGAGGTAGGAAGAGGGAGAGAAGGTGAGAGGAGGTAGGAAGAGGGAGAGAAGGTGAGGAGGTAGGAAGAGTGAGAGGAGGTAGGAAGAGGGAGAGAAGGTGAGAGGAGGTAGGAAGAGGGAGAGAAGGTGAGAGGAGGTAGGAAGAGGGAGAGAGGGTGAGAGGAGGTAGGAAGAGGGAGAGAGGGTGAGAGGAGGTAGGAAGAGGGAGAGAATGTGAGAGAAGGTAGGAAGAGGGAGAGAATGTGAGAGGAGGTAGGAAGAGGGAGAGAATGTGAGAGGAGGTAGGAAGAGGGAGAGAGGAAATAGGAAGAGGAGAAATAGGAAGAGGGAGTGAGAGAGAGAGGAAATAGGAAGATGGAGTGAGTGTGAGAGAGAGAGAGAGAGAGAGAGAGAGTCGTGACAGAAGTATATAAAGCAAAAAGATATGGTTGTATGAGAGTCGCGATAGAGAGAAGTGTGAGGTAAAAGAGAGAGGGGAGAGAGAAAAGAAAAGGAGCATAATGAGAGAGAAAGAGAGAGAGAGAAAGAGAGAGAGAGAGAGAGAAAGAAAGAAAGAGAGTGTCAGAGAGAGAGAGAGAGAGAGAGAGAGAGGGAGAAAGAGAGTGTCAGAGAGAGAGAGAGAAAGAGAGTGTCAGAGAGAGAGAGAGAGAGAGAGAAAGCGTATCGTGAGGGAGAAGAGAAGAGAATGAGAAGAGAGGCAGGCGATTAGCGAAATATGACAGTTAATGTTTATTCTACTGTCGTCTAACACAGGTACAAACAAAATGGCTGATACTCTTAATGCTTTCACAAATTAAGTAAAATAAAAACGAACCACTTCTTTTCAACGAGAATGATGTAAGAGAGTGCAATCCTCACACCGCAAATTCGACTATTTCAACAAATACGGCGATTTCCAAACAGAATTCTGATTAAAAAGAAATACCCAACTTTATTTCCAAAGTAGAAACTTTACAAGTTCTAAGTACATTCCACTTTCTAGAAGGACCACATCTTCAGTAGTAACTATTTTTAAAAAACGTTGAAACTTTTCTAAGAGTATCCAAGGGGAGACAATAATAATAAAAAGATTATTTATTGACATTTGTTCGTCAGGCCAGAACAGTGGCGACGCCTTTCCAGGAGTGGGTGGGACATTCCATCGCCATTAAATAAACCCACTCTTAAGACAAAAAGAGTTAGGGAAGGAATCGAAGAAATAGAAGAGAAAGAAATAAAACAGCAGCTCCCTCTCCTCATTCAGACTACTGTCGACGTATTTCTTTCGTTTGTTAGTGGATTTAGAGAAAGGCAAGTGCGTTGAGGAATAACCAGCTGATTCTAAGAGTAATAGGCCAAGAGAGTATTCAATCCTGAATTAATTCTAGAATGTATAACAACGACAGGAGACAACATCCCAAATCACGCTAGACGTGACTAGTTTATAATAAGAAAGTAAGATAGACATGCCAAGCAACTCCAGAATGCTAAATTCGAGAGGACGAATTCAGTGAGATCCACAATCCAGTTTACACGCCCGTTGACATTAATTTCCCCTTACTCTTTTTAGCCCAACTTAAATTAGAAAATTCGGTTACGAAATCGTTAAAGATATACGTGTGATACTATGGACTACCTCCCCTCCCCCAAATAGCTCAGTTCGAAAAACATCAGACTGAAGATATCAAGATTTCGGTTTCGCTTTCCTGTCATGACATCCGCTTTATTTGTTGGGAATTTATTATTTAGTATTAATGTAATATTTTCAATTTCTTAAAAAAATTGTGCCTGACGGAAAGACAGACACACAGAGAAAATGCCCCTTATATTATGAGTGGGTTTGGTATCTGTCGGTTTAAAGATAAAACTATACTATTATTTCTATTAATTGTACTGTATTTCAATACTCAATTCAGGGGGAGTAGTGTAGTATCTATTCTGCTGTCATAAGACCATCCTCACAGGCATTATCTCCTCCTTTGAGGACAGTGTAGTATATGTTCGTTTGTCATAATTTTATCTTCCAATATTACCAAAAGATTGATAGTAATAATAAAAAGTTAATAGCGTTATGGACGGGGCACAAAAGCACATAGGGTTCCTCATTCAATATTGAGTCTTCTTGCTAGTATGTACGATAATTGCTATCCACCAATTTACTTTCAATGGGCATGTTGATTTATGTATACTATTGTTTTCCGTTTATTATTTTATCGTACTTTATAATTTGACCTGTTGTTACCTGCTTAGATTGGCCGGACACTTGGCCGACATTGATAAAACACGTAAACATCGCGCGTGAGAGAGTTAGCTTAAACTGTTGACGGTCACACCTTCCCGGCCTCCTACGTCTAACACTCGTAGCGAATATATTGTTACTCATTGCGAGACTGTAGCGTCCATCTCTTTGACTGACTTTCGACAAAACCGGCCCCCTTTATATAGATATAAATCAGCCCACACACACATTTTAATCTGTGAAAACCTTTTATCTAATTTATCACTCATCTCGCCTTTGACCTAGGTGACAGCCATTCTCGATCATGGTTGTCCCGTAACCATATTTTATTTTAAAGTTTAGCATAAGGTCCAGATATAACGCAAAACGATGTTATCTGTGCAACTGTAACCGACATTTAGAGGGTTTCAATTGAATATTTTATGTTATTTGTGTTCATTGGAAAAGTGCTTATCTACCAAGGTCTTATGTACGACATGAAAAGAAACTGGAATCTTAGGAAGATCTCCATCATCCCAGTAATTATAGGAGCAACATGACTAATGAAAAAGAATTTCAAAAACTACCTGGCGAATATACCCGGTAAACCAAGTGCAAGATAGATACAAAGAATTGCACTTAAAGGAACGTTTAGAATCTTTAAAAATCTCTCTCGGCTGGAGTGTCTGAAATAACGGGTGAATGTCTGGCATCCGGTAAGATGCCCCATCCCCAGTAAAAACCAAAAGATAACATTTTTTTAAAAGTGTAAAACTATTCTGTTCGAGGGAATTTATTTTACCAATCCTGGGTCCGGTATTCTTCTAGTGTGTGTGTAATATATATATATATATATATATATATATATATATATCCGTCCCGTCACACAACGTTCACAAGTACACAATTGCCCGACAAATAAGGGGAGTAACGCCCCCGCTTTCCTCTATACCCTAAAGATGTTTTCTTTCTTTTATTACTTTCTGCTTTCTATACCGATTTATACGTTTTTTTGCTTCTTTTTACTTTTTTTATACCTAATCTGCGATAAATTAACGCTTCCGTTGTTTTTTTAACATCCGACGACATATGTTTTAATGTTTAGCAGCCAATCCAACTACCCTGCTTTCATATATAATGCTAGCAAAACCTACCCGCCCTCCTGGCAGCAATTAATCAAGGATGATGGTGGGAGGGGGGCATATAGTTAAAATATAGTCATGTCTACATTTTTAAATATTTATTTAAAAGTTTTTTTCCATAGTTAAAAACTACTGAATTAAAAAAAAAAGGTATGTAATTTAAGGTACAGAAATATAATGTTTGAAGCAATATTTAAAAACAAGTGAAGAAATACATAATTTTTAGTAGAAAAATAATAAGAAAGTTTCCAATTCAATTCCATCCAGGAGGAAAGAAACAAAGCGAACTCCATTACAAATACAGGTTGTGTGTGCGCATTATTTTTGTTGTACTTGTACTGTCAACAATGATAATTACGAAAAACAGTTGCCTCCCTTGAAAATAATGCAAACTATTTTAAGAAACGTTTTGGTAATTTTCCTTTTTTATTATTAAATCACTTCAATTAATTATTGTTAATATCAAATATCAACAAAACTATTGCATTATATATATATATATATATATTTTGGTACAGAAAAATTAGTACAACATTCGTACCGTCGGTTTCAAGCACGGAAAGACTTAGCCATCCGTCTCTCTTCAGCTTCTGTTGTCATGACAACAGAAGCTGAAGAGAGCCGGATGGCTAAGTCTTTCCATGCTGGCAACCGACGGTACGAATGTTGTACTAATTTTTCTGTACCAAAATAAATAAATATTATGTTCTTAATTTATAATTTTAATTCTTAATTTATCGAGCACTCTGCTGGGATTTTTCCTACTATATAACAAAGGTATATATATATATATATATATATATATATATATGGGGAAAATAGCAAACTAAAATTAGAAGTATATAACACCAAACATTAATTTATGTTCAAGTTATACCTCTATTATCCCCTTAAAAAAAACCCAAAAAACAAAATTAAATTTAAATTTTGGGAATATTTATTAATTGATGTCTAATACCTATTGTTGACATTTAAGGAGAGTAGAAAGTGGACAGTGGGTTTACTTTCGGCAACCTCGTAACTCTCGCTTCCCTTATTTTGTCCTTTAGTCCTCACATTCAATGAGCGATGTTTCTGACAAAGGGGTAAGAATTGCTGTTTTCTGGGTTAGAATCTATCTATCTAACACTTATCGTTGGCTAGTTTTTTTTATTTTTTACCTTGAACTAGTATTTTTTAGCTCCTTACATCAAGTGGCTTCATGCCTTGTCTGGAACAATTTCCATTAAAAAGAAAAAAAGCAGTATCTAAATTTTTCACGAAGGCCTTCCACTACATTATTTTACCCGCTTCGCATAAAATTTAAGTAAACTAAACAAAGACCACATTCAGACCCATTACGCCTGGCAGCTGTGTGTTTCAAAATTCAAAATCAGAGTTTAGAAGTAAATCTTGTACATACAAATATATAAACTTGCCTAATTTTATATAAATAAAGAGATATAAAAATACACATTGCCCTTGATTATAGAGTGAAGCCTAATTTTTAGGCGAGAAGAAAATCGGTATAGTTCATTATAGTTAACAAGTATGCTTGGCTTTATTTGCTCCGTAAAATACTCTAATAAATGAAAAAAAAAAAAATTGCGAAAACAATTAAAAAGTTGACTCATCAAGTCAGCTCGGGTATTTTTTTTCCTCTTTCCCATCGGCAAAAGTCTGCGTTCCCCGAGTGCCCGTGTTCAACAATATGTCTGATTCTGAGTTGCAAGTTCAGAATTTTATGTACCGTGGCAGAGAAGATAAAAATGTCAGCCGCGAATTTATTTTCTTGGCGGAACACTTCAAAGTTTTTGCGCCATTTTGTGTTCACACAAATATCTCTGACGTTGTAAATTTTCGATTTCCTGTTCAACGTGACGAACGACATTTCAGAGTTTCTAAAAAGTCGAAGCAACTAATGAAAATTGTTCTCTTAATTTACTGTCAATGACGGAATGCTGGTCCAGAGAAAACTCGGATTGATGTGCATCGTAGCAAACGTACGAGAAATAACCGAATCTATACAAAGTTAGGTATGTTTGTATATTTGTATGTACAGGATTCACTCCTAAACTAATAACACTGATCATTATAAATTTTGATTAGCGCAGCTGCTAGGCGTCAAGAGTCCAACAGCAGACTAGGTTCATGCAAAAGGGGTAAAAAAAGGGGGTGGGATCCTTTCTGAAAATTCAGATTCCTCGGATTTTTGTAATATTTTAACAATAGTTATTAGACATAAATTAATAAGTATTCCCCAAATTTCAGTTTAAAAAAAAAAAGGAGAATTTTAAAGGGGTTTTAGGGGCATAATATGGGCACATCCTCCCATTTAAAAATTCAAATATTTCAGATTTGCATTGAATTTGATCCATAGTCGTGAGACACAAATTAAGCAAGATTTCGTTAATTTCAATTTCTTTTTAAGACCCCTTAAGCTTTAAGTCTTAAGACATTTTCTAGTATCAAAATCATGTAATGGATTTTGATCAAAATCATGTAATGGATTTTGTTCAAAATTAGGTTAGGGATTCCAGATTTAAGGTTAAGTATTATTGTATGTTTGGTTTTAATGTTCGTAAGGGGACATAAAAGTGGTGTAAAACTGTTCCATAGGCGAGACTTAATTTAGCTTATTTCTAAGACAAGCTGAAGTACTCGTTCCAGTTTTGATTCATAAAAATGAGAAACTTGGAGCCTTGAATGTAGCAATATTTAGAGGCGACTGTGTAAAAATCATGTTAAAAGTGTATTTTTCCACATAAGGTTAGAGTAAAACATTTTATTAGATGTTAACAGACTAGTGTGAGGGTTACGTGTAAAGATATTGCGCCACAAGACAAGAAGTCGCTAGTAACATGTAATGGATAAGCTGATAAGATCTTCCTCTTTTTACGGGAGAGAGAGGGATGGAAATGGAGGAGGAGAGGGAGAGAGAGGGAAAAGGAGAAAAAGGGAAAGAGGAAGAGGAGAGAGAGGGGAAAAAGAGGGAGAGGAAAGAGAGGGAGGGAAAGGGAGATGAAAGAGAGGGAGGGAAAGGGAGATGAAAGAGAGGGAAGGAAAGGGAGGGGAAAGGGAGGGAGGGAAAGGGAGGGGAAAGAGGGAGGGAAAGGGAAAAAAGGGAAAAGGAGAAAAAGAGGGAAAGGGAGAAAACGAGGGAAAGGAGGGAAGGGGGGGGGAAAGGAGGGAGGGAAACGGGGAGGGGGAAGGAGAGAGGAAAACGGAGGGGGAAGGAGGAAGGGAAACGGTGGGGGAGGGAGGAAAACGGTGGGAAAGGGAGGGAGGGAAACGGTGGGAAAGGGAAGGAAGGGAAACGGTGGGAAAGGGAAGGAAGGGAAACGGTGGGAAAGGGAGGAAGGGAAACGGTGGGAAAGGGAGGGAGGGAAACGGTGGGAAAGGGAATGAAAGGGAAACGGTGGGAAAGGGAGGAAGGGAAACGGTGGGAAAGGAAGGGAGGTGAACGGTGGGAAAGGGAGGGAGGTGAACGGTGGGAAAGGGAGGGAGGGAAACGGTGGGAAAGGGAGGGATGGAGAAAAGGGGAGCACAGGGATAGAGAGAGAAGGGCACAGGGATAGAGAGAGAGGGGCACAGGGAGAGAGATAGGGGAACAAGGAGAGAGAGAGGGGCACAGGGACAGAGAGAGGGGCACAGGGAGAGAGAGACGGACAAGGAGAGAGAGAGAAGGAGGGAAACAGAGAGACAGAGAAGGAGGGAAACAGAGAGAGAGAGAGAGAGAGGGAAACAGAAAGAAAGAGAGAGGGGGAAACAGAAAGAAACAGAGACGGGGAAACAGAAAGAAAGAGAGAGGGTGGGGCAGGAAGAAAGAGAGAGAGGGGAACAGAGAGAGAGAGAGAGAGAGAGAGAGGGGGAACAGAAAGAGAGAGAGAGATAGAGAGAGGGGGGAACAGAGAGAGAGGGGGAACAGAGAGAAAGAGAGAGAGGGGGGAACAGAGAGAGAAAGAGGAGGGGGGAACACAGAGAGAGAGGGAACAGAGAGAGAGAGAGAGGGAGTGAGGGAACAGAGAAAGAGAGAGAGAACAGAGAAAGAGAGAGAGAGAGAACAGAGAGAGAGAGAGAACAGAGAGAGAAGGAGAACGGAGAGAGAGGGAGAACAGAGAGAGAGGGAGAACAGAGAGAGAGGGAGAGAGAGAGGGAACAGAGAGAGAGAGAGAGAGGGAACAGAGAGAGAGAGGGAACAGACAGAGTGAGAGAGGGAACAGACAGAGTGAGAGAGGGAACAGACAGAGTGAGAGAGGCACCAGACAGAGTGAGAGAGGGAACAGAGAGAGTGAGAGACCGAACAGAGAGAGAGAGAGACCGAACAGAGAGAGAGAGAGAGAGAGAGAGAGAGAGAGAGGGAACAGAGAGAGAGAGAGAGAGGGAACAGAGAGAGAAAGGGAACAGAGAGAGAGAGAGGGAACAGAGAGAGAGAGAGGGAACAGAGAGAGAGAGAGAGGGAACAGAGAGAGAGAGAGAGGGAACAGAGAGAGAGAGAGAGGGAACAGAGAGAGAGAGAGAACAGAGGGAGAGAGAACAGAGAGAGAGAGAACAGAGAGAGAGAGAGAGAACAGAGAGAGAGAGAGGAAACGAGAGAGAAAACAGAGAGAGAGAGAGAGAGAGAGAGAGGGAACAGAGAGAGAGGGGGAACAAGACAGAGGGAACAAGAGAGAGGGAACAGAGAGAGAGGGGGGAACAGAGAGAGAGGGGGGAACAGAGAGAGAGGGGGGAACAGAGAGAGAGGGAGGGAACAGAGAGAGAGAGAGAGAGGGAGGGAACAGAGAGAGAGAGAGGGAGGGAACAGAGAAAGAGGGAGAACAGAGAGAGAAGGAGAACGGAGAGAGAGGGAGAACAGAGAGAGAGAGAGGGAACAGAGAGAGAGAGAGACGGAACAGAGAGAGAGAGAGAGAGAGGGAACAGACAGAGTGAGAGAGGGAACAGAGAGAGTGAGAGACCGAACAGAGAGAGAGAGAGAGTAGGGGAACAGAGAGAGAGAGAGAGGGTACAGAGAGAGAGAGGGAACAGAGAGAGAGAGGGAACAGAGAGAGAGAGAGGGAACAGAGAGAGAGAGAGGGAACAGAGAGAGAGAGAGCGGGAACAGAGAGAGAGAGAGCGGGAACAGAGAGAGTGAGGGAACAGAGAGAGAGAGAGGGAACAGAGAGAGAGAGAGAAAGAGGGAACAGAGAGAGAGAAAGAGGGAACAGAGAGAGAGAAAGAGGGAACAGAGAGAGAGAGAGAAAGAGGGAACAGAGAGAGAAAGAGAGGGAACAGAGAGAAAGAGAGGGGGGAAACGGAGAGAGAGGTGGGGAAACAGAGAAACAGAGAGGGGGAACAGAGAATAAGAGAAGGGGAACAGAGAAAGAGAGAGAGAGAGAACAGAGAAAGAGAGAGAGAGAGAACAGAGAGAGATTGAGAACAGAGAGAGAGGGAGAACAGAGAGAGAGGGAGAACGGAGAGAGAGGGAGAACGGAGAGAGAGGGAGAACGGAGAGAGAGGGAGAACGGAGAGAGAGGGAGAACAGAGGGAGAGAGAAGGAACAGAGAGAGAGAGAAGGAACAGAGAAAGAGAGAGAGAGAGAGGGAACAGAGAGAGAAATGGAAGGGAACAGAGAGAAAAAGAGAGGGAACAGAGAGAAAGAGAGAAAGAGAGAAGGGGAACAGAGAAAGAGAGAGGGGGAACAGAGAAAGAGAGAGGGGGAACAGAGAAAGAGAGAGGGGGAACAGAGAAAGAGAGAGGGGGAACAGAGAAAGAGAGAGGGGAAACAGAGAGAGAGAGAGAGGGGAAACAGAGAGAGAGAGAGAGGGGAAACAGAGAGAGAGAGAGAGAGGGAACAGAGAGAGAGAGAGAGAAGGAACAGAGAGAAGGAGAGAGAGGGAAC
This sequence comes from Sepiola atlantica, assembly GCA_963556195.1. NCBI lineage: Eukaryota > Metazoa > Mollusca > Cephalopoda > Sepiida > Sepiolidae > Sepiola > Sepiola atlantica. The sequence continues at coordinate 197,008,986 of OY744520.1, read as the reverse complement.
AGAGAGAGAGAGAGCACAGAGAGAGAGAGAGAACAGAGAGAGAGAGAGAACAGAGAGAGAGAGAGAGAGAACAGAGAGAGAGAGAGAGAGAGGAAACGAGAGAGAGAACAGAGAGAGAGGGAACAGAGAGAGAGAGAGAGAACAGAGAGAGAGAGAGAGAGGAAACGAGAGAGAAAACAGAGAGAGAGAGAGAGAGAGAGAGGGAACAGAGAGAGAGGGGGAACAAGAGAGAGGGAACAAGAGAGAGGGAACAGAGAGAGAGGGGGGAACAGAGAGAGAGGGGGGAACAGAGAGAGAGGGAGGGAACAGAGAGAGAGGGAGGGAACAGAGAGAGAGGGAGGGAACAGAGAGAGAGGGAGGGAACAGAGAGAGAGAGAGAGGGAGGGAACAGAGAGAGAGGGAGAACAGAGAGGGAAGGAGAACGGAGAGAGAGGGAGAACAGAGAGAGAGAGAGGGAACAGAGAGAGAGAGAGGGAACAGAGAGAGAGAGGGAACAGAGAGAGAGAGAGGGAACAGAGAGAGAGAGAGGGAACAGAGAGAGAGAGAGAGATGGAACAGAGAGAGAGAGAGAGAGAGAGAGAGGGAACAGAGAGAGAGAGGGAACAGAGAGAGAGGGAACAGAGAGAGAGGGAACAGAGAGAGAGGGAACAGAGAGAGAGGGAACAGAGAGAGAGGGAACAGAGAGAGAGGGAACAGAGAGAGATAGGGAACAGAGAGAGAGAGAGATAGGGAACAGAGAGAGAGAGAGAGAGAAAGAGGGAACAGAGAGAGAGAGAAAGATGGAACAGAAAGAGAGAGAGAGAGGGAACAGAAAGAGAGAGAGAGAGGGAACAGAGAAAGAGAGAGAGAGGGAACAGAGAAAGAGAGAGAGTGAACAGAGAAAGAGAGAGAGAGAGGGAACAGAGAGAGAAAGAGAGGGAACAGAGAGAAAGAGAGGGGGGAAACGGAGAGAGAGGTGGGGAAACAGAGAAACAGAGAGGGGGAACAGAGAATAAGAGAAGGGGAACAGAGAAAGAGAGAGGGGGAACAGAGAAAGAGAGAGGGGGAACAGAGAAAGAGAGAGAGAGAACAGAGAGATAGGGAGAACAGAGAGAGAGAGAGAGAGAGAGGGAACAGAGAGAGAGAGAGAGAGAGGGAACAGAGAGAGAGAGAGAGTAAGAGAGGGAACAGAGAGAGAGAGAGAGGGGGAACAGACAGAGTGAGAGAGGGAACAGACAGAGTGAGAGAGGGAACAGACAGAGTGAGAGAGGGAACAGACAGATTAGAGAGGGAACAGACAGATGAGAGAGGGAACAGACAGAGTGAGAGAGCGAACAGAGAGAGAGAGAGAGAGCGAACAGAGAGAGAGAGAGGAAAGAGAGAGAGAGAGGGAAAAGAGAGAGAAAGGGAAAAGAGAGAGAGAGGGAACAGAGAAAGAGAGAGGGGGAACAGAGAAAGAGAGAGGGGAAACAAAGAGAGAGAGAGAGGGGAAACAAAGAGAGAGAGAGAGGGGAAACAGAGAAAGAGAGAGAGGGGGAAACAGAGAGAGAGAGAGAGGGAACAGAGAGAGAGAGGGAACAGAGAGAGAGAGGGAACAGAGAGAGAGAGGGAACACAGAGAGAGAGAACAGAGAGAGAGAGAGGGAGAACAAAAAGAGGGAGAGAGAGAGGGGGGAGAACAGAGAGAGAGAGAGAGAGGAGGAGAACAGAGAGAGAGAGAGGAGGAGAACAGAGAGAGAGAGAGGAGGAGAACAGAGAGAGAGAGAGGGAGAACAGAGAGAGTGATAACAGAAAGAGAGAAAACAGAGAGAGAGAGAGGGAACAGAGAGAGAGGGGGAACAAGAGAGAGGGAACAAAAGAGAGGGAACAGAGAGAGAGGGGGGGGAGAACAGAGAGAGAGAGAGGAGGAGAACAGAGAGAGAGAGGGAGAACAGAGAGAGAGAGAGAACAGAGAGAGAGAAAACAGAGAGAGAGAGAGAGGGAACAGAGAGAGAGGGGGAACAAGAGAGAGGGAACAGAGAGAGAGGGGGGAACAGAGAGAGAGGGGGGAACAGAGAGAGAGGGAGGGAACAGAGAGAGATGGAGGGAACAGAGAGAGATGGAAGGAAGAGAGAGAGGGAGGGAACAGAGAGAGGGAGGGAACAGAGAGAGGGAGGGAACAGAGAGAGGGAGGGAACAGAGAGAGAAATGGAACAGAGAGAGAAAGGGAACAGAGAGAGAAAGGGAACAGAGAGAGAAAGGGAACAGAGAGAGAAAGGGAACAGAGAGAGAAAGGGAACAGAGAGAGAAAGGGAACAGAGAGAGAGAGGGGGGGACACAGAGAGAGAGGGAACAGAGAGAGAGATAGGGAGTGAGGGAACAGAGAAAGAGAGAAAGAGAGAACTGAGAAAGAGAGAGAGAACAGAGAGAGAGGGAGAACAGAGAGATAGGGAGAACCGAAAGAGAGAGGGAGAACAGAGAGAGGGAACAGAGAGAGAGAGAGAGAGAGAGAACAGAGAGAGAGAGAGAAGGAACAGAGAGAGAGAGAGAAGGAACAGAGAGAGAGAGAGAGGGAATAGAGAGAGAGAGAGAGGGAACAGAGAGAGAAAGAGAGAAAAAGATGGGGCGAAACGGAGATAGAGGTGGAGTAAGAGAGAAAGAGAGAGAGGGAACAGAGAAAGAGAGAGCGGCGAACAGAGAAGGAGAGAGGGGGGAACAGAGAAGGAGAGAGGGGAAACAGAGAAAGAGAGAGGGGAAACAGAGAAAGAGAGAGGGGAAACAGAGAAAGAGAGAGGGGAAACAGAGAAAGAGAGAGGTGAAACAGAGAGAGAGAGAGGGGGCAAACAGAGAGAGAGGGAGGGAAACAGTGAGATATAGGTGGAAACAGAGAGAGAGAGAGAGGGAAACGTGTGAGAGAACAGAGAGAGAGAGAGGGAGAACATAGAGAGAGAGTGAGGGGGAGAACAGAGAGAGAGAGAGAGAACAGAGAGAGAGAGAGAGAGAGAGAACAGAGAGAGAAGGAAAAATAGAGAGGGAACAAGAGAGAGAGAGGGAACACAGAGAGAGGGAACACAGAGAGAAGGAACAGAGAGAGAAGGAACAGAGAGAGAGAGGGAACAGAGAGAGAGAGAACAGAGAGAGGGAGAGGGAGAGGGAGAGAGAGAGAGAGGGGAACAGAGAGAGAGAGGGGGAGGGAACAGAGAGACAGAGAGGGAGGGAACAGAGAGAGAGAGGGAACAGAGAGAGAGAGAGGGAACATAGAGAGAGGGAGGGAACAGAGAGAGGGGGAGGGAACAGAGAGAGGGGGAGGGAACAGAGAGAGAGAGGGAACAGAGAGAGATTGAGGGAACAGACAGAGATTGAGGGAACAGAGAGAGAGAGAGAGGGAACAGAGAGAGAGAGGGGGAACAGAGAGAGAGAGAGGGAGGGAACACAGGGAGAGAGAGGGAACACAGAGAGAGAGAGGGAACACAGAGAGGGAACAGAGAGAGAGAGGGGGGGTACAGAGAGAGGAGAGAGGGAGGGAACAGAGAGAAAGAGAGAGAGGGATGGAACAGAGAGGGAGAGGGAGGGAACAGAGAGAGAGAGGGAGAGGGAGGGAACAGAGAGAGAGAGGGAGAGGAGGGAACAGAGAGAGAGAGGGAGAGGGAGGGAACAGAGAGAGAGAGGGAGAGGGAGGGAACAGAGAGAGAGAGGGAGAGGGAGGGAACAGAGAGAGAGGGGGAGAGAACAGGGAGAGAGAGAGGGGGAGAGAACAGAGAGAGAGAGAGGGAGAGAACAGAGAGAGAGAGAGGAAGAGGGAGGGAACAGAGAGAGAGAGAGAGGGAGAGGGAGGGAACAGAGAGAGAGAGAGGGAGGGAACAGAGAGAGAGAGAGGGAGGGAACAGAGAGAGAGAGAGGGAGGGAACAGAGAGAGAGAGAGGGAGGGAACAGAGAAAGAGAGAGAGGGAGGGAACAGAGAGAGAGAGAGAGAAAGGGGGAACAGAGAGAGAGAGAAAGGGGGAACAGAGAGAGAGAGAGAGAAAGGGGGAACAGAGAGAGAGAGAGAGAAAGGGGGAACAGAGAGAGAGAGAGAGAAAGGGGGAACAGAGAGAGAGAGAGAGAAAGGGGGAACACAGAGAGAGAGAGAGAAAGGGGGAACAGAGAGAGAGAGAGAGAAAGGGGGAACAGAGCGAGAGAGAGAGAAAGGGGCAACAGAGAGAGAGAGAGAGAGGGGGAACAGAGAGAGAGAGGGGGAACAGAGAGAGAGAGAGGGGGAACAGAGAGAGAGAGAGAGGGGGAACAGAGAGAGAGAGAGGGGGAACAGAGAGAGAGAGAGGGGGAACAGAGAGAGAGAGGGGGAACAGAGAGAGAGAGAGGGGGAAAGGGCGAACAGAGAGAGAGAGAAAGGGCGAACAGAGAGAGAGAGAGAGAAAGGGGGAACAGAGAGAGAGAGAGAGAGAGAGAGAGAGAGAGAGGGGGAACAGAGAGAGAGAGAGAGAGAGAAAAGGGGAACAGAGAGAGAGAGAGAAAGGGGGAACAGAGAGAGAGAGAGAGAGAGGGGGAACAGAGAGAGAGGGAGAGAAAGTGGGGAACAGAGAGAGAGGGAGAGAAAGTGGGGAACAGAGAGAGAGGGAGAGAAAGTGGGGAACAGAGAGAGAGGGAGAGAAAGTGGGGAACAGAGAGAGAGGGAGAGAAAGGGGGAACAGAGAGAGAGGGAGAGAAAGGGGAAACAGAGAGAGAGGGAGAGAAAGGGGGAACAGAGAGAGAGAGAGAAAGGGGGATGAGAGAGAGAGAAAGGGGGAACTGAGAGAGTAAGGGGGGAACAGAGAGAGAGTAAGGGGGAACAGAGAGAGGGTAAGGGGGAACAGAGAGAGAGAAAGGGGGGGGGAACAGAGAGAGAGAAAGGGGGGGGGAACAGAGAGAGAGAAAGGGGGGAACAGAGAGAGAGAAAGGTGGGGGGGAACATAGAGAGAGAGAAAGGCGGGGGGGGACAGAGAGAGAGAAAGGGGGGGGCAGAGAGAGAGAAAGGGGGGAACAGAGAGAGATAAAGGGGGGGGGAAACAGGGAGAGAGAGGGGGAACAGGGAGAGAGAGAGGGAACAGGGGGAGAGAGAGGGAACAGGGGGAGAGAGAGGGAACAGGGGGAGAGAGAGGGAACAGGGGGAGAGAGAGGGAACAGGGGGAGAGAGAGAGGGAACAGGGGGAGAGAGAGAGGGAACAGGGGGAGAGAGAGAGGAACAGGGAGAGAGAGAGAGGGAACAGGGAGAGAGAGAGAGGGAACAGGGAGAGAGAGAGAGGGAACAGGGAGAGAGAGAGGGAGAGGGAACAGGGAGAGAGGGAGGGAACAGGGAGAGAGAGAGGGAACAGGGAGAGAGAGAGGGAACAGGGAGAGAGAGAGGGAACAGGGAGAGAGAGGATGGAAACAGGGAGAGAGAGGATGGAAACAGGGAGAGAGAGAGGGAAAACAGGAGAGAGAGTGGGAAAACAGGGAGAGAGAGTGGGAAACAGGAAGAGAGAACAGGAGAACAGAGAGAGAGAGGGTGGAACAGGGAGAAAGAGGGGGGAACAGGGAGAGAGAGAGGGGGCAACAGGGAGAGAGAGAGAGGGGGAAAAGGGAGAGAGAGAGGGGGGAAAAGCGAGAGAGAGAGGGGGGAAAAGGGAGAGAGAGAGGGGGAAACAGGGAGAGAGAGAGAGAGGGGGAAACAGGGAGAGAGAGAGAGGGGGAAACAGGGAGAGAGAGAGAGAGAGGGGGAAACAGGGAGAGAGAGAGGGGGAAACAGGGAGAGAGAGAGGGGGAAACGGGGAGAGAGAGAGAGGGGGAATAGGGAGAGAGAGGGGGGGACAGGGAGAGAGAGGGGGGGACAGGGAGAGAGAGGGGGACAGGGAGAGAGAGGGGGGACAGGGAGAGAGAGGGGGGGGGGACAGGGAGAGAGAGAGAGAAAGAGAAAGAGAGAGAGAGAGTCAGAGGGAGAGAGAGTTTCTCCCATCCCCTATAGGGGATATTATGAATGTGTTCTAGTAAAGAAAGAAAATTCACAGAATGGATTGTTAAACCCAAATGATTGTGTGCCCTGATTATTTCACACCTTCTATGAGAGGAACCGCAGTCCGGATAAACTTCTTGAATAAAATAATTATTTGAGGGTCAAGTGGGCTAGGTTTCATCAAGGAGAGAGGGGTTTCAGCTATGTCTTACGTCATTTATTTACAATATAAGGAGCACATTCTCTGTCACGATGTCAGGATTTCTGTCTGCGCGTCAGTGAGAATTTTAGTAAACGTAAGAATTACATTGGGAAACTCATAACTATTTATTTTAGATTAATTAATTAATTAATAAATAAATAAATAAACAAACAGACAAATTTAACTTCTACGATTCGAATTCCCAAACTTGATATCTTCAGTCTGTCCGTCAGCGTAATCTCAGTGAAATATTATTCTGGCAGGTCGTATATAAATTCAGACGAAAATCGTTAAAACAACATGAGGTTTTTTGAATTTACACAATTTGTTTTAAAGTTTCTAATAAATTAATATTCGGAAATATACATCTATAACTGGTATTTATAATATTTTGCTCGATGGTAATATTAATAAAAAATATTAATACTATAAATTAAAGACATTTTATTAAAAACGATCGCGTTTTTAAAGCATAGTTAGACTCTCTGTTTAAATGGCCGAGTAGCCACAAACATGTTTGAAAATAAAGTAATTATAATTATGTATTAATTTTGAAAACTGCAGACCTATTCTTCCAGAAATGACGAAATTGTGAGAATGAAGCGGGTGGGGAGCATCGTCATTGCTTATTTTTATTTCGATTTACGCTTATTTAATTGTGTAGGTAAACTTTCGATTCTTTTCTACACCAGAGGCGCGCCCTTAAACTTTCTATTATGTTGTATACCCGAAGCGTGACCATAAACTTTCGATTCAGTTGTATACTAGAGGCGCGTTCGTAAACTTTTGTTGTCATAGTATCATGCTCCCATGCATTAACTCCTACTTTTTCATTAAAGAATAACAACTCGATTTCACCGGTCTATTAATTCTGTGTAGTATATTATCATTTGTCATGATACATTCTTCCCAGGCATTACCTCCACTTTTCGGGGGAAGGGCCCATTATAATATACGCTCGTTCCTCACGATACCATTCTCCCAGGATTACCTTCTTTTTTTTATAGAGGGGTAGTGTACTAAATGTTCTGTTGTCATGATATCATGCTCCCAGGCATTAACTTCTACTTTTTAGGGTGGGGGTGGGGGGGTGTTCGTTTGCTTATTTCGTTTGATTTTCGCATACATTTTGGATAAAATTATGAATTAGTCTTTGATTGTATTTTTTATCCCGAAATATAATTCTAATTTAATTTTAAAGACTTGAAAATCAAACTTTAATGCAATGCCTCAATCGCTGGCGGCCATGTTGTAATTTCCTATAACTAGATTTAATCGGGTCTGTATATTCTGAGTAGTATATTTTCATTCGTCATGATACATTTCTCCCAGGCAGAAGGGGCTGACTCGGTAGCCTAGCAAAAATATACGACAGTAGGGAGGATATCTTGCTAGTCTATTATTATATAGAAAGAAATAGGCTGGGCGAAGGTGATGGAGGGGTGGAGCAGTGGGATGTAAAAAGAAACGGGGAAATAGGAAGAGAGAAAGATAGAGAGACAGATTGATAGCGATAGAAGTTTTAATATGATGCTGTTATACACATTTTAGCGTCTTCTATTTTTTTGATAACCCCGGGCAACGGCTGACAGTCCTGCTAGTATATAAACAAAAACGGATAGTATCATTTTTTAAACGTGTAAATGTTATTAAGAGCGTTTTCATGCACATTTTACTATTCTAAAAAAAACAAAAACAACTTCAATAAAAATCAAAGCATAAACAAATGGAAGGATAAAAACAAAACGTACTATTGTAATGCCGCTTAAAAATATTTTTGTGGAATCACTCCAGACAATGCACGAAGCCACTTGATGTAAGGAGCTAAAAAAATACATCAAGGTCAAAAACTCGCCAACGATAAGTGTTAGATTTCGACCCAGAAAACAGCAATTCTTCCCCTTTGTCAGAAGCATCGCTCATGGAATGTAACGACTAAAAGGATAAAATAGGGGAAGCGAGAGTTACGAGGCTGCCGAAAGTAAACCCAAGGTTCACTTTCTACTATTGTATGGATTCAAGTTTCGTTCAAAATTTATTTTATATATTAAAACAATCTAGTGGTTGATCTCTTCTCTTCCCTACGGCCTCTTTCTCACAGAAGAGACGTTGCTAGTCACTTTAATCTATTTTAATTTATCTGTTTTAATTTATTACAAATTCTTACTATATTGTAAATAAACTGTTCGTTTTGCACCCTCCCCCCCAAAAAAAAAACACTTTTTCATTTATTTCAATTAATGTTCTATTAATTAATTATTTTGAATTATTGATTTTGTGTTATTTGACTGAATTCGTAATCTTTCATGTTTAATTTACTTTTAAGTTACAAACATAAAGAAAGATTTATTTATTTCGGAAATGAGAGCAACTCTTATAAAATTATTCAGCTAAAACTAATGCTAATGAAATTTTCATATAAAGAATAAAACTTTTTCAGAATAGGGATTAGTCTTCTTTTGTTCATAAATCAATGTAGTATAACTTTTCATTCGATGTAGACCGGAAAATGAACTTATTTAAAGAATAAATATTAAATCAGGCAAATTATTTTTTAAAAGAAAAATTTTCATGTTTTAAAAATTCAAAAATGTATGATAACACCATTTTATTATTAAGTATTAATTTAATGTTTGCTGTTTAGCCTACGCAAATTACATGAAATAATACATTTGCACTAAGATTTCTAATAAAGTAATGGATTAATTATATTCCGTGATCGTTAATTAATAAATACTGAAAATGTCATTAAAATTGGTTGATTTCCTGAATTTTGATACATTTTTAAGTGAAAGGTGGGGGTCAAAATACCCATAGTCTGACTGTTCGACAGTTTGTTACTTTAGAGCATTACGTAATTTTCCAGCGTTCCGGCCTCCTTTATTACGATGGCTGTGGCATAAGTCCCGTGTGTTCTGTTTTCGTACGGGCAATGAAAGTTGTCCTAAGCACACGTGTTTAAAATGTCTTTAATTTCTCCCACATTCACAGTCTTTGCTTTCTATAACTCACCTTTTTTTGTCTCATTAAAAAGAAAAATCGATGATAGACTCATTACAATGTATTCGACTCTTGATGTCCGAACTGAAAGGAAATACACACTTCTGATATTTTATTAAACTAGCGGGACCCGTGGAAATTCCACGGTGCTTTCTACATCAATCTGTATAATTTACTGTTCACAATGATATTCCTTTTGACATGATAAATGTCTGTCAGGGTCGATACTACTACAAAAATGACTTTTCCGTAAAAAAATAATCGTCAGCTAAATATTCTTCAAATCAATAAAACAAATGTCATTTTAAAAAAAATTATTTATTTAGAATTATACTTCTTTAGTCGACATAATTTGATTTTGGAACAATTCATTTTAAAATGAGTAAAGACGGAATTGCTTAAACACCAATCGCCATTTTTGCTGATCGGGCGATTTTTTTTTTTTTTTTTAGATGTGTGTACGTACAAATATGAAATGCCTTAGTGCATTTATTATATAAATAATTTTCAGTTTCCGGGATGTAGATATTGTCATTCTATGGACGATGGTCGTAAAATCGCTAACATACACAATGAGGATTAACCAATTACGTCTTGAATAGTTAACAGATTAACAAATAAGACTTCGTGACACGAAAACGAAGAATTTAAATAGCGATTGAAAGTAGATTAAAAACAAACAAATCCACACAAAAACTAATTAGGTCAACAATGCAAATGTTCAAACCCAATCTTGATAACGAGACGGACAAATTTATTTATTTAATATATATATATATATATATATATATATATATATATATATATAACTGTCTGTGTGTGTGTCCGCCTGATCTTTGTGTCTTATGTTCACCCAAACCGCTGGACAGAATTGCTTGAAAATTGGTATGTGGACTACTGACCTCTTAGTGAAGGTCATAGGCTATATAAGAAATATATCACTTCAACGCTGGGGTCCCCCTCCCACTGAAAACTGTTTTCCCTTAGATTCAAATGAAATTTAAATCATAGATAAATGACCCAAAATGATATCTATTCCCAAAATTTCAGCAAATTTTGATAATATCAAGAGGGTCCCCGGGGGCACAACCCCTCCACCGAAAACTGTTTTCTCTTTGAATCAAATGATATATATATATATATATATATATATATATATATATATATATCAAGAAGAACACATCTGTCTGTCTGTCTGTGCATGTCGGTCTCTAAAAACGAAGACATACTAGGAAGTGTACTTTCAATATAATTGTATTCACATGCACAATTTGTATGTGAACAGAATGGAAGTATTTTTGCGTCTCTGGCTGCCCCTTACAGAATCTAATGACAATTTTCAAACATGTTACACAATGAAACTAATCTATTTATTAGTGTTAGTTTAAGAGTTTTATCTGAATAGCTCAGCGAGTAAGATATCTAGCTGACAGCATCCAGGTTGCTGTTAAAGTAAACTCTCCCTACCATGATGCATGATGTTGCATATGATGCTATCTCACATTCAAACCTGGGCAACACCGGTAGCTCTGCTAGTTTAATATAAGCTTAAAGTCGGCTTCTTAATCTTACACCTCGGACAGTTTCGAACGTAATTTTAGGAGTACGTCCGATACTCTTACAAATAATTTTTTTTTGTGAGAAAAACAAATGCAATTACAAATACACACAGGTAACGCCGCTTCATGTCTGCTAATAATAAAAATAAGACCGGATTTTTATAATTTTTAAAATTTCTTTTATTGATAACTCCCACTTATCAAGGCCCGAGGATCACTCGTTAATAAGGTTAAGTAGATCGGGGAAGAGAGATGGGGAAGAGAGAGATGAGAGGAGGGAAAGAGAGAGAGAGGAGGGGAAGAGAGAGAGAGGAGGGGAAGAGAGAGAGAGGAGGGGAAGAGAGAGAGAGGAGGGGAAGAGAGAGAGAGGAGGGGAAGAGAGAGAGGAAGGGAAGAGAGAGAGAGGAAGAGAAAGAGAGAGGGGAGAGGAAGCGAGAGAGGGAGGGGAAGAGAGAGAGGAGGAGAAGAAGAGAGAGTGGAGGGGAAGAGAGAGAGGAAGGGAAGAGAGAGAGGAAGGGAAGAGAGAGAGAGGAAGAGAAAGAGAGAGGGGAGAGGAAGCGAGAGAGGGAGGGGAAGAGAGAGAGGAGGAGAAGAAGAGAGAGAGGAGGGGAAGAGAGAGAGGGAGGAGGGGAAGAGAGAGAGGGAGGAGGGGAAGAGAGAGAGGGAGGAGGGGAAGAGAGAGAGGGAGGAGGGGAAGAGAGAGAGGGAGGAGGGGAAGAGATAGATGAGAGGAGGGGAAGAGATAGATGGGAGGAGGGGAAGAGAGAGATGAGAGGAGGGGAAGAGAGAGATGAGAGGAGGGGAAGAGAGAGATGAGAGGAGGGGAAGAGAGAGATGAGAGGAGGGGAAGAGAGAGAGGAGGGGAGGGGAAGAGAGAGAGGAGGGGAGGGGAAGAGAGAGAGGAGGGGAGGGGAAGAGAGAGAGGAGGGGAAGATAGAGAGAGGAGGGTAAGATAGAGAGAGGAGGGGAAGATAGAGAGAGGAGGGGAAGAGAGAGAGAGGGGGAAGAGAGAGAGAGGAGGGGAAGAGAGAGAGAGGAGGGGAAGAGAGAGAGAGAGGAGGGGAAGAGAGAGAGAGGGGAGGGGAAGAGAGAGAGAGAGGGGAAGAGAGAGAGAGGGGAAGAGAGAGAGAGAGGGGAAGAGAGAGAGAGAGGGGAAGAGAGAGGGGAAGAGAGAGAGAGAGGGGAAGAGAGAGAGAGGGAAAGAGAGAGAGAGGGAAAGAGAGAGAGAGGATCGGAAGAGAGAGAGAGAGAGAGGAGGGGAAGAGAGAGAGGAGGGGAAGACAGAGAGAGAGGAGCGAGAGAGAGAGAGAGGAGGGGAAGAGAGAGAGAGGAGGGGAAGAGAGAGAGAGAGAGGAGGGGAAGAGAGAGAGAGAGGAGGGGAAGAGAGAGAGAGGAGGGGAAGAGAGAGAGAGAGAGGAGGGGAAGAGAGAGAGAGAAGGGGAAGAGAGAGAGAGAAGGGGAAGAGAGAGAGAAGGGGAAGAGAGAGAGGAGGGGAAGAGACAGAGAGAGAGAGAGAGGAGGAAAAGAGACAGAAAGAGAGGGGGAAGAGACAGAAAGAGAGCGGGAAAAGACAGAAAGAGGGGGGAGAGAAAGAGAGAGGGGGAGAGAAAGAGAGAGGGGGAGAGAAAGAGAGAAGGGGGAGAGAAAGAGAGGGGGAGAGAAAGAGAGGGGGAGAGAAAGAGAGGGGGGTATTCATGTACGGATCTACAAATGCTATGTAAAACTTAAACGATCGACAAACAGAGCCTCTAATACTGATACTAGGACGCAACTTAAATAATATCTGAACGTTAAACAATAAAGATTATACTTTAAACTTAAGCTCAA
>OY744520.1:196956476-196986476 GCA_963556195.1 Sepiola atlantica | reverse complement strand
CGAACCTACGCCGGTATGAAACCTGCCAGCCACGGGGTTACAGACCGAGTTGATAATTTGTATCGTGAGAGCTAACGTCTAATAACATTTGCGATCGTTAAGGCCCCCATTGTTTGAAGGTTATAATAATACCAAGGTCGAACGATAATTTAGATTTAGTTTTTTTTAGCTCTTATTTCGGTCGCTTTCAATCTCATCAGTGACTCGTTTATCTTTTGACTGACATGTATTCAAATAGACAATTACATGGTGTGTGGAATTAACATTCTGTAGAGACAGACAGATTAGCAGATGCTATTGTTATATACCCATTGATGGTGGGGGGCGATATTGACGTTCGCTTCTCTTGGGTCAGGGGTGACGATGTGATTTAGATACATCGCTTTCTTGGCTAATGATCAAAGTGTAGTATCTGTTCCGATGGATACTGCACCCCATAGACTGGTATTGTCTTGGCCTCCGGGGCTTGATTTACGCCGGTCTATGGGATTGTCCTGTGCAGTTCTAGGAGGTCCACCCTCCCAGGCTTTGCCTCCCCTCTTTGGGGAGGAGTAAGTTTATTGCTTACTGTCTGAGGCGCCCCTACCGGGGAATGCCGACGGGGCTGCCCAGGCAATTTTTAAATGGCCAGAGTGCTCACCTCTCGAGCGCTGGCTTTTAACCCCACTTTCTCGACCCAAGCTGTGGTCACATCTTACTTGTGGGAGTAAGATAAAACTGGCCTTGTGCCTAACTCCTGGAGAGGAGTAAATTACACTATAGAGATGGTCACTACCCCCACTGGTTGAATTTCATTTTATGGGGGGGGGGCATGGATACCGGTTGATTTTTACCATTCGTTCAGGAGCCGGTGTTTATGTAGCGATTTTGCTTCTTAGAAACCTACAGCTGGTAACCTACGTTCATACACGAAGGATAAACATAATTTAATCTAAAATACTAGATGAATAGCCGTACCAGGTCGGGTAAAATGAATCTTCCGAACAGTTTTGCACTAATTTCATGTCCCCTTACGAAAGTTAAAATCAAGATATAATGATACTAAACTTTATGTCTAGAATCCTTATTCCAATTTTGATAAAAATCCATTACATAATTTTGATTATAGAAAATGTCTAAAATTTAAGGATTAAGCTTAAGTGGTCTTGAGCAGTAAATGAAATTCAGGGAATCTGGCTTAATTTGTGTGAACTTTCAAATAGGGGATTGTGCTCATATTATACCCCCTAAACCCCTTAGAATACCCCAAAGAAACTGACATTTGGGGAATATTTATTAATTGATGTCTAATACTTATTGTTAACATTTTACAAAATCGGAGGGGGTCAAGTACAGTAAGTTCATGGGAGCACATTCCGTGGAAGTACTTGTAAAATAAGCACAGGGATGCAATACTACGGCGATGGGACAGGGGCTGGAGCTTGACAGACAGTGCGGGGCTTTTTAGGTTAGAGACTGTTTTTGTACCCTGTCTAAGAGAGAGAGAGGCCAGTGGTTGGTGCACCAGTCCAGGTGTGACAACAATACTCCATGCACGGGCGAATGGTGGCTTTATAGACTAAGATACTGGCAGACGTCAGAACTTTTCTAGCCAGGTAGAGAGTACTTATTTTTTTGCATCAGACTTGGCAGCATCTTCTGTATGTATTCCAGTTTATGTTACTCTAGAATTCGTTCTTTGACTGCATTGGCTTCGCGAATTAAAATATTTATGAGTCAAAACCAGTTTACTCTATAGAATTTTATGCAAATCCATCTCGGCTGTGGCAATATTTATTTTTCTCCCATCCAGATGGCACTTTATTGAGATGCTGGATATACCACACATTAAACACCCGAGGTTTAACTTTTGTCCTCGTGAGGAGGCAAGTTACAATGTAAATCCAAATAATATGTTCGCCAACTCTAAAACAACATTGCCCCTGTTTACTTGCTACCTAACGAGGGCAGAGTTAGACAGTAGGTCGGTTTTTATGCGAAGAAAATCTAGCTCCCCCAAAAGGGGCACCCTGGCTGGGACAAAAATAGAAAATTTTCTTATTCAAGAAAGAAGTCTCATCCTCTGACAGGACAACACTGATATTATACTTTGAAATATTTATTTGCAGAAAAAATTACATTTGGAACAAATTAGGCACAAGGCCATCAAAAGTGTAGGTGATAAGAGGGTCATTGTTCATCATTGGTCTAAAGTGATAAAAATCTCTATTCTACTTTTAACTAGAATCATCTCAATAACCACGATCTCACATTTACTCACGTGATCGTCCTACTCAAGATATTTCCAGTTTTGTTGGGAATTTTATTTTTCAAAATTATCTTTCTGTATTCATTGGAATAACACGAGTAGTGTGAAAAATTTCGGTTAGTAAATGATAGACCCTCCCAACCCTTTCTAAATGATAGACCCTCCCGACCCTTTCTAAATGATAGACCCTCCCGACCCTTTCTAAGTGATAGACCCTCCCGACCCTTTCTAAGTGATAGACCCTCCCGACCCTTTCTAAGTGATAGACCCTCCCAACCCTTTCTAAATGATAGACCCTCCCAACCCTTTCTAAATGATAGACCCTCCCAACCCTTTCTAAATGATAGACCACCCACTGAACAGAAAACAAGCAGGTAAATCTCTGAATGGGAGTGGGATCGTAGTGAAAGAAAAAGAACACTTGGTATTGAGTTTGGATAATTGGTGGTGTCCTTCCAAGATAAATGCAATTTGGGAGAGGCCGAGGAGCAAAAAGTAAAAATGAAGAGTGGGCATCTTGGAAGATTTCTATCGCCAGAGAAGGGTAAGTCATTCACTCGACTAGCTAAAAGGTCAAAGAAAGTCAATAGCATGGTCTTTCGTTAATACATGCCAGCAATAATTTCTTTATTTCTAACACTCGAGACCTTTGTTTCATTTACACTCACTCCTTTCGTGCATCTTGTTTTTAAAATATACATATCGTTCATTTCGCCATGTCGTAATTAGCGAGATCAGTAACACTAACATCATTTTCATGTTTATCAGCTTATCACGAATAACACAACGGCGAACAATGTTTACAGTGCGAGACAATAGTATGGCGCAATAGCACAAAACCATGTGTGTGTCCGTGCATCAATACATTGTTCGTGGGTCAAAACAAAGTTTGTTTGGAAAATCTGTTCGTGGTTTGGAGTGTTCGTGAACTAAGATACCAGTGCACTTTAATTGGTTCCAAATCTCAAAGTGCCAAATTCGGCAACGTTGTATGCTCGGATTATTGTTTGAGGAACCTTAGAAAAATAAAAGAAAACATTTCTTTCATTGTGTAATGCGACCGTGTCCCATGGTCGAATAATAGGTAGCAGTACCAAATATGATACTATTATGCCGTGAATATATCGACCTCGGACCATAGTTAATGGCCAGTATGCTGAGACCAGGGCGATAGTATCACATTGATAACTTGCGACCCAGGATTAAACCCAGGGATATATACACTGCACACTAGTACTACATTTGGTACTACAACTTAAGATTCGACCCAAGGCACGTCGTATCACAATGGTGCCGTGACCAGGATCGTAATTTCAAATTTGTCAAAATCAAGTCTGAAATAGCATCATCATCGCCATTAGTTGGTCTGTCTCATTTAAGTTTGAAATAGCATCATCATCGCTAACCCGCAGATTGAATGGACGCAGCTATATAATACCAGTTCCTCTCTCTCTCTCCATTCAACATAAATGGTTTGTTTCGATTCAGAAAAGCAGTTTTCCCGCCAAAGTTATTACCGTTACTATTTCCGCACGAGATTAAGTCAACAACCGTTGCCGACAGTAGCCTTTCTCGCTATTTGTACATGCGTAAGTTGTCAGCTGTGCCTGAAATTCATGCTTGCCAGAGATATCACTTCAATTTTGGCGTTAGTGATGGAAAAGCAAAGAAAAATAGAGAAAAGCGAAAACTGTATATGGACAGAAAGAGAGAGCTAGAGAAAGAAATAGAAAGAGATAGATAGAAAGAGAGATAGAAGAGAGAGAGAGAGAGAGAAAGAGAGAGATAGAAAGAGAGAGAGAGATAGAAAGAGAGAGAGAGATAGAAAGAGAGAGAGAAATAGATAGATAGAAAGAGAAAAGACCGAAAAAAGGAGAGAAAGAGAAAGAGAGAGAGAAAGAGAGAGAGAGATAGATAGATAGATAGATAGATAGATAGAAAGAGAGAGAGAGAGAGAGAGAGTGAGAGAAAGACAGAAATAAATGAAGAGAAAGAGAATGAGGAAGATAGAGAATGAAAGAGAAAGAGTCGGGACGCATCTGAAGAAGGTCGGGGGTTACATCGGCTGAAACGTTGTGAATAGCATTTAAGATGGGAACAGTAGTTCGAAATATCATCAAAGTACAAATTATCAATTCTCATCTAAAAAACTTTGAAACATAATACGAAATGTATTGTTATTGTCAATTGCGAAGAAACACGAGGTGCACACTACGTTGTTGATGATGATGACCTTATGAAACGAAAAGATGAAGACTCCGAGACTTACATGGTCATGTCCATGTTATCTTCTTTGGGCGGGGTTTGTAATCGATTCTTCAGGAAGAGAGTAGTTTCTCTGAATTCATTGTTGTCAATTACATCTAATTAAACAACACGGAAACGATTTTATAATAGCCATTTTGTTCTGAGAGTGAGAGAGAGAAAGAGACTTTAAGCCCTCTATGGTAAAGATCTCATTCATCAATCCACATGGCTTCGCTTCTAATCGGCGACTTACTTTTACTTCTGTTCACGCTATTCCCACACACAAGATTTAACCTTATTGAACGTTTGACTATTACTTGCTATGCAAGGTTACTTACAATATGATCACTTTAATATCAGAGAGAGAGAGAGAGATAGAGAGAGAGAGAGAGATAGAGAGAGAGAGATCAACACAGAGAAGGATCAACACACAGAAATATATCAACAGAGAGAGAAGGAGAGATCAATAGAGAGAAGGAGAGATCAACAGAGAGATCAATAGAGAGAAAGAGAGATCGACATAGAGAAAAAGAGTTCATAAGAGAGAGAAGGCGAAAGAGAGAGATAGAGAGAGAAGGCGAAAGAAAAAGAGAAGGCGAAAGAGAGAGAAGGCGAAAGAGAGAGAGAAAGAGAAAGAGAGAGAGAAAGCGAAAGAGAGAGAGAGAAAGCGAAAGAGAGAGAAAGAAAGCGAAAGAGAGAGAAAGAAAGCGAAAGAGAGAGAAAGAAGGCGAAAGAAAGAGAGAGAAGGCGAAAGAAAGAGAGAGAAGGCGAAAGAAAGAGAGAAGGCGAAAGAAAGAGAGAAGGCGAAAGAAAGAGAGAAGGCGAAAGAAAGAGAGAAGGCGAAAGAAAGAGAAAAGGCGAAAGAAAGAGAAAAGGCGAAAGAATAAGAAAAGGCGAAAAAGAGAGAGAGGCGAAAGAGAGAAGGATAAAGAGAGAGACAGAATGATAAAAAGAGAGAGAGAAGGCGAAAGAGAGAGAGAGAGAAGGCGAAAGAGAGAGACGAAAGAGAGAGAGAGAGAGAAGGCGAGAGAGAGAGAGAGAGAAGGCGAGAGAGAGAGAGAGAAGGCGAGAGAGAGAGAGAGAAGGCGAGAGAGAGAGAGAGAAGGCGAGAGAGAGAGAGAGAGAAGGCGAGAGAGAGAGAGAGAGAAGGCGAGAGAGAGAGAGAGAGAAGGCGAGAGAGAGAGAGAGAGAAGGCGAGAGAGAGAGAGAAGGCGCGCGAGAGATAGAGAGAGAGAGAGAAGGCGAGAGAGAGAGAGAAGGCGCGCGCGCGAGAGAGAGAAGGCGAATGAGAGAGAGAAAGCGAAAGAGAGAGAGAGAAGGCGAAAGAGAGAGAGAGAAGGAAAAAGAGAGAGAGAGAGAAGGAAAAAGAGAGAGAGAGAAGGCGAAAGAGAGAGAGAAGGCGAAAGAGAGAGAGAGAGAAGGCGAAAGAGAGAGAGAGAGAAGGCGAAAGAGAGAGAGAGAAGGCGAAAGAGAGAGAGAGAAGGCGAAAGAGAGAGAGAGAAGGCGAAAGAGAGAGAGAAAGGCGAAAGAGAGAGAGAAAGGCGAAAGAGAGAGAGAAAGGCGAAAGAGAGAGAGAGAAGGCGAAAGAGAGAGAGAGAAGGCGAAAGAGAGAGAGAGAGAGAGAAGGCGAAAGAGAGAGAGATAAGGTGAAAGAGAGAGAGATAAGGTGAAAGAGAGAGAGATAAGGTGAAAGAGAGAGAGATAAGGCGAAAGAGAGAGAGAGAAGGCGAAAGAGAGAAAGAGAGAAGGCGAAAGAGAGAGAGAGAAGGCGAAAGAGAGAGAGAGAAGGCGAAAGAGAGAGAGAGAGAAGGCGAAAGAGAGAGAGAGAAGGCGAAAGAGAGAGAGAGAAGGCGACAGAGAGAGAGAGAAGGCGAAAGAGAGAGAGAGAGAAGGCGAAAGAGAGAGAGAGAGAGAAGGCGAAAGAGAGAGAGAGAGAGAAGGCGAAAGAGAGAGAGAGAGAAGGCGAAAGAGAGAGAGAGAAGGCGAAAGAGAGAGAGAGAGAAAGCGAGAGAGAGAAGGCGAAAGAGAGAGAGAGAGAAAGCGAGAGAGAGAAGGCGAAATAGAGAGAGAGGAGAAAGAGAGAGAGAGAGAGAAGGCGAAAGAGAGAGACAGAAGGCGAAAGAGAGAGAGAGAGAGATAGAGAAGGCGAAAGAGATAGAGAAGGCGAAAGAGATAGAAAAGGCGAAAGAGAGAGAGAGAGAAGGCGAAAGAGAGAGAGAGAGAAGGCGAAAGAGAGAGAGAGAGAAGGCGAGAGAGAGAGAGAGAGAAGGCGAGAGAGAGAGAGAGAGAAGGCGAGAGAGAGAGAGAAGGCGAGAGAGAGAGAGAGAGAGAAGGCGAAAGAGAGAGAGAAGGCGAAAGAGAGAGAGAAGGCGAAAGAGAGAGAGAAGGCGAAAGAGAGAGAGAAGGCGAAAGAGAGAGAGAAGGCGAAAGAGAGAGAGAAGGCGCGCGCGCGAGAGAGAGAAGGCGCGCGCGCGAGAGAGAGAAGGCGAATGAGAGAGAGAAAGCGAAAGAGAGAGAAGGCGAAAGAAAGAGAAAGAAGGCGAAAGAAAGAGAAAGAAGGCGAAAGAAAGAGAGAGAAGGCGAAAGAAAGAGAGAAGGCGAAAGAAAGAGAGAAGGCGAAAGAAAGAGAAAAGGCAAAAGAAAGAGAAAAGGCGAAAAAGAGAGAGAGAGGCGAAAGAGAGAAGGATAAAGAGAGAGACAGAATGATAAAAAGAGAGAGAGAAGGTGAAAGAGAGAGTGAGGGAATGCGAAAGAGAGAGACGAAAGAGAGAGAGAGAGAGAAGGTAAGAGAGAGAGAGAGAAGGCGAGAGAGAGAGAGAAGGCGAGAGAGAGAGAGAGAGAGAAGGCGAGAGAGAGAGAGAGAGAGAAGGCGAGAGAGAGAGAGAGAGAGAAGGCGAGAGAGAGAGAGAGAGAAGGCGAGAGAGAGAGAGAGAGAAGGCGAGAGAGAGAGAGAGAAGGCGAGAGAGAGAGAGAAGGCGAGAGAGAGAGAGAAGGCGAGAGAAGGCGAAAGAGAGAGAGAAGGCGAAAGAGAGGGAGAAGGCGAAAGAGAGAGAGAAGGCGAAAGAGAGAGAGAGAAGGCGCGCGCGCGAGAGAGAGAAGGCGCGCGCGCGAGAGAGAGAAGGCGCGCGCGCGAGAGAGAGAAGGCGAATGAGAGAGAGAAAGCGAAAGAGAGAGAGAGAAGGCGAAAGAGAGAGAGAGAGAAGGCGAAAGAGAGAGAGAGAAGGAAAAAGAGAGAGAGAGAAGGAAAAAGAGAGAGAGAGAAGGAAAAAGAGAGAGAGAAGGCGAAAGAGAGAGAGAAGGCGAAAAAGAGAGAGAAGGCGAAAGAGAGAGAGAGAAGGCGAAAGAGAGAGAGAGAAGGCGAAAGAGAGAGAGAATGGCGAAAGAGAGAGAGAGAGAAGGCGAAAGAGAGAGAGAGAGAAGGCGAAAGAGAGAGAGAGAGAAGGCGAAAGAGAGAGAGAGAGAAGGCGAGAGAGAGAGAGAGAAGGCGAGAGAGAGAGAGAAGGCGAGAGAGAGAGAGAAGGCGAAAGAGAGAGAGAAGGCGAAAGAGAGAGAGAAGGCGAAAGAGAGAGAGAAGGCGCGCGCGCGAGAGAGAGAAGGCGAATGAGAGAGAGAAAGCGAAAGAGAGAGAGAGAAGGCGAAAGAAAGAGAAAGAAGGCGAAAGAAAGAGAGAGAAGGCGAAAGAAAGAGAGAGAAGGCGAAAGAAAGAGAGAAGGCGAAAGAAAGAGAGAAGGCGAAAGAGAGAAGGCGAAAGAAAGAGAGAAGGCGAAAGAGAGAAGGCGAAAGAAAGAGAGAAGGCGAAAGAAAGAGAGAAGGCGAAAGAAAGAGAAAAGGCGAAAGAAAGAGAAAAGGCGAAAAAGAGAGAGAGAGGCGAAAGAGAAAAGGATAAAGAGAGAGACAGAATGATAAAAAGAGAGAGAGAAGGCGAAAGAGAGAGAGAAGGCGAAAGAGAGAGAGAAGGCGCGCGCGCGAGAGAGAGAAGGCGAATGAGAGAGAGAAAGCGAAAGAGAGAGAGAGAGAAGGCGAAAGAAAGAGAAAGAAGGCGAAAGAAAGAGAGAGAAGGCGAAAGAAAGAGAGAAGGCGAAAGAAAGAGAGAAGGCGAAAGAAAGAGAGAAGGCGAAAGAAAGAGAAAAGGCGAAAGAGAGAGAGAGAGGCGAAAGAGAGAAGGATAAAGAGAGAGACAGAATGATAAAAAGAGAGAGAGAAGGTGAAAGAGAGAGAGAGAGAAGGCGAAAGAGAGAGACGAAAGAGAGAGAGAGAAGGCGAGAGAGAGAGAGAGAAGGCGAGAGAGAGAGAGAAGGCGAGAGAGAGAGAGAGAAGGCGAGAGAGAGAGAGAGAGAGAGAAGGCGAGAGAGAGAGAGAGAGAAGGCGAGAGAGAGAGAGAGAGAAGGCGAGAGAGAGAGAGAGAAGGCGAGAGAGAGAGAGAGAGAAGGCGAGAGAGAGAAGGCGAGAGAGAGAGAGAGAGAGAGAAGGCGAAAGAGAGAGAGAAGGCGAAAGAGAGAGAAGGCGCGCGCGCGAGAGAGAGAAGGCGAATGAGAGAAGGCGAATGAGAGAGAGAAAGCGAAAGAGAGAGAGAGAAAGCGAAAGAGAGAGAGAGAAGGCGAAAGAGAGAGAGAGAAGGCGAAAGAGAGAGAGAGAGAAGGAAAAAGAGAGAGAGAGAAGGAAAAAGAGAGAGAGAGAAGGAAAAAGAGAGAGAGAGAAGGAAAAAGAGAGAGAGAGAAGGAAAAAGAGAGAGAGAGAAGGAAAAAGAGAGAGAGAGAAGGAAAAAGAGAGAGAGAGAGAAGGCGAAAGAGAGAGAGAAGGCGAAAGAGAGAGAGAAGGCGAAAGAGAAAGAGAAGGCGAAAGAGAGAGAGAAGGCGAAAGAGAGAGAGAAGGCGAAAGAGAGAGAGAAGGCGAAAGAGAGAGAGAGAAGGCGAAAGAGAGAGAGAGAATGCGAAAGAGAGAGAGAAAGGCGAAAGAGAGAGAGAGAAGGCGAAAGAGAGAGAGAGAAGGCGAAAGAGAGAGAGAGAAGGCGAAAGAGAGAGAGAGAAGGCGAAAGAGAGAGAGATAAGGTGAAAGAGAGAGAGATAAGGTGAAAGAGAGAGAGATAAGGCGAAAGAGAGAGAGATAAGGCGAAAGAGAGAAAGAGAGAAGGCGAAAGAGAGAAAGAGAGAAGGCGAAAGAGAGAGAGAGAGAAGGCGAAAGAGAGAGAGAGAGAAGGCGAAAGAGAGAGAGAGAAGGCGAAAGATAGAGAGAGAAGGCGAAAGAGAGAGAGAGAAGGCGAAAGAGAGAGAGAGAGAGAAGGCGAAAGAGAGAGAGAGAGAAGGCGAAAGAGAGAGAGAGAGAGAAGGCGAAAGAGAGAGAAGGCGAAAGAGAGAGAGAAGGCTAAAGAGAGAGAGAAGGCTAAAGAGAGAGAGAGAGAGAAGGCGAAAGAGAGAGAGAGAGAAGGCGAAAGAGAGAGAGAGAGAGAGGAGGCGAAATAGAGAGAGAGGAGAAAGAGAGAGAGAGAAGGCGAAAGAGAGAGACAGAAGGCGAAAGAGAGAGAGAGAGAGATAGAGAAGGCGAAAGAGATAGAGAAGGCGAAAGAGAGAGAGAGAAGGCGAAAGAGAGAGAGAGAGAAGGCGAAAGAGAGAGAGAGAGAAGGCGAAAGAGAGAGAGAGAGAAGGCGAAAGAGAGAGAGAGAGAAGGCGAAAGAGAGAGAGAGAAGGCGAAAGAGAGAGAGAGAAGGGGAAAGAGAGAGAGAG
The DNA here is from genome assembly GCA_963556195.1 of Sepiola atlantica. Lineage (NCBI taxonomy): Eukaryota > Metazoa > Mollusca > Cephalopoda > Sepiida > Sepiolidae > Sepiola > Sepiola atlantica. Next base: position 196,976,261 of record OY744520.1, on the reverse strand, counting down.
AGAGAGAGAAGGCGAAAGAGAAAGAGAGAAGGCGAAAGAGAGAGAGAAGAAGGCCAAATAGAGAGAGAGAGAAGGCCAAATAGAGAGAGAGAGAAGAGGCCAAATAGAGAGAGAGAGAAGGCGACATAAAGGGAGAGAGAAGGCGACATAAAGGGAGAGAGAAGGCGACATAAAGGGAGAGAGAAGGCGACATAAAGGGAGAGAGAAGGCGGCATAAAGGGAGAGAGAAGGCGACATAAAGGGAGAGAGAAGGCGACATAAAGGGAGAGAGAAGGCGACATAAAGGGAGAGAGAAGGCGACATAAAGGGAGAGAGTAGGCGACATAAAGGGAGAGAGTAGGCGACATAAAGGGAGAGAGTAGGCGACATAAAGGGAGAGAGAAGGCGACATAACGGGAGAGAGAAGGCGACATAAAGGGAGAGAGAGAAGGCGACATAAACGGAGAGAGAGAAGGCGACTTAAAGGGAGAGAGAGAAGGCGACATAAAGGGAGAGAGAGAAGGCGACATAAAGGGAGAGAGAGAAGGCGACATAAAGGGAGAGAGAGAAAGCGACATAAAGGGAGAGAGAGAGAAGGCAACATAAAGGGAGAGAGAGAGAAGGCAACATAAAGGGAGAGAGAAAGAAGGCGACATAAAGGGAGAGAGAAAGAAGGCGACATAAAGGGAGAGAGAGAGAAGGCGACATAAAGGGAGAGAGAGAGAAGGCGACATAAAGGGAGAGAGAGAGAAGGCGACATAAAGGGAGAGAGAGAGAGAAGGCGACATAAAGGGAGAGAGAGAGAAGGCGACATAAAGGGAGAGAGAGAGAGAAGGCGGCATGAAGGGAGAGAGAGAAGGCGACATAAAGGGAGAGAGAGAAGGTGACATAAAGGGAGAGAAAGAGAAGGCGACATAAAGGGAGAGAAAGAGAAGGCGACATAAAGGGAGAGAGAGAAGGCGACATAAAGGGAGAGAAAGAGAAGGCGACATAAAGGGAGAGAGAGCGAGAAGGCGACATAAAGGGAGAGAGAGAGAGAGAGAGCGAGAAGGCGACATACAGGGAGAGAGAGAGAGAGAGAGAGAGCGAGAAGGCGACATACAGGGAGAGAGAGAGAGAGAGAGAGCGAGAAGGCGACATACAGGGAGAGAGAGAGAGAGAGCGAGAAGGCGACATACAGGGAGAGAGAGAGAGCGAGAAGGCGACATACAGGGAGAGAGAGAGAGCGAGAAGGCGACATACAGGGAGAGAGAGAGAGCGAGAAGGCGACATACAGGGAGAGAGAGAGAGCGAGAAGGCGACATACAGGGAGAGAGCGAGAAGGCGACATAAAGACAGAGAGAGAGAGAAGGCGACATGAAGACAGAGAGAGAGAAGGCGACATAAAGACAGAGAGAGAGAAGGCGACATAAAGACAGAGAGAGAGAAGGCGAAATAAAGGCAAAGAGAGAGAAGGCGACATAAATAGAAAAGAGAGAAGGCGACATAAATGGAAGAGAGAGAAGGCGACATAAATGGAAAGAGAGAGAAGGTGACATAAATGGAAAGAGAGAGAAGGTGACATAAATGGAGAGAAGGCGACATAAATGGAAAGAGAGAGAAGGCGACATAAATTGAAAAGAGAGAGAAGGCGACATAAATGGAGAGAGAGAGAAGGCGACATAAAGGGAGAGAGAGAGAAGGCGACATAAAGGGAGAGAGAGAGAAGGCGACATAAATGGAGAGAGAGAGAAGGCAACATAAAGGGAGAGAGAGAGAAGGCAACATAAAGGGAGAGAGAGAGAAGGCAACATAAAGGGAGAGAGAAAGAAGGCGACATAAAGGAAGAGAAAGAGAAGGCGACATAAAGGGAGAGAGAGAGAAGGCGACATAAAGGGAGAGAGAGAGAGAAGGCGACCTAAAGGGAGAGAGAGAGAAGGCGACATAAAGGGAGAGAGAGAGAAGGCGACATAAAGGGAGAGAGAGAGAAGGCGACATAAAGGGAGAGAGAGAGAAGGCGACATAAAGGGAGAGAGAGAGAAGGCGAAATAGAGAGAGAAGGCGAAATAGAAGGCGACATAAAGGGAGAGAACGCGAAATAGAGAGAGAGAAGGCGGAATAGAGAGAGAGAGAAGGCGACATAAAGGGAGAGAGAAGGCGACATAAAGGGAGAGAGAAGGCGACATAAAGGGAGAGAGAAGGGGACATAAAGGGAGAGAGAAGGGGACATAAAGGGAGAGAGAGAAGGGGACATAAAGGGAGAGAGAGAAGGGGACATAAAGGGAGAGAGAGAGAAGGCGACATAAAGGGAGAGAGAAGGCGACATAAAGGGAGAGAGAGAGAAGGCGACATAAAGGGAGAGAGAGAGAAGGCGACATAAAGGGAGAGAGAGAGAAGGCGACATAAAGGGAGAGAGAGAGAAGGCGACATAAAGGAAGAGAGAGAGAGAGAAGGCGACATAAAGGAAGAGAGAGAGAGAAGGCGACATAAAGGAAGAGAGAGAGAAGGCGACATAAAGGGAGAGAGAGAGAAGGCGACATAAAGGGAGAGAGAGAGAAGGCGACATAAAGGGAGAGAGAGAGAAGGCGACATAAAGGGAGAGAGAGAGAAGGCGACATAAAGGGAGAGAGAGAGAAGGCGACATAAAGGGAGAGAGAGAGAAGGCGACATAAAGGGAGAGAGAGAGAAGGCGACATAAAGGGAGAGAGAGAGAAGGCGACATAAAGGGAGAGAGAGAGAAGGCGACATAAAGGGAGAGAGAGAAGGCGACATAAAGGGAGAGAGAGAAGGTGACATAAAGGGAGAGAGAGAAGGTGACATAAAGGGAGAGAGAGAAGGTGACATAAAGGGAGATAGAGAGAAGGCGACATAAAGAGAGAGAAAGAGAGAGATAGAAAGAGAGATAGAAAGAAAGAGAGAAAGAGATAGAAAGAGAGAAAGAGATAGAAAGAGAGAGAGAGATAGAAAGAGAGAGAGAGAGAAAGAGAGAGAGATAGAAAGAGAGAGAGATAGAAAGAAAGAGAGAGATAGAAAGAGAGTGAGAGATAGAAAGAGAGTGAGAGATAGAAAGAGAGTGAGAGATAGAAAGAGAGTGAGAGATAGAAAGAGAGTGAGAGATAGAAAGAGAGTGAGAGATAGAAAGAGAGTGAGAGAGAGAAAGAGAGAGAGAGAGAAAGAGAGAGAGATAGAAAGAGAGAGAGAGATAGAAAGAGAGTGAGAGATAGAAAGAGAGTGAGAGATAGAAAGAGAGTGAGAGATAGAAAGAGAGTGAGAGATAGAAAGAGAGTGAGAGATAGAAAGAGAGTGAGAGATAGAAAGAGAGTGAGAGATAGAAAGAGAGTGAGAGATAGAAAGAGAGTGAGAGAGAGATAGAAAGAGAGAGAGACAGAGATAGAAAGAGAGATAGATAGAAAGAGAGATAGATAGAAAGAGAGATAGATAGAAAGAGAGATAGATAGAAAGAGAGATAGATAGAAAGAGAGATAGATAGAAAGAGAGATAGATAGAAAGAGAGATAGATAGAAAGAGAGATAGATAGAAAGAGAGATAGATAGAAAGAGAGATAGATAGAAAGAGAGAGAGAGAAAGATAGAAAGAGAGAGAGAAAGATAGAAAGAGAGAGAAAGATAGATAGATAGAAAGAAAGATAGATAGATAGAAAGAGAGAGATAGAAAGAGACACTTAATACACTGGACTAGTCTAGCTAAATGTCCACACAGTTAAGAGAAGGTTCGAAATGCTCAATCTCACAACATGGTTCAGTAATAATAGTAGCTCCAGCATAGAAATATTTTACTCGTAAAAGCAAAAGTTAAACGGGATTAACAGTGCATGTAAGTCTTACGAGAGAATTTCAATAATCGCAGACACTTTTTAAACGCTCCGGAACTATCCTCAACCTAATAGGTAGATGAGTTAATGGCTAATAAATAAGGCTTTCATATTCATAATTAAACTTTATAGCCAAACCAGGAAACGATAAACGCATTAAACTTTGGGGCTCTTAGAATTGAGTAGTGATTTACTCCTCTCTAGGAGTTAGGCACAAGACCAGTTTTTATCTTACTCCCACAAGTAAGATGTGACCCAAGGTCGGATCGAGAAAGTGGGGTTTAAAAATTGCCTGGGCAGCCCCGTCGGCAACTAACTCCTACCCAAAGAGGGGAGGCAAAGCCTGGGAGGGCGGACCTTCTAACTGCACAGGACAGACTCATAGACCGGCGTAAATCAAGCCCCGAAGACCAAGACAATACCAGTCTATGGGGTGTAGTATCCATCGAAACAGATACTACACTTTGATCTTAGCCAAAAGGCAAAGAAAGGCTCTTAGAATTGAGTAGTGATTTACTCCTCTCCAGGAGTTAGGCACAAGGCCAGTTTTTATCCTACTCCCACAAGTAAGATGTGACCCAAGGTCGGGTCGGGAAAGTGGGGTTTGAAAAGCCAGCACCCGAGAGGTGAGCACTCTGCCCATTTAAAAATTGCCTGGGCAGCCCTGTCGGCATTCCCCGGTAGGGGCGCCTCAGACAGTAAGCATATATATATATATAACAAATTATACCTGTTTTTGAACTTAAATCTCTATACAATGGAATGGACAATCACTATTTACTATAAATAAAGTTGCTGTCCTACGATGTGGTGTGTTACCGTTTTAACTACTGTGCATTATAATCGACTGCCACCTCTTCCAGGACGATTCAGTATTTTCTACTTACGCAGAACATATATTAACGAATAAGTAGTCGATAATTGTTTTGTCTCTAAAGTTAAGCGACGTTTTGCTTAGTCAAATGGGTGACTATTTTGGAATACTATATGCTGTATGTCATCTCCACTGACCGGATATACATGCGGTATGTGAATTAGATATTCTCTAGAAACTTCTTTCGGTAGAAGCCGGTCTACCCACCCAGGGCGAATACTGCATTTGACCATATGACGTAAAACCAAACTACTTGTTTGCGACTGTTTTCAGTGCCAAAATCGTTCTCAAGACACTCGAAAACCCCAGAAAACCACCCGATCGGAGACGGGAGTGATTCTATAAGATTACCAATTGTTTGTTGACTTTATTTTTTGTTGTTTGTATGGTGTATTTTAGTTGCATTTTGGAGTTTCTTCTTTCGATCACTTGTATTATGTCCGTATGACTTCACAATACTTCCCTTATCTTGCACCCGTTGCCATTATTTCGACAAAGAAAACCTCCCTTCTTTTGACCCTTTTTACACGATCGGGTCACGTGTCAGACGAATTAACCTTCCACGCCGTTGAGTGACTAAACAATTTTAGGTCAATTTAACCCGCGGTATTTTGCCGACATTTGTCAACTGTGGCGGCTTGAGCGCACAATTGAATGCAGTCGCCATTTGAGCGCAAATTCATAACCCGAATTATGGAATTCGAAATGAGAAAATAAAGATGAATCACGGCCTCATCCTTTTCTAGACACAACAACATATTTAACATGTACTAACCATAATATGCTCCTCCTTTGTTCGCATATTTTTGCTAGTATATATAATGTAAATGTTCAGTTTGCTAATGAATAACCGATTCTGACAATTTCTTGTTGACGTGCGCTACATCCTCCCACAAAAGAGGGGTAATGCCTCTTCTGATCACATAAGAGATACTACACTGACATTCACAGGAGGAGATAATGCCTGGGATGATTGTCGTATGCCAGAGAACAGATGCACTACCCGACCCCCATTCTACAAAAAGGAGGAGATAATGCTTGAGAGAATGACATATGCAAACAGAACAGATACTACACCACATCCACCCCAAAAAAGAGGTAATGCCTTCTTGGAAGGATAGTCTACTGATCACGGAACAAATACTACAGTACCACCCCCTGAATTGGGCATTGAAAGATAGTACATTAGTCTGAAATAGTATAGTAAACTTACTTGAGGATTAAAAGATTGTAATAGTATGGTTTCGGCTTCAGATAAGAAGTAATAGTATAGTTTCGGCTTCAGATATTGAAGTAATAGTATAGTTTCGGCTTCAGATATTGAAGTAATAGTATAGTTTCGGCTTCAGACAGACATATACCAAATCTCAATTAGTCATAGATTAAAGGTTCTGTCGCATTTCGGTTTTTGTGGAATCAACCAAAATAGAAATTCACAAGACAAGAACGGATATTCTTTAGATGCACCCATTTAACTTGTGCGGTTAGCGATGACAATCCTATTCCAAACTTAAGCCTAACAGAGCAGCAAAAATGCTATTTTAAGCTTAAGCGTTACAGACTAACGTACTTTTTAAAAATAATTTCTAAATTTCTTGAGAATTTTGACAAATATTCACGGCAAACTTAACCCTGTAGTTTTTAAAATATTCAGCTTTATTAAAAAAAACAAAAAAAACTATCAGGACCCGTGTACCGGCGTTGCCTGGATAAATTAAGGAAACCAAAAAATTCCTGTTCTCAGTTATTATATAACTATTTTTTTTGTGTGTGGTACTCACTGACTTATTTGTTTGGCCGCAGTGTGTGCGCATATTATAGAAATGCGGAGTCGCATCTAAAAATGCTTTAATTATATAAAAAAAATAGTTGTAGACTTACATAGATGTGTTTATGAGAATCAGACTTTTATAGTTAAGGATAGCATAAATAATCGATAATTGTTCTCCATCTCTCCTGAAGACTAGCCCAATCTAATAATACCCATACAACCTTTTATTTATGAAAATAAGACTTTTATAGTAACAGATGATCCAAATAAATGAATGGTTGTAAGATTAGTATTAGACTAGGTTAGTGTTCGGGAGCGATGGAGAAAAGTTATGAAAATCAGACTTTTATATTTCTGAATTTTTGAAGTGAGGTCTGATAATTTGTACAATGTGGATTATTCGGACTACTGTTCTCATCTCGACTGTTATTCTCACAACGTTTCGGCCGTTTCAGATGTATTTTGTCGAACTCGGGAATCTTTCTGTTGAACTCTGGAATCTGCACGGTATTTCGAACGGAACCCTTTATTTACTCCATGGGGGTAGCATGTTCTTGTCCCGTCAGTCATGACCGGCTAGAAGTCTTCAGTAATTCCCAATTCTCACTGAGGATTAAACCTTCAACCTTCAGAAGACTGTACCTAGAATTGAATTTTACTTAGTACTTTATCCGCAAGGGCAAGATATACTTGAAGAAAGTCAGAGGTTACATCGGCCGAAACGTTGTGAGAACAACACTCAAGATGAGAACGGTAGTCCGAATAATCCAAATTATACAAACTTTTATAGTTATGGATTTCCCAAATAACCGATAATTGTTCTCTATATTCGTTGAATGCTTTCTATTTCTATTATAAATGACCAATAAATGTGTCCGGAGATCATCTCCCACGCAGCACCTCCCTATTTCATGATGGCAGGTAAGGTCAGTAGGTTCACCATGCCACCTGCATCATTGTCGATGGAACTAAGTCATATTTTAACACCTGCCAAAATCGCTAATCGAGTGTGCGTGTTCCCACACTTAATAAGGAGTAGAATGAGATTTGTGCGTCGGATTTCTATCTACGTGAGAAGAAGAGTTCGAATCTAGTCATGAATGTAAAAAGAAATAATAAAAAAGGGTTGTTTTTTCCTGATTTTAATAAGGAATCTAAATAGAGTTTAGTGTTTCAAGTTTTGATATTTTCAAATATTTATTCATAGTTTTTGCTTTAACTACTTATATATGACTAGTATATATGGCTATGTCAATTTCCACCTTTACCTTGGTACAGTACCTGGGTATGCCAATTTCCACCTTTAACTTGGTACAGTACCTGGGTATGCCAATTTCCACCTTTACGTTAGTACAGTACCTGGGTATGTCAATTTCCACCTTTACCTTGGTACAGTACCTGGGTATGCCAATTTCCATCTTTACCTTGCAACAGTACATGGTTATGTCAATTTCCATCTTTACCTTGGTACAGTATATGGGTATGTCAATTTCCATTTAAATCTCGGTACAGTTCTTGGGTATGTCAATTTCCATTTAAATCTCGGTACAGTTCCTGGGTATATCAATTTCCACCTTTACCTTGCTACAGTACATGGGTATGTCAATTCCATCTTTACCTTAGTACAGTACATGGGTATGTCAATTTCCATTTTTACCTTGGTACAGTACCTGGGTATGTCAATTTCCATTTTACGTTGGTACAGTACCTTGTTATGTCAATTTCCATCTTTATCTTGGTACAATACCTGGGTATGTCAATTTCCATCTTTATCTTGGTACAATACCTTGTTATGTCAATTTCCCTCTTTATCTTGGTACAATACCTGGGTATGTCAATTTCCATCTTTATCTTGGTACAATACCTTGTTATGTCAATTTCCCTCTTTATCTTGGTACAATACCTGGGTATGTCAATTTCCATCTTTATCTTGGTACAATACCTGGGTATGTCAATTTCCATCTTTATCTTGGTACAATACCTGGGTATGTCAATTTCCATCTTTGTCTTGGTACAATACCTGGGTATGTCAATTTCCATCTTTGTCTTGGTACAATACCTGGGTATGTCAATTTCCATCTTTATCTTGGTACAATAGCTGGGTATGTCAATTTCCATCTTTATCTTGGTACAATACCTGGGTATGTCAATTTCCATCTTTATCTTGGTACAATACCTGGGTATGTCAATTTCCATCTTTATCTTGGTACAATACCTGGGTATGTCAATTTCCATCTTTATCTTGGTACAATACCTGGGTATGTCAATTTCCATCTTTATCTTGGTACAATACCTGGGTATGTCAATTTCCATCTTTATCTTGGTACAATACCTCGGTATGTCAATTTCCATCTTTATCTTGGTACAATACCTGGGTATGTCAATTTCCATCTTTATCTTGGTACAATACCTGGGTATGTCAATTTCCATCTTTATCTTGGTACAATACCTGGGTATGTCAATTTCCATCTTTATCTTGGTACAATACCTCGGTATGTCAATTTCCATCTTTATCTTGGTACAATACCTCGGTATGTCATTTACTGTCTTTACTAGGCTTATACTGCTTTATAGCTCACTCGAAGATAACTATTTGTGAAATTTCGTGGAAAAATATGCTTCTTAGTATTTACATGAGAGAGTAAGTAACTATGATGAATGTATTTACGTATTGTTTTTATTGGCAACAAACATTGGATTTTATGTTTTTAATAAAAAATAATTCGCTTTTAATTAATGCTGAATACCATTTATGTCTACTGTTTTGCGCATTATAAAAAATGCCAATTAGTGGTAAAAATATTTATGTAATGCTTTTTTATGTTATGTTAATTTCTTTAAATTTATAAAACACGTATCCGGTTGAAATAAGTCTTTCGACTTAAGATTTGAACACGGGTATTGATATTGTAAAAAGTACTGTCTTAGTAGTGTATACTCTGCCTATTCCTTTATTGTCAACAAATCACATGTTTCTATGTGCGTACGAACAGAAACTTAAAGCACCATACGTTTTCAATAGTATATATATATGTATATTTATGTGCATACCACAAGATGCAATTTCAGATAATAGGTTAACTTATAAATAAAACACCGACAGATTTTACCACTTTGAATCAGAGTGGACCCGAGACTAATGACAACTAAGGGCTGACTCCCCAATTCCTAAGGCACCTAAAATGAGAGTTTTACCACCGGACATAGTACAGTTAGTGAGTATGTTTGACGAAAGGTTAGAATAGCAAATTAATACGAAAGGTTAAAATTAAATAGAGTGGAAAATTCCATAGTAAGTTAAAAGTGTAAAATTAGGCTGACGTGTACAGGTAGTTGTATTCTGGGAGGAAGTATGTGGCAGAAAGCTATCGAGTTCCTGCCTTTTGGAATCAGACGTCGGAGTGATCGGACACGGGGTTTGAGTTCTCCTCCTCCACCGTATGGGGTTGGGAAGGGAAAAGGCAGGTCATCTTGGTGTACTTGTTGAAAATTATTGTAAAAAGTAAATCGAATCTTCCCCAGCTTGTGGAACTTTCTTTCCTCCTAGCTATGGTATTAATCTGTTCAAGACTGTGGTCAATAGACATCTTCCGTCTTTGCGTTAATCATATTTAGTTATTTTTAGCTCCTTACATCAGGTGGCTTCATGTCTTGTCTGGAGCGATTTCCATAAAAAAAATTAATACAGCTATTTAATGTTCATTTTCAATTGTTTCTATTATTCCAGAATAAATAAGGAAAGATCAACACCTCTGTGGCTGTTACGGTCACCACTGCCGACAACGTCGCTATCCAATGATCTAACTACTGTGTGTCAATGAGAGAGACGAACAGCTGTTTTCTGTCTATAACATAACTCTGACCAGTTGTTCACGATGAACACCTCATGCTGTGCTACAATTAAAGTTCACTTCCAAAAATCATGTCACACGGTAAATCGCAAACTATTGTTATGAACACTTTATGGAATCAAAGGAAATCATCTTATTTACCCGAGAAATAACTACCTGTTTAAACTGGTGATTTAAATTTTGATTCGGAAAAAATACTTGCCATATACTACAGCGTTCAGTTTCTGACCTTCGTTTTTTTTTTGCATTTACATCAATTATTAAGCAAATGTGTATTATTATTATTGGACACCCAGTATGACACGTTGCGACAAAATACTTAGTTCACATACTTGATAAGGAGATTTTATCTCGAAATATCGAAAAGATTTAATGATAACTATTTAACATCTGATATTTTTCAACGTTCTATTTTCAAAATATGCATTGATGAGGCTTTCTAGGATATACTAATGCCAGTGTGTGCAATGTTTCTAATATGCCATAACATTTTATTGACTTTTTGATAAATTTGTTTTGATTATGTTTCGGCAGTATTGAGATGAGGATTGATTAATTTGACTATTTGAATTATTCGGACTACTATTCTCATCTTAGATGTTATTCTCACAACGTTTTGGCCGATGTAACATCTGATTTTTTTCATATGCGTCTTGTCGAACTCGGGAATCTGTACGGAACACTCGATTCAATTAACGCGTCACTTAGAACTAATTATTACTTACCACTTCTATCTGTAACGCCACGGGTCCATTAAATAAATGGTTCTGTTCAAATTATGTACAGATTCCCGAGTTCGACAAGACAAATCTGAAGAAGATCGGATTTTACATCGGCGCAAACAATATGAGAATAACATTCAAGATGAAAACAGTAATCCGAATAATCAAAATTATCAATCCTCATCTAAAAAAAAATTAACAAAAAGTGAATAAAATAATATGGTCTACTAGAAGCATTGGTCAAACTTGCATTATTATATCCTTGAAAGTCGATGTGTGTTGTGAAAATAAAACGCGAACACTCAGATGCTAAATAGTTATTCATTTTTTTTTCTCAATATTTCGAGATAAAATCGCCTTACCAAGTAAAAATGTGAACTGAGTATTTTTCCTTTTTTAAAAACTTTTGTCCGTATCTATTATTACTGGACGAGCCCACGTTTATACCACGTGTAATTCCGTATGTCCAGTAAGAATAGATCTGGAGGAAAATATAGAAAGAAGAAAATTGTCCGTATTTGCAAGTGACAAGACGACATATTCCACTCTCGCCTCATAGCCACCGCTTGAACTAGACGAGATGAAAGATCCAGCCTCATCCCCATGTTCTTAGTGCAGGAATATCTACCGACTCAACATATTTTCGTATTCTCGTCTAACTCTTTTCCGACAATGTCTGTTGTGTTGATTAAACTGCATGAATAAAATTGCATTTCCCCGATAAGATCTTTACGCCACACACTGTACTATTTAAACCTTTCAATTCCTTTACTCTTACGTAAGCAATTACTGAGACTGTTTTAAAAAAATGCAAATAATTCGAAAGGTTTTTGTTTTCTTCCTTGTTATATGAGTGACGTTTAACGAGAAAAGAATAGTTTATTTTATTTTGTTTTCATGTACAGCATAATATTAACTAAGTATTTTCAGATGTCTTTGATTTGAAACACATCTGTTAAACAAAAAGAATTGGTAAAGGCCGAGAAGAAATGGCGAAAAAAAAATACAAACTATTGTTTTGTTGATTTATTTTTGTTCATTCACGTCTGTTTCTGCCTTTGAAACTAAAAAAAAGAGAAGAAACTAAAGGGGAGGTAAGCAATGCAGAGACTCCATTTTTTATTTTTTGAATTTTTATCCGTTTCTTGTTTATTAATGGTATTTGCAGATGTCGGCTGCAAATCATAGGACGTCCGCCAAACCGCAGCCTCAGACGAACTTTTTAACGTTTGTAATTGTAATCAGCTTAAATAATCTACAGGCAGAAAGGAATGTTTCTATTTGTGCAGTGGCGCCAAACAGACATTTAAATTTAGACGCACAAAAAAGATCTAATCTTTATTAAGTTGTCTTAAAAATTGACAGCCATAATTGCGGATGGAAGTCATGGGAGTGTAATACATATTGCAAAGCTGTTGATATACTTTTTTAAATAAACAATTAACCGGATTATTAGAATCTATAGACTTTGATGATGCTGTTATCTGGCTTGCTTTTAAACCGTGCACACTTCACCTGTGTATGAATGTTTTTGATGGCCGAAGGAAGGGTAAATGATAATAAAAATTGAAGATTGAAAAGAAAAGATGTATACAATAAGTGGATGAAAAGAGAGAAAGAGAAGACGAGCAGGAAAAAAGTGGAGAAAGATAATGGAAAATTGGGAAGGAGAGAGAGAGAGAGAGAGAGAAAGAGAGGGAGAGAGAGAGAGAGAGGGAGAGAGAGAGAGAGAGGGAGAGAGAGAGACAATGGGTGTTTAAAAAGAGAGAGACAGATAAAGAAAGGAAAAGATAGAAATAAAGAAAGGAAGAGAGAGAGAGAAAGAGAGAGAGAGAGAAGTAAGGAAGAGAGACAGAGACAACGAAAGGAAAAGAAAGAGAGAGAGAGAGAGAGAGAGATAGACAACGAGGGGAAAAAGAGAGAGAGAGAACGAGGGCAAAGAGAGATAGAGAGAGAACGAGGGGAAAAAGAGAGAGACAACGAGGGGAAAAAGAGAGAGACAACGAGGGGAAAAAGAGAGAGACAACGAAGGGAAAAAGAGAGAGACAACGAAGGGAAAAAGAGAGAGACAACGAAGGGAAAAAGAGAGAGAGACAACGAGGGGAAAAAGAGAGAGAGAGAACGAGGGGAAAAAGAGAGAGAGAACGAGGGGAAATAGAGAGAAAGAGAGAGAACGAGGGGGAGAGAGAGAACGAGGGGAGAGAGAGAGAACGAGGGGAGAGAGAGAGAAACAGAGAGAGAGAGAGAGAGAGAGAGAGAGAGAGTCAGACAGAGAGACAGAGAGAGAGAGAGAGAGACATGGGGGAGACGGAGCAAGAGACATGGGGAGACGGAAAAAGAGACATGGGGGGGGGGGGGAGACGGAAAAAGAGACATGGAGGGGGGAGACGGAAAAAAGAGACATGGGGGGGGACGGAAAAAGAGACATGGGGGAGACGGAAAAAGAGACATGGGGGGAGACGGAAAAAGAAACATGGGGGGGAGACGGAAAAAGCGACATGGGGGGGTTGACGGAAAAAGAGACATCGGGGGAGACGGAAAAAGAGACATCGGGGGAGACGGAGAAAGAGACATCGGGGGCGGGGAGACGGAGAAAGAGACAATCGGGGGGAGAGAGAGAGAGAGAGAGAGAGAGAGAGAAAGAGACAATGGGGTAGAGAGAGAGAGAGAAAGAGACAATGGGGTAGAGAGAGAGAGAGAAAGAGACAATGGGGTAGAGAGAGAGAGAGAAAGAGACAATGGGGTAGAGAGAGAGAGAGAAAGAGACAATGGGGTAGAGAGAGAGAGAGGGAAAGAGACAATGGGGTAGAGAGAGAGAGAGAGAAAGAGACAATGGGGTAGAGAGAGAGAGAGAAAGAGACAATGGGGTAGAGAGAGAGAGAGAGAAAGAGACAATGGGGTAGAGAGAGAGAAAGAGACAATAGGGTAGAGAGAAAGAAAGAGACAATGGGGTAGAGAGAAAGAAAGAGACAATGGGGTAGAGAGAGGGAGAAAGAGACAATGGGGTAGAGAGAGAGAAAGAGACAATGGGGTAGAGAGAGAGAAAGAGACAATGGGGTCGAGAGAGAGAAAGAGACAATGGGGTAGAGAGAGAGAAAGAGACAATGGGGTAGAGAGAAGGAAAGAGACAATGGGGTAGAGAGAGAGAAAGAGACAATGGGGTAGAGAGAGAGAGAGAAAGAGACAATGGGGTAGAGAGAGAGAGAAAGAGACAATGGGGTAGAGAGAGAGAGAAAGAGACAATGGGGTAGAGAGAGAAAGAGACAATGGGGTAGAGAGAGAAAGAGACAATGGGGTAGAGAGAGAAAGAGACAATGGGATAGAGAGAGAAAGAGACAATGGGGTAGAGAGAGAAAGAGACAATGGGGTAGAGAGAGAAAGAGACAATGGGGTAGAGAGAGAGAAAGAGACAATGGGGTAGAGAGAAAGAAAGAGACAATGGGGGAGAGAGAGAAAGAGACAATAGGGGGAGAGAGAGAAAGAGACAATAGGGGGAGAGAGAGAAAGAGACAATAGGGGGAGAGAGAGAAAGAGACAATAGGGGGAGAGAGAGAAAGAGACAATAGGGGGAGAGAGAGAAAGAGACAATAGGAAGAGAGAGAGAAAGAGACAATAGGGGGAGAGAGAGAAAGAGACAATAGGGGGAGAGAGAGAAAGAGACAATGGGGGGAGAGAGAGAAAGAGACAATGGGGTAGAGAGAGAGAAAGAGACAATGGGGTAGAGAGAGAGAAAGAGACAATGGGGTAGAGAGAGAGAAAGAGACAATGGGGTAGAGAGAGAGAGAGAGAAAGAGACAATGGGGTAGAGAGAGAGAAAGAGACAATGGGGTAGAGAGTGAGAAAGAGACAATGGGGTAGAGAGAGAGACAGATATAATGGGGTAGAGAGAGAGAAAGAGACAATGGGGTAGAGAGAAAGAAAGAGACAATGGGGTAGAGAGGGAGAAAGAGACAATGGTGTAGAGAGAGGGAGAAAGAGACAATGGGGTAGAGAGAGGGAGAAAGAGACAATGGGGTAGAGAGAGGGAGAAAGAGACAATGGGGTAGAGAGAGAGAAAGAGACAATGAGGTAGAGAGAGAGAAAGAGACAATGGGGTAGAGAGAGAAAGACAATGGGGTAGTGAGAGAAAGAGACAATGGGGTAGAGAGAGAAAGAGACAATGGGGTAGAGAGAGAGAAAGAGACAATGGGGTAGAGAGAGAAAGACAATGGGGTAGTGAGAGAAAGAGACAATGGGGTAGAGAGAGAAAGAGACAATGGGGTAGAGAGAGAAAGAGACAATGGGGTAGAGAGAGAAAGAGACAATGGGGTAGAGAGAGAAAGAGACAATGGGGTAGAGAGAGAAAGAGACAATGGGGTAGAGAGAGAAAGAGACAATGGGGTAGAGAGAGAGAAAGAGACAATGGGGTAGAGAGAGAGAAAGAGACAATGGGGTAGAGAGAGAGAAAGAGACAATGGGGTAGAGAGAGAGAAAGAGACAATGGGGTAGAGAGAGAGAAAGAGACAATGGGGTAGAGAGAGAGAAAGAGAATGGGGTAGAGAGAGAGAAAGAGACAATGGGGTAGAGAGAGAGAGAAAGAGACAATGGGGTAGAGAGAGAGAAAGAGACAATGGGGTAGAGAGAGAGAAAGAGACAATGGGGTAGAGAGAGAGAGAGAAGGAGAAAGCGACAATAGGGGTAGAGAGAGAAAGACAATGGGGTAGTGAGAGAAAGAGACAATGGGGTAGAGAGAGAAAGAGACAATGGGGTAGAGAGAGAAAGAGACAATGGGGTAGAGAGAGAAAGAGACAATGGGGTAGAGAGAGAAAGAGACAATGGGGTAGAGAGAGAAAGAGACAATGGGGTAGAGAGAGAGAAAGAGACAATAGGGGGAGAGAGAGAGAAAGAGACAATAGGGGGAGAGAGAGAAAGAGACAATAGGGGGAGAGAGAGAAAGAGACAATAGGGGGAGAGAGAGAAAGAGACAATAGGGGGAGAGAGAGAAAGAGACAATAGGGGGAGAGAGAGAAAGAGACAATAGGGGAGAGAGAGAAAGAGACAATAGGGGAGAGAGAGAAAGAGACAATAGGGGGAAAGAGAGAAAGCGACAATAGGGGGAAAGAGAGAAAGCGACAATAGGGGGAGAGAGAGAAAGAGACAACAGGGGGAGAGAGAGAAAGAGACAACAGGGGGAGAGAGAGAGAAAGAGACAATGGGGTAGAGAGAGAGAAAGAGATAATGGGGTAGAGAGAGAGAAAGAGACAATGGGGTAGAGAGAGAGAAAGAGACAATGGGGTAGAGAGAGAGAAAGAGACAATGGGGTAGAGAGAGAGAAAGAGACAATGGGGTAGAGAGAGAGAGAAAGAGACAATGGGGTAGAGAGAGAGAGAGAAAGAGACAATAGGGGGAGAGAGAGAGAAAGAGACAATGGGGTAGAGAGAAAGAAAGAGACAATGGGGGAGAGAGAGAAAGAGACAATAGGGGGAGAGAGAGAAAGAGACAATAGGGGGAGAGAGAGAAAGAGACAATAGGGGGAGAGAGAGAAAGAGACAATAGGGGGAGAGAGAGAAAGAGACAATAGGGGGAGAGAGAGAAAGAGACAATGGGGGAGAGAGAGAGAAAGAGACAATGGGGTAGAGAGAGAGAAAGAGACAATGGGGTAGAGAGAGAGAAAGAGATAATGGGGTAGAGAGAGAGAAAGAGACAATGGGGTAGAGAGAGAGAAAGAGACAATGGGATAGAGAGAGAGAAAGAGACAATGGGGTAGAGAGAGAGAAAGAGACAATGGGGTAGAGAGTGAGAAAGAGACAATGGGGTTGAGAGAGAGACAGATATAATAGGGTAGAGAGAGAGAAAGAGACAATGGGGTAGAGAGAGAGAAAGAGACAATGGGGTAGAGAGAGAGAAAGAGACAATGGGGTAGAGAGAGGGAGAAAGAGACAATGGTGTAGAGAGAGGGAGAAAGAGACAATGGTGTAGAGAGAGGGAGAAAGAGACAATGGGGTAGAGAGAGGGAGAAAGAGACAATGGGGTAGAGAGAGGGAGAAAGAGACAATGGGGTAGAGAGAGAGAAAGAGACAATGGGGTAGAGAGAGAGAAAGAGACAATGGGGTAGAGAGAGAGAAAGAGACAATGGGGTAGAGAGAGAAAGACAATGGGGTAGTGAGAGAAAGAGACAATGGGGTAGAGGGAGAAAGAGACAATGGGGTAGAGAGAGAAAGAGACAATGGGGTAGAGAGAGAAAGAGACAATGGGGTAGAGAGAGAAAGAGACAATGGGGTAGAGAGAGAAAGAGACAATGGGGTAGAGAGAGAGAAAGAGACAATGGGGTAGAGAGAGAAAGACAATGGGGTAGTGAGAGAAAGAGACAATGGGGTAGAGAGAGAAAGAGACAATGGGGTAGAGAGAGAAAGAGACAATGGGGTAGAGAGAGAAAGAGACAATAGGGTAGAGAGAGAAAGAGACAATGGGGTAGAGAGAGAAAGAGACAATGGGGTAGAGAGAGAAAGAGACAATGGGGTAGAGAGAGAGAAAGAGACAATGGGGTAGAGAGAGAGAAAGAGACAATGGGGTAGAGAGAGAGAAAGAGACAATGGGGTAGAGAGAGAGAAAGAGACAATGGGGTAGAGAGAGAGAAAGAGACAATGGGGTAGAGAGAGAGAAAGAGACAATGGGGTTGAGAGAGAGAAAGAGACAATGGGGTAGAGAGAGAGAGAGAGAAAGAGACAATGGGGTAGAGAGAGAGAGAGAAAGAGACAATGGGGTAGAGAGAGAGAGAGAAAGAGACAATGGGGTAGAGAGAGAGAGAAAGAGACAATGGGGTAGAGAGAGAGAAAGAGACATTGGGGTAGAGAGAGAGAAAGAGACAATGGGGTAGAGAGAGTAAGACAATGGGGTAGAGAGAGAAAGAAGCAATGGGGTAGAGAGAGAAAGAGACAATGGGGTAGAGAGGTGGTTTGGTAGTTTTGTTTTACGGCATATCAACCCTTTTTGGGTTATTTAATGCCGAATCTGGTCATTATAGTAAAAGTTTTTATGCTTCAAGTTCTTTATATCTTCAAATGTTTAATCATCGTTTTTGGTTTGGTAGTTTTGTTTTACGGCATATCAACCCTTTTTGGGTTATTTAATGCCGAATCTGGTCATTATAGTAAAAGTTTTTATGCTTCAAGTTCTTTATATCTTCAAATGTTTAATCATCGTTTATGGTTTGGTAGTTTTGTTTTACGGCATATCAACCCTTTTTGGGTTATTTAATGCCGAATCTGGTCATTATAGTAAAAGTTTTTATGCTTCAAGTTCTTTATATCTTCAAATGTTTAATCATCGTTTTTGGTTTGGTAGTTTTGTTTTACGGCATATCAACCCTTTTTGGGTTATTTAATGCCGAATCTGGTCATTATAGTAAACGTTTTTATGCTTCAAGTTCTTTATATCTTCAAATGTTTAATCATCGTTTTTGGTTTGGTAGTTTTGTTTTACGGCATATCAACCCTTTTTGGGTTATTTAATGCCGAATCTGGTCATTATAGTAAAAGATTTATGCTTCAAGTTCTAAAAATAAAATAAAAAAGGGGAGGGAGAAAGGGAGAGGGGCTGTTGTTTTTGTAGAACATAATTAAGTTTTACAAAAAAAAAAAAAAAAAAACAAAAAAACCTCAATGTAGGTGAATTTCGTCTCAGGGAGCCACAGGGCAGCCTGATCTGGTATCACCAGGGGGTAGAGAGAGAAAGAGACAATGGGGTAGAGAGAGAAAGAGACAATGGGGTAGAGAGAGAAAGAGACAATGGGGTAGAGAGAGAGAGAAAGAGACAATGGGGTAGAGAGAGAGAGAAAGAGACAATGGGGTAGAGAGAGAGAAAGAGACAATGGGGTAGAGAGAGAAAGAAAGAGACAATGGGGTAGAGAGAGAGGAAGAAAGAGACAATGGGGTAGAGAGAGAGGGAGAAAGAGACAATGGGGTAGAGAGAGAGAAAGAGACAATGGGGTAGAGAGAGAGAGAGAAAGAGACAATGGGGTAGAGAGAGAGAGAAAGAGACAATGGGGTAGAGAGAGAGAGAAAGAGACAATGGGGTAGAGAGAGAGAGAAAGAGACAATGAGGTAGAGAGAGAGAGAAAGAGACAATGGGGTAGAGAGAGAGAAAGAGACAATGGGGTAGAGAGAGAGAAAGAGACAATGGGGTAGAGAGAGAGAAAGAGACAATGGGGTAGAGAGAGAGAAAGAGACAATGGGGTAGAGAGAGAGAAAGAGACAATGGGGTAGAGAGAGAGAAAGAGACAATGGGGTAGAGAGAGAGAGAGAGAGAGAGAGAGAGAGAGAGAGAAAGCGACAATAGGGGTAGAGAGAGAAAGACAATGGGGTAGTGAGAGAAAGAGACAATGGGGTAGAGAGAGAAAGAGACAATGGGGTAGAGAGAGAAAGAGACAATGGGGTAGAGAGAGAAAGAGACAATGGGGTAGAGAGAGAAAGAGACAATGGGGTAGAGAGAGAAAGAGACAATGGGGTAGAGAGAGAAAGAGACAATGGGGTAGAGAGAGAAAGAGACAATGGGGTAGAGAGAGAAAGAGACAATGGGGTAGAGAGAGAAAGAGACAATGGGGTAGAGAGAGAAAGAGACAATGGGGTAGAGAGAGTGAAAGAGACAATAGGGGAGAGAGAGTGAAAGAGACAATAGGGGGAGAGAGAGAAAGAGACAATAGGGGAGAGAGAGAAAGAGACAATAGGGGAGAGAGAGAAAGAGACAATAGGGGGAGAGAGAAAGAGACAATAGGGGGAGAGAGAGAAAGAGACAATAGG
>OY744520.1:196941272-196948772 GCA_963556195.1 Sepiola atlantica | reverse complement strand
ATGATGCATATAAAGCAAGTGACGTCATGCTGTGTTTGTACTACCATTAAGAGTGCTCTACTTATTTTACGAGGAGCGAAAAATATAAAATATTTGTTGTTGTTTATTATCTATGTACGTATACGTTTCGTCCCTTTTCAATCAGGACTCATAGTTCCCGGTGTCAATGGAGAGAGTGTCAGTACTGAAGTGTTAGGGGGGGAAAGTTTTTGCTACCACCTGTATGGAGTATGTTTTGAGGAGAATCGAAGATGGTGGGCTAAAAGTAATATGTAGTGTTAGCTCGAGAAAAATAATAACAAATTTACTAAAACATGCTCGGGTAAATAAGCGTAATATAGTGGTGTGTTTAGTAGACTGTGATGCATGTGGTTATTTTCCTATTCCTCAAAAAGGTACAGGGGAAAAATCGTCTTAACTTATATATATATATATATATATATATGAGAGAGAGAGACATATACACATACCTAACTTTATATATATGCACCCTCTAAATGTTAGTTTACAAAAAAAATATATATTTCAAAATTTATAATAATCCGTTCATTACTTTAGGAAATTATCGTGTGAGAGAGAGACACATACAATAAACAAACAGATAAAATAAATCCGACGGTATGAGTTAAAATGGAAGAGCAAAAGACCTAAAACTCAACTTTTCGCTCAACTATTGCGTGGGCTTTTTCAAGACAGAAAAGACACATTTAGCTTTTCTCTTGAAAAAAAACCCACGTAACAGTTGAGCGAAACGTTGAGTTTTAGGTTTTCTGCTTTTCAATTTGACTCGTGTGTGTGTGTGTGTGTGTGTGTGTGTGTGTGTGTGTGTGTGTGTGTGTAATATATATATTCAACGATACAATTTTAAAACTGATGTTATACTGACGTGGGGAACGTTAAAATATAAGGAGAAAACTTATTCGGAGTCGGGGAAAAATACTAAGCTTGAAAGGGATTTATATGTACATTAAAAGAATAACAAAATATAGGTCTAAATAAGTGTCATTAAGACGGGCGTTTGTAAATGCTTCAGATAGCAAACAGAAAATCCCAGATGGCTCCGCGATCGCACGTGGTGTCCAGATTAAACCACAAGACGCTAACTTAAGAATATCTTAGAGAAATCATCGGCTCTAATATCGCATCAGTTCTCACGTCACTTCTTTTGAGGGTAGCGTATATTTGAATTGTTTTTCGTAGAAGGGTGAACGCCGCCCTCTTTAGTAAAACTTAAAACTCAAAAAACGCCATGCGAATGTCGTATTTAATAAGGTCACCTTGAGATGGGCCCCGCCACCAGCGACTTCCTCAACAGCCTTGGTCTGTTAATGACGCGTCACGCCGGGGACTAACGTGAATTGAATTGACTTTACGAACGTCGTTACTATTCGTGTAAACGCCCCGAGCCTGCTCTCAGCCTGCAGAGCCAACAGGAAATCCTATGAAACTTCCTGATAGTTGTATATTGGTTTCGAAAACGGACATTTTATTAATTATTAATTGCCTCTCCATTAATTTATTATTATTTGCCTCTCCATTAATTTATTATTATTTGCCTCTCCATTAATTAATTATTATTTGCCTCTCCATTAATTAATTATTATTTGCCTCTCCATTAATTAATTATTATTTGCCTCTCCATTAATTTATTATTAATTGCCTCTCCATTAATTTATTTATTATTAATTGCCTCTCCATTAATTTATTTATTATTAATTGCCTCTCCATTAATTAATTATTTGCTTCGTCATTAATCAATAAAACAATGACATATTATTAGACGGCAATTTTAATATTTAAAAAAAGAACATAATTCTAAAAAAATAGTTACGTTGTGTGTTATTTCTACGTTAAATTAAGTAAAATCACGTTGTTTCATGGCTTAATGTCCGCTTGCTAATTAATATTTTTTTAGTCTTTAAGACTAAAAAAATCCTAATTAGCAAGCGGACATTATTAGTATCAATGTTGTGAGTTCTGAAGCGGAGTCAATTGTGTGTAGGGGGACATGGGGACGTGAATTCTGACTGACAACAATATAATATTTATATAGTAAAGTGGGTTATGTTTGTCTGGAGCGTATAGCCATCTAAACAACTATAGTTAGATGGTTAAAATTTAGCAGGAAAGATCTCCTGTCTTGTTTTATGAAGTGCATGTTTTAATGCGGAAGCCATAATACATTAAACTAATTGCAGATCATCTAATTTAACGACGTCTTTGTAAATTACACACCCGCTATTTCCGGTGTTGGTGTTAGACTGTTAATTATCTAAATTGGTTAGTCTTACTAAAGCTATTAATGCACAATTGTTAAATATCTAAGTATGTGTAGAAATCGAGACGAAAACGAACACTTAGCAGTTTCAATGCGTATTAGATGCTTTGCGTGTAGGGCAACTATTTTCAAGTGGAAAAAAGAACTTTTGTTCATAATGACAGTTGGAACTAATTTGCAAACGTGAGCAACAATAATGCATGTGTAAGGACCAACAAACAGTGTTAAGTTGAATTTTGGATAGATGAGAGAAAGCGTTGATGGAAATTAGCAAGTGTTTATTACAGTTCCTTCTGAAGTTTGGATCGTCATCGTAACCTCATTACGGCTACAGATCTTTTTTTATAGCATGTTTTAAAAAAATAAATAAAACATATCACGTCCAGTTTTGAATTTTACTTTTAAAATAATAACGATTCACTAAAAAGCCCTAATTTTTTTTTGTTTGGAAAGAAATATTACGTAAAGCAAATTTTTGCTATTTAGATTAACGGATACTCGACGTAAGAAAACAACTTTTTTTTTAAACAACATTATTGACAGAGAAAAAGAAAATTGTATTCTCAAATAATGTTTAATTCAAGAAACTATACAAAATTATACCTTTCTTAAGTGTTTTCAGTATTGAACGACTAAAAACTGTTTTCGGTTTGGTTGTTTGGTTTTACGGCATATCAATTCTTTTAGGGTTATTTAATGCCAAATTTTCTTCTCTCTCGCTTTCAGTCTCTTTCATTGTCTTTTTCTTTTCTCTCTTTTTCTTTCTCTATTTCTTTCTTTCTCTTTCTATTTCTTTCTCACTCTCGTTCTCTTTCTCACTCTCTCGTTTTATCTCTCTTGCTCTCTCTCTCTATTGTTCCCTCTCTCTCTATTGTTCCCTCTCTCTCTTTCTCTCTCTCTTTCTCTCTCTCTTTCTCTCTCTCTCTGTTCTTTTTCTCTCTCTGTTCTCTCTCTCTCGTTTTATCTCTCTCTGTTCTCTCTCTGTTCTCTCTCTCTGTGTTGTTCTCTCTCTCTCTCTCTGCTCTCTCTCTCTCTTGTTCTCTTTCTCTCTCTTGTTCTCTTATTCTCTCACCCTCTCTCTTGTTATCTCTCTTGTTCTCGCTCTCTTTTTCCGTTGTTTTTTTTTCTTTCTCATTCTCATTTTCTCGTTTTTTTTCTCTTCCTCTTTCTTTCTTTCTCTTTTTCTTTCTTTTTCTTTCTTAGCAGATCAAACGTATTTCGGAGATGGTCTTCTCATTCCCTAATGAGAGATGATTGGGAAGAAGCTAATACAGTCTATGAAAAATATAAAATAAAATTACAAAATGAATTGAAAACTCAGAGCGAAAGATTTGCGTTATTTGTTTTCTTTACAACAACTATTACAACTGCTACTAAAGAGAACGAGAGGCGAACACCTCTACACATCATGATTACGGTTGTTACAAAGAAAGAGAAAGCAAGGCAGATAACATATACACACAGTCACCACTGTTACTACTAACGTCTCAAAAACACACATGCTACGACACGCACGCTTGCGATATTTGTTCCGACTATACAACAGTGGTATTCCAAAATGGTCACCCATCTCACTACTGACCGGGCTCGACGTCGTTTAACTTCGGTGACCGTGATAGAACAGGTGTCAACGTGATTTAGCCGTGAATTAAACTAAACTTGTAGGATATCTACCTTCGTATATGACGGACAGGTGGATCTAAATTCAAAACTTATCAATCATACCTAAGCAATCTTATTCATTGTGGTAAATCATTTTACACTTAAGTTCAAAGGCATAATTTACCGCCCAAGTGATGTGTAACATTTCGAGATAGAACGAGGCCAACAATGCCACGTGCATTTATCAAACTGATGTCTTTATCACTTGGGTGTCTATGGCTTGCGTTTGTTTTCGTACTGTTATTACAACGTTCTTTCCCCCTGAACTGACACAGACAGAATTTCGGCTGTTTGTTCCAAGACACGATTCTAGCGTGATCTATCGTTCGGCTCCGATCCAAAAGGTTGCCAAACCCGACATTCCGCGCGTTTCAAACGAACGTTTGTAAGAAGCGAACATCTATCACTTATGGAAAGTACAACACGTCCAAATCATAAGAGAGAACATTGTTTTAACTGACAAAACGTATGCATCCTCTGGGCGCAAATATATATTTATCTTGTGGAAGCACGTGAAAAATGTTCTCTCTTGTATTCTGTTTTAGATGCGTTCCTTTTTATTTGCCCCCCCCCGCCGCCTCATGAAGGCAGTTAGACACAAGGTCGATTTTTAATGTGGGGAAAGATTCAGCTTCCCAAAAAGGGGCACTCTAGATTGAGACAAAAAAGAATTGCATCGGTCTAGAAGAATTCTAACCCTAACCCTAACCGATGACAGATAAGGTACTAGACATGGAACTATGATCACTATGGTGGCTTCTGTCGGTCTGTTGGTCTGTCACGCTAAAGTATGAAAGCGTTCGTTTTTTTATACTACGAACCAATTTTTGGCAGTAAATATTCTCGCTTGTGTGGTTGGCGGAAAGAAACTGCGACTTTGAGATTTTGCTCAATCGAGAGTCGATAGGTAAAAACAATGTTCACCGATACGTATTTCGCCGACGAATTGGAAACGGTTGATACAAGTCCGGTTAACCATATCTGCTTATACCGTGAAAGGTCTCCATAAATCAGTTTATCCCTTTTCTTTCATTCCTTTTACTCTCATATCTATTTACGTTTTATTCTCTGCACTTTTTCCTCACCTTTCAATGTAAAAATATATATATATGTATTATTTTTCGCCTGGCTTTTACGTACCTGATGGTGTCGTTTGTGACGAACCGTTAATGAACGCTGAATTTGTACAAATAACCCATCCTCCAAGTTATATGATCAATCTTTACGTTTTTACTAGGGTTGCAACCATAATCTCGTGGGCATTCCGACAAATACGGTGGACTTGTTACAAAGTTGACACTGAAATTTATTTCCGACGGTATATAGTATGTATCAAACTGATTTTGTTTTTTTTCGTGTTAGCGTAAATAAACTGTTGATTTACTCCACGGGGATGTCTGCTCGGCGCAATTCGGAGATCATGCTTACACCGCGAGTAAAAACGTAAACAAAGATTTATTACAGAGCTTGGGAGATCGGTGATTTATACAAAGTGATATCCGAAAATATAAATTTACAGAAACATTATATGAACAGAATATTACTTCACATATGATTTTTCAGTCATCGTCATGATGATGATCATCATGATCATCGATTTAAGGTTTTATTTCTCCAGCTTTCTCATGACCGGTTTTTTTTTTTTTGCTGTGACCTGAAGATGATTCGTCGAAGAATCAAAAGTACTCGTGATATATCTGGAAAATTTATCTTTTTGACTATAAAACAAAAATATTATCAGAAAAATTGAAAAGATTAAGAAAGGTATAATTTAACATGAGAATTCTGCCATTTTTAACAATATCTGCCTAAATGACGGAATGTTGCCTTAATACACACACACATATATATATATATATATATATATATATTAGTGTGTGTATGTATTCATTATATAATTATTCGTAGAATACCCGTCCTGAGACGGGTATATGTATTAATATGAATTTAGTTTGTTTTTTTTTCGTTTTCTTTTTTTTTCGTTTTCTTTTGGGGGAGGGATAACATAGTTCACCCCAAACAAGGCAGGCCACTACTGTAGACGTAAGGGGCTACTGATAATTAAGGTGTAAGTTTTCGGGGTTATCCTAAGTTGTGAGCTGTGCAGCGAGATGTCTGTTTACATTAGTTTTAAATGTCAGTACAGTCAGGAAGGAGTTCCAGAGTCCAGCAGCACGAGGAAAGAAGCGATTGGAGTAAAAGGCTCTCCGGCATCTGGGGGACCACCACAATGAATGGATGGGATTTAGCTGATTGTCGGGTTAGTCTAGTGTATTTACGTCAATGGGTACGAGAGCAGCAAGTTCATCGGAGCACAATCCATTGAAGTATTTGTAAAACAAGCACAGGGAGGCAAAATTGCGGCAATGGGACAGGGACGTGAGCTTGGTGAATAGTGAGTGACTTATTAAGTTGGCGACTCTTTTTTTTTTGGATCTTGTCTAATAGGGAGAGGCTAGTAGGTGATGATGCAGATGTGCCAACAATGCTCCATGCATGGGTGGGTGGTGGCTTTGTAGAGATACAGCACGGTAGAGGGAGTCCACCTGCTGTGCAGCAGCCTTGGCAATGTCTTCAATGTATTTGGTCAAATTCATGTTATCTGTGAATGTTAGGCCGGGGAGTTTGAACGTTGGACTCTCAGGTCGGGTGTTAGTTGCCATGGCACTCGGTTGTTGATGTTTCTTGTAGTTATTGAAGGAAAGGAGTTTTGTATTTGCGGCATTAAACGTTACCAACCATTTATGACCCAAATCCACTTTCTAAGGATTCAGCCATAACATCGAATATGTGCGCGTCCGTTTTGCCCATATGACGAGAGTGGGCGTGGTGTTGTCAGCAAATATACCCATCTCAGACTCAATGTCATCAGGAAGGTCGTTTATGAAAATCAGGAACAGTAGAGATCCAAGGATGGATCCCTGGGGTACACCAGCATTTATGTCATGTTGCTTGGATAAACGGCCATCGAGGACAACCTGGATCTTTCTTTTGGTTAGGAAGGATTTAATTATATTAAATATTCGTCCAGTAATACCATATGAGTGAGTTTTATGAGAAGTCTTTTATGCTAGACCTGTTCAAAGACTTTGGATATATCCAGCGCTACCGCCCTACCTTCACCTGCCTTGTATAGTATGTGTTCACAGATGATCGTTCGGATATTCGCAGTAGATTATGCTTGCATGAATCCATAGAGACCGTCAGAAAGAAGTTTAGCTTTAACGAGGTGCCGGACTATCGCTAATTTGATTAAGGATTCAAAGATTTTAGCAAAGATTGGGAGTAGACTGATGGGGCGATAATTCTGAGGATCAGTCTTATCTCCAGAATTCTTGAAGACTGGTAGCACAAAGGCAATTTTCCAGCTATCAGGTAAACAAGACTCACCAAGGCATTTTTTGTATAGTTTGGAGAAGACAAAAGCCAATTCAGCTTATGTGATCTCTGATGGACTCAAAATCAGCCTGCTTATAGTATCTCTTCGTTTTGTGCATCGGCTCATCAGCTTTTGGACGAGTTTTTAATGTGATATCAATCATTACCACAATGTGATCAGC
>OY744520.1:196928772-196933772 GCA_963556195.1 Sepiola atlantica | reverse complement strand
GTCTGATTCGGAAAGCGAACCGAGAGGACGTGCGATTCACAATGTAAAGATAAGGGATATTTCCCTTAGGGGAATGCAGGCACGAGAAATCCTTCCCCCCTCTCTATGAATAGTTAAGAAAACATTGTTAACTAACTACGATAAAGTAGTGATTGCTCTCTCTCTCTCCCCTTCTCTCTCTCTCTCTCTCTCTCTCTCTCTCTCTCTCTCTCTCTCTCTCTCTCTACGTAGCGAATGACTCCCAGTTAAAATAACAACGCTTGTAATAAATGAATTAAATTCAAAAGAAGAGTTTGTCTTCGGAGTGCATCATGGCTTTTATTGCAGACAACAGACAGCGTGGTTCACGGCAGAGAAGAAAGAATTCATCCACTAGACGACACGGCCAACCCTCTACACGACGAGTATACGAAACGCGTACTGCCGCGGTCCACGCATGAGAGGGGCTATGCAACACTAAGTGTAGCATGAGAACAGATACTACACTTTCTTCCTAGCCAAAAGGCCAAGTTATTTATCTCCAGGAGGTTAAACACAAGGTCAGGTGTGGTTAGCCCGCGCACTAGGATTAGCGTACTCTTGCTTACAAATGCCTTAGCCGCCCCGTCGGCATTACCCGGTAGGGGCGCCTTAGGCGATTAGCAATAAACTTACTCCTTCTCAAATGGTGAGACGGCAAAGCCTGGGAGGGTGGACCTCCTAGAACTGTATAGGACAATATCTCGGACCGGCGGAATCAAGGCCCGAAGACCAAGACGCTACCGGTCTTCAGAGTGTAACATCCATCGGAACAGATACTACTAAATATTACTAACCTTAACCCTTAAGCTAAAAGCGTAACCTTAAACCTAAACCCTCAACCCTAAAAGACCAAGGAAGCTTGGTTTGAGCGAGTAAAGTAATTTTTAAAAAAGTTTGAAACTACGTGTGATGTCCGTTTGATCTCGCTAATAATTATCAATGTTTTAAATTTTAGCAACTCTTTCAGAATTATAATGCAATGTCGTTTCGATTACAGTCAGATTATCTTTATAAGATTTTTTATAGTGTTTTTTTAATATATATCTGTGCGCTTTAGTTTGTTTTTGTTGTTTTGTTTTCTGTTTGCTACGCTGTCCGTTGTTTTTGTTTGCTTTGTTCTGGGGTTGTTTTTTTGCATTTTTGCGCGTTTTTTTTTCTTTAATATCAGAATTTAATATGCGTACATTTTTTGCTCGTTTCTTTCATTTCTATTTTACGTTCTCCATGTGCCGCTTTGTATTACATAGATAACATTAAAGCAAATGGCTGTCAGTTTCCCACGTGACAGGCCGACCCACCTAACATCCTGTTTTAATGCTCGAACGTTAACGGCATTAAACAGTTTAGGGTCTCTAAACTATCCGTACGAATGAGTTTTGATCCGCATTAAAGTCGGTTTCGTGAAAGAACGAGTTACTTATAAACAGCTCATATTTGTAACCTTGTGATAAGGAACTCTTTTAAAAGTGTTTCTCGGGTAATATCATCGCTATATGGCCCTGAGTATTTCAACGAGGTGTAAATTTAGCCACTTGTTTTATTTCTGACTAACTGTACTCACCCGACGTTGTCTGGGATGCCGTTGCTCAAAGCAGCAGTGACAGCGAATGTTGTGTTTACGTATCAAATCACGATTTGACAAAATCTCCAATCAGCAGTTCCTTTCAGCCAACCAGAGTAACGATGTTTACTGCCTGGAATTCGCGAGTACTATAAAAATCCGGACACACGGCTTCCCCATCTTTCACCAATATATATATGATATTTATTATATATTATATATATATATTATTTATATATATTATATATATATTATATATATATTATATATTATATATATATTATATATATTATATATATTATATATATATATATATATATATATATTATATTATATATATATTATATATATATTATATATATATTATATATATTATATATTATATATATTATATATTATATATATTATATATATTATATATATATTATATATATTATATATATATTATATATATTATATATATATTATATATATTATATATTATATATATATTATATATATTATATATTATATATATTATATATTATATATATATATTATATATTATACATATATATTATATATATATTATATATTATATATTATATATATATTATATATTATATATTATATATATTATATATATATTATATATATTATATATATATTATATATATTATATATATTATATATATATTACATATATTATATATATATATTATATATATATTATATATATATTATATATATATTATATATATATTATATATATATTATATATATTAAATATATATATTACATATATTATATTTATATATTACATATATTATATTTATATATTACATATATTATATTTATATATTACATATATTATATTTATATATTACATATATTATATATATATTAAATATATATTATATATATTATATTTATATATTATATATCATATATATATATTAAATATATATTATATATATTATATTTATATATTATATATAATATATCATATATATATTATATATATTATATTTATATATTATATATATATATTATATAATATATATCATATATATATATTATATATATATCATATATATATATTATATATATATTATATATATATATTATATTATATATATATATATATATATATATATATTATATACGCTGTTCAATCAGTTGGAAGTAGAGGAAATAACTACGCAACTCATTTTATATATAAATAATAAAAGAAATAATTATAATTTATAAGTAAGATTATTGGCGAGCAAAGTAGCATGAATACATTTGGAAATCTGAAGAGAACAATCATGAGTGTATATTTGCGAGTACTAATTTATTAGAAGTTCAAAAGCAATTGATTATGTAAATTGGGAAATGCGCATAGTGTTAATGGCGGTTTCTTAATAGTATATAATGAAGCTGGCGAACTTAATAAATAGTCATAATACTCTGATAAAGTTTCGGCTTCAGACAAACAGATACATAAACTCCATTATTAATAGATAATCTCCCCCCTTTCCTCTCAACCATCCCCATCAGCAACTCCCTCCACTAAATAGCACCCCTCACACTGACCAACAACTACCGCTAACTAATAATGAACCTGACCTCATCCCCCAAGATACCCCATCTTCCCCAACCAATAGCCCTAACTTAAATTTCGACAAGAATCCAAGCATACAAACCGTAAGCATCCCCAATAATATAAACAACACAAATAATATAACAACAACCCCCCACAAAATACATACCTATATTGGTGCTAGTGCTTTCCCCATTAAGACTCGGATCTCTAACCATATCTACTCTTTTAAACACAATAATAATAATACCACTAGCACTTCTCTTTCCAACCTAATAAAAAGCTTTAACATCAAAAAGATTCCCTACTCCCTAAGTTGGTCTATATTAAAATAGTCACTCATATACCCCTGGTTCTGCCTTCTGCCAACTATGTACCTTGGAAACTTATATGATAGCTACTGCACCCAAGAACTTAAATGTTATTAACTCCAAAAATGAACTTATCTCAAATTGCAGGCACAAGCGGAAATTTAAATACATTAATTTCATTACTCCCTCTGACACTCCTCCTCCCAGCCAATAACTCCCCCCTCTTTTTAGCATCTGACAAATCTCTAAACTATATCCCTGGGTAATCTTGTAACTTCTATTCTTAACGCCCCTAATCTAACCAATTAACCTTCCCAATAATTTTTTTCCTCCCCATTGCACCTAATAACTATATCTACCCGTAACACCTATCGTGGATTGAACTAGCATTATTCCTCCTACTACCCACCGATCATCAACATATCTAATATCTAGACATTTATACCTCCTCTACAATATAGCTCCTACTATCCTTTTACTTCAGCTCTACTCCTAACCTCTTATATTTATCACTTTTTCTTCTGTCCGTAAACCTACCCACAAACTCCTCCATGGCCTCTTAATCTCACTTCCTTATTATCTCCCACACAACCACTATATCGTCCTTATATTGGACTCCTCCTAATAGCAACATTTTCCCCTGTAACTTCTTTTTGTCCTCTTTTTAACTACGATCTTCGATTTCCCCTCCAATTGGGTCCATATTTATCCCCTTGTAATTCTTATTAGATCTCTAACACACTAGCATTAAAATGTAAGTTTGCTTAATTTGAATCCAACCCTGGCCCATAACACTTATATTAATTCAATTGTTACTAGCATTTCTACCCTATCTCCTTAATAGTCTCCATACCCCCCTAGAATTTTTTTAACAAATTGATTGATTCAGGCTAGTTGCATGACTACATATTTTGGCCTACTTTGAATAATCCTAATCCCTCTAACTACTCGCGAGCCATTTTCTATCGATCTTTTCTCTTTTGCTCACCTTATCTTATATTTGACCAATTTTACCCTCATCCCCTCTAATCATATTTTTAAACTACTTGGAAACCTCTTGCAAGCTTCCCTTATAAATCTAATTTAATTTTAAACTGTAATTGCTCATTGTTACCCTGTTACTGCTCACTCACCACTTAAACTATAGATTATAACACTGACACTGCACTTAAGTTTTAACTGAACTAACCCAATTCCACCCCCTATAACTTATAATCGAAACAAATTGTTTCAAACAATCTATCCTTATCCCTTATACTGTTCCCCTCTCCTAAATTTTTAATATAACTGAGTAGGACTGGCTTGAT
Organism: Sepiola atlantica; assembly: GCA_963556195.1. NCBI lineage: Eukaryota > Metazoa > Mollusca > Cephalopoda > Sepiida > Sepiolidae > Sepiola > Sepiola atlantica. Next base: position 196,929,008 of record OY744520.1, on the reverse strand, counting down.
CTTTAATATTACTAACTTTTTTCCTTAATTTATTTTTCCCCCTTTTCTCTTTTAATTTCCCTTCAAATTATTCATCTAACCCTTAATTTGGTTTTAAAATAATTTTTTTAATTAACTATTCTCTAGTTCCTTTTAAATTTTAATTTTTAATCTTTATTTTTTATTTTTTATTTTAATTATTCACATACCTCTATTTATTTTACCATGCTTTTAACTAATTCTGTGTTAACCCTTTT
>OY744520.1:196922454-196926072 GCA_963556195.1 Sepiola atlantica | reverse complement strand
ACTTTTAAAAGAGTTCCTTATCGCAAGGTTACAAATATGAGCTGTTTATAAGTAACTCGTTCTTTCACGAAACCGACTTTAATGCGGATCAAAACTCATTCGTACGGATAGTTTAGAGACCCTAAACTGTTTAATGCCGTTAACGTTCGAGCATTAAAACAGGATGTTAGGTGGGTCGGCCTGTCACGTGGGAAACTGACAGCCATTTGCTTTAATGTTATCTATGTAATACAAAGCGGCACATGGGGAACGTAAAATAGAAATGAAAGAAACGAGCAAAAAAGTACGCATATTAAATTCTGATATTAAAGAAAAAAAAAACGCGCAAAAATGCAAAAAAAAAACCCCAGAACAAAGCAAACAAAAACAACGGACAGCGTAGCAAACATAGAAAACAAAACAAAAACAAACTAAAGCGCACAGATATATATTAAAAAAACACTATAAAAAATCTTATAAAGATAATCTGACTGTAATCGAAACGACATTGCATTATAATTCTGAAAGAGTTGCTAAAATTTAAAACATTGATAATTATTAGCGAGATCAAACGGACATCGCACGTAGTTTCAAATTTTTTAAAAATTACTTTACTCGCTCAAACCAAGCTTCCTTGGTCTTTTAGGGTTGAGGGTTTAGGTTTAAGGTTACGTTTTTAGCTTAAGGGTTAAGGTTAGTAATATTTAGTAGTATCTGTTCCGATGGATGTTACACTCTGAAGATCGGTAGCGTCTTGGTCTTCAGGCCTTGATTCCGCCGGTCCGAGATATTGTCCTATACAGTTCTAGGAGGTCCACCCTCCCAGGCTTTGCCGTCTCACCATTTGAAAAGGAGTAAGTTTATTGCTAATCGCCTAAGGCGCTCCTACCGGGTAATGCCGGCGGGGCGGCTAAGGCATTTGTAAGCAAGAGTACGCTAATCCTAGTGCGCTGGCTAACCACACCTGACCTTGTGTTTAACCTCCTGGAGATAAATAACTTGGCCTTTTGGCTAAGAAGAAAGTGTAGTATCTGTTCTCATGCTACACTTAGTGTTGCATAGCCCCTCTCATGCGTGGACCGCGGCAGTACGCGTTTCGTATACTCGTCGTGTAGAGGATTGGCCGTGTCGTCTAGTGGATGAATTCTTTCTTCCCTGCCGTGAACCACGCTGTCTGTTGTCTGCAATAAAAGCCATGATGCACTCCGAAGACAAACTCTTCTTTTGAATTTAATTCATTTATTACAAGCGTTGTTATTTCAACTGGGAGTCATTCGCTACGTAGAGAGAGAGAGAGAGAGAGAGAGAGAGAGAGAGAGAGAGAGAGAGAGAGAAAAGGAGAGAGAGAGAGCAATCACTACTTTATCGTAGTTAGTTAACAATGTTTTCTTAACTATTAATAGAGAGGGGGGAAGGATTTCTCGTGCCTGCATTCCCCTAAGGGAAATATCCCTTATCTTTACATTGTGAATCGCACGTCCTCTCGGTTCGCTTTCCGAATCAGGCTGACTCAAACTCGCTTCTCACGAGAACGAGTGACGTCACAGAGCCTCTGTTTCTCACGCAAAGGCCTGTGGCGTCACAGCCTCTCCAGGTGCAGACTGACCATTGATCTGCGGTCTCGTCACACGGTAACCTTGTCACGTCTTCCAGCTCCGACTGTGAGAACAAGACCTGCTCTGTACTCGACTGCCCCGCGTTAATTCGCGCAAGTCAAATCAACGATTCCCAAATATACGTCCATTTCCATAGGGCCATTATCCAACATTAGTTTATTATATCTTCTGTCAGTGAAATAGAAATCCTTCTAGATTGGGGCAATTTTAATTTTTGTTCTAATCGAGAGTGCCCCTTTTGGAAAGTTACTTTCCCTCACATTAAAAACCGACCTTGTGTCTAACTTTGCCCTCGTGGGGAGCAAGTAAATAGGAACAAAGCACATTGCCACTAAAGCGTAAGAGGCTACTTTGATAGGGGCCAGATTTATAAGTGATAAAACTGGGCGGAGATGGAGGCAGCAAGATGTTTGTTCACATTACATTTTAATTTCTGCATGATGGCACGGCCAGGGAAACAGGGAGCAGGAAGGGATTTCCAAAGGCAAGCAATCCTAGGAAAGAAGCACTCAGAGTAGTAAATCTTCCGCCATCTACAGTGAATGGGTTGGGATTTTGCTGCTAGTCAGGTGAATCGAGGTATTTTCGTTGAGAGAGGGGTACAAGGGCAGTAAGTTCAGCGGAGCACATTTTGTGGAAGTACTTGTAAAACAAGCTTGGGACCTATTATGTTAGAAATGCTTTTTTGTCACCCTGTCCAAAAGGGAGAGGCTCGCGTTTGGTGCACCAGCCCAGATCCTGGCAGATGTTAGATGTTTTCTAGCCCGGTAGAGAAATCCTATCCTAATTAACCCTGAGCCTCGAGTAACTTTGGGCCTGCATAAGTGTTGACTCATTAGTAAAACTAAAATACATTTTACAACTACAAGTAAAATATTAATTTTAGGAAAATATGTGTAACTGTATTTTTTCAATAAAAAATATTCCACTTAATAAAAAAATAAAAAATTGTTGAATTTGTGGAGCTGTGTTCAGTTTTAACGCATTTTTTGTACACACTTTCCTATCTAAAACTTTTATATTTAAATCAACTTTAAAACATTAGTTGTCTGTTTCTTGTTTAAATGTACAAAGAAAGCTGTATTACTATTACTGCATCGAGTTTTTATGAATTACTCCCCTTTGAATTAGCGCATGCGTATTGCCAGTGTTACGACCATGCTAACGAAATAAGGGAGGGACAAGCAGAATTATCATATATACGAGTGTAACATCGCAGCATATTCCACTCTTCGCGATCAGGGCCACCTATCTCCATAACCCCCATTTAAACAATGACCGAAAAAATTGTAGGCGAAATCCGAATATCTGTGCGGGATGTTGCCAAGTTTATCAAGAATCTCGATTCCAACAAGGCAACTGGTCCCAACAAAATTCCGGTCATAGTACTAAAGAAACTGCAACCCGAAATACCTTCTATCCTTACACATTTTTTGAATCGTTGCTAAAAGGAGAAATGCTTCCGATCATCTTAGAAGCAAAAGCAACGTACTTAGTGACAAGCAATATGGACTTCGTCCTGCAAGATCAAAAGCTGACGTTCTGGGATTTAGCACAAAGGTTTGCTTCACAAGCTTGTTAGATATGGACTATCTGGAAATGTCGGCTCAACCATCAAATACGTTCTCTTCGATATGTCTATAAAAGTAGTTGTTGACGGGCAAACCACATGGAACTTTCACGAACAAAGTTTCTTTCCTAGAACATCCAATCTCTGCAACAAAATACAACGAGGCTGCTTCCCAACCGACTACAACATGGTCGTCTTCAAGTCTAATGTAAACAAATACTTGTTGAACCGCTTTTGTGGATAATCAATTCCTCTTAAGTAACCTTCTTCCCATTGCACCTATTGTTGCTAACTATCTCGTGATGGCGACCATCGTCCAACTAACAATCTCTTTAACCCTTATTTTTGAGTGGCTCCCCAGACCTTGATAAGCGGTGACCCATTAGTAAAAATGACTTCTTATACTTCGAACTAATAAACAGGAGTATGAAAGAAAACGTCTCAAACTGGAAA
>OY744520.1:196897454-196912454 GCA_963556195.1 Sepiola atlantica | reverse complement strand
CAAGGCAAGTGAAGGTAGGGCGGTAGCGCTGGATATATTCAAAGTCTTTGAATAGGTCTGGCATAAAAGACTTCTCATAAAACTCACTCATATGGTATTACTGTACGAATATTTAATATAATTAAATCCTTCCTAACCAAAATAAAGATCCAGGTTGTCCTCGATGGCCGTTTATCCAAGCAACATGACATAAATGCTGGTGTACCGCAGGGGTCCATCCTTGGATCTCTACTGTTCCTGATTTTCATAAACGACCTTCCTGATGACATTGAGTCTGAGATGGGTATATTTGCTGACAACACCACGCCCACTCTCGTCATATGGGCAAAACGGACGCGCACATATTCGCTGTTATGGCTGAATCCTTAGAAAGTGGATTTGGGTCATAAATGGTTGGTAACGTTTAATGCCGCAAATACAAAACTCCTTTCCTTCAATAACTACAAGAAACATCAACCGATTGCCATGGCAACTAACACCCGACCTGAGAGTCCAACGTTCAAACTCCTCGGCCTAACATTCACAGATAACATGAATTTGAACAAATACATTGAAGACATTGCCAAGGCTGCTGCAAAGCAGGTGGACTCCCTCTGCCGTGGTAGTAAACTTCGCACACCTGATATTATCCTGTATCTCTACAAAGCCACCACCCGCCCATGCATGGAGCATTGTTGACACATCTAGGCTGGTGCATCATCCACATGTCTCTCCCTATTAGATCCAAAAAGAGTCGCCAACTTAATAGATCCCTCACTATTCACCAAGCTCCAGCCCCTGTCCCATCGCCGCAATGTTGCATCCCTGTGCTTATTTTACAAATACTTCAATGGATTGTGCTCCGATGAACTTGCTGCACTCGTACCCCCTTGACGTAAATACACTAGACCAACCCGACAATCTGCTAAGTCCCATCCATTCACTGTGGAGGTCCCCATATGCCGGAGAGCCTTCTACTCCAATAGATTCTTTCCTCGTGCTGCCGGCCTCTGGAACTCTTTCCCGACTGTACTGACATGCAGAAATTTAAAACTAATATAAACAGACATCTCGCTGCACAGCTCACAACTTAGGATAACCCCGAAAACTTACACCCTAATTATCAGTAGCCCCTTACGTCTACAGTAGCGGCCTGCCTTGTTTGGGGTGAACTATGTTATCCCCCCCAAAAAAAGAAAACGAAAAAAAAAAACCCAAACTAAATTCATATTAATACATATACCCGTCCTGAGACGGGTATTCTACGAATAATTATATAATAAATACATACACACACACACACACATATATATATGTGTGTGTGTGTGTATGTATGTATGTATGTGCGTGTATTAAGGCAACATTCCGTCATTTAGGTAGATATTGTTAAAAATGGCAGAATTCTCATGTTAAATTATACCTTTCTTAATCTTTTCAATTTTTCTGATAATATTTTTGTTTTATAGTCAAAAAGATAAATTTTCCAGATATATCACGAGTACTTTTGATTCTTCGACGAATCATCTTCAGGTCACAGCAAAAAAACAAACAAACCGGTCATGAGAAAGCTGGAGAAATAAAACCTTCAATCGATGATCATGATGATGCTCATCATGAGGACGACTGAAAAATCATATGTGAAGTAATATTCTGTTCATATAATGTTTCTGTAAATTTATATTTTCGGATATCACTTTGTATAAATCACCGATCTTCCAAGCTCTGTAATAAATCTTTGTTTACGTTTTTACTCGCGGTGTAAGCATGATCTCCGAATTGCGCCGAGCAGACATCCCCGTGGAGTAAATCAACAGTTTATTTACGCTAACACGAAAAAAAAAAAGATCAGTTTGATACATACTATATACCGTCGGAAATAAATTTCAGTGTCAACTTTGTAACAAGTCCACCGTATTTGTCGGAATGCCCACGAGATTATGGTTGCAACCCTAGTAAAAACGTAAAGATTGATCATACAACTTGGAGGATGGGTTATTTGTACAAATTCAGCGTTCATTAACGGTTCGTCACAAACGACACCCTCAGGTACGTAAAAGCCAGGCGAAAAATAATACATATATATATTTTTACATTGAAAGGTGAGGAAAAAGTGCTAAGAATAAAAAGTAAATAGATATGAGAGTAAAAGGAATGAAAGAAAAGGGATAAATTGATTTATGGAGACCTTTCACTGTATCAGCAGATATGCTTAACCGGACTTGTATCAACCGTTTCCAATTTGTCGGCGAAATACGTATCGGTGAACATTGTTTTTACCTATCGACTCTCGATTGAGCAAAATCTCAAAGTCGCGGTTTCTTTCCGCCAACCACACAAGCGAGAATATTTACTGCCAAAAATTGGTTCGTAGTATAAAAAAACGAACGCTTTCATACTTTAGCGTGACAGACCAACAGACCGACAGAAGCCACCATAGTGATCATAGTTCCATGTCTAGTACCTTATCTGTCATCGGTTAGGGTTAGGGTTAGAATACTTCTAGACCGATGCAATTTTGTTTTGTCTCAATCTAGAGTGCCCCTTTTTGGGAAGCTGAATCTTTCCCCACATTAAAAATCGACCTTGTGTCTAACTGCCTTCATGAGGCGGCGGGGGGGGGGGGGGGCAAATAAAAAGGAACGCATCTAAAACAGAATACAAGAGAGAACATTTTTCACGTGCTTCCACAAGATAAATATATATTTGCGCCCAGAGGACGCACACGTTTTGTCAGTTAAAACAATGTTCTCTCTTATGATTTGGACGTGTTGTACTTTCCATAAGTGATAGATGTTCGTTTCTTACAAACGTTCGTTTGAAACGCGCGGAATGTCGGGTTTGGCAACCTTTTGGATCGGAGCCGAACGATAGATCACGCTAGAATCGTGTCTTGGAACAAACAGCCGAAATTCTGTCTGTGTCAGTTCAGGGGGAAAGAACGTTGTAATAACAGTACGAAAAATAAACGCAAGCCATAGACACCCAAGTGATAAAGACATCAGTTTGATAAATGCACGTGGCATTGTTGGCCTCGTTCTATCTCGAAATGTTACACATCACTTGGGCGGTAAATTATGCCTTTGAACTTAAGTGTAAAATGATTTACCACAATGAATAAGATTGCTTAGGTATGATTGATAAGTTTTGAATTTAGATCCACCTGTCCGTCATATACGAAGGTAGATATCCTACAAGTTTAGTTTAATTCACGGCTAAATCACGTTGACACCTGTTCTATCACGGTCACCGAAGTTAAAGGACGTCGAGTCCGGTCAGTAGTGAGATGGGTGACCATTTTGGAATACGACTGTTGCATAGTCAGAACAAATATCGCAAGCGTGCGTGTCGTAGCATGTGTGTTTTTGAGACGTTAGTAGTAACAGTGGTGACTGTGTGTATATGTTATCTGCCTTGCTTTCTCTTTCTTTGTAACAATCGTAATTATGATGTCTAGAGGTGTTCGCCTCTCGTTCTCTTTAGTAGCAGTTGTAATAGTTGTTGTAAAGAAAACAAATAACGCAAATTTTTCGCTCTGAGTCTTCAATTCATTTTGTAATTTTATTTTATATTTTTCATAGACAGTATTAGCTTCTTCCCAATCATCTCTCATTAGGGAATGAGAAGACCATCTCCGAAATACGTTTGATCTGCTAAGAAAGAAAAAGAAAGAAAAAGAGAAAGAAAGAAAGAGGAAGAGAAAAAAAACGAGAAAATGAGAATGAGAAAAAAAAAACAACAGAGAAAGAGAGAGAGAACAAGAGAGATAACAAGAGAGAGAGGGTAAGAGAATAAGAGAACAAGAGAGAGAAAGAGAACAAGAGAGAGAAAGAGAACAAGAGAGAGAAAGAGAACAAGAGAGAGAGAGCAGAGAGAGAGCAGAGAGAGAAAGAGAATAGAGAGAGAGAACAACAGAGAGTGAGAGAGAGAACAACAGAGAGAGAGAGAGAGAGAACAACAGAGAGAGAGAGGGAACAGAAGGAGAGAACAGAGAGAGAGAGAGAGAGAGAACAACAGAGAGAGAGAACGACAGAGAAAGAGAGAGAGCAACAGAGTGAGAGAGAGCAACGGAGAGAGAGAAAGAGAACAGAGAGAGAGAGAGAGAACAGAGAGAGAGAGAGAGAACAGAGAGAGAGAGAGAACAGAGAGAGAGAGAGAGAGAGAACAGAGAGAGAGAGAGAGAGAACAGAGAGAGAGAGAGAGAACAACAGAGAGAGAAAGAACAACAGAGAGAGAGAGAACAACAGAGAGAGAAAGAACAACAGAGAGAGAAAGAACAACAGAGAGAGAAAGAACAACAGAGAGAGAAAGAACAACAGAGAGAGAAAGAACAACAGAGAGAGAAAGAACAACAGAGAGAGAAAGAACAACAGAGAGAGAAAGAACAACAGAGAGAGAAAGAACAACAGAGAGAGAAAGAACAACAGAGAGAGAAAGAACAACAGAGAGAGAGAGAACAGAGAGAGAGAGAGAGAGGGAACAATAGAGAGAACAAGAGAGATAGAACGAGAGAGTGAGAAAGAGAACGAGAGAGTGAGAAAGAGAACGAGAGAGTGAGAAAGAGAACGAGAGAGTGAGAAAGAGAACGAGAGAGTGAGAAAGAGAACGAGAGAGTGAGAAAGAGAACGAGAGAGTGAGAAAGAGAGAAAAGAAAAAGACAATGAAAGAGACTGAAAGCGAGAGAGAAGAAAAGAAAGAGAGAAAGAAAAAAACCGCTAGCGCACGAGAGAGAAAAAGCGTGAGAGAGAGAATGTAACTTGTAACCCAGGGATCTATCCATGCGACAATAGTATCACAGCTGGTGACTTACGACCTAGGATTTAACCCCAGGTCACGATTGTATCACAGTAGGAGCGCACAGAGTCATACGTCATTCTAACGCAAGAGTCAGGTTCCGAGCGAGCCAAACCCGTGTCAGAATGTGTCATAGTTTCCCCGTGTGCCAGGTAAGAAACTTTCCAAGCTACGGTAAAACGACATTTGATGGTAACGGTTAAATCCGGGCGCTTTGAGGGGGCGTTGGTCATCCTTTTGTTGCCATTACTACCAGACCCATTTTGACCCGGAGTGGTAGTTCCTGTTCAGCTCTCATCTATAGGTTAAATATAATATGACTTTTACAGACTTTATTTAAAAAATATCTACAAACCAAATGATTCTCTAAATGTAATAAGAACACGAAACATACAAATTATTACAAAAGTGACTAAATTTGGCATTAAAAGAGTTGATATGCCGTAAAACCAAACAACCAAACCGAAAACAGTTTTTAGTCGTTCAATACTGAAAACACTTAAGAAAGGTATAATTTTGTATAGTTTCTTGAATTAAACATTATTTGAAAATACAATTTTCTTTTTCTCTGCCAATAATGTTTTTAAAAAAAAGTTGTTTTCTTACGTCGAGTATCCGTTAACCTAAATAGCAAAAATTTGCTTTACGTAATATTTCTTTCCAATTAAAAAAAAATTAGGGCTTTTCAGTGAATCGTTATTATTTTAAAAGTAAAATTCAAAACTGGACGTGATATGTTTTATTATTTATTTTTTTAAAACATGCTATAAAAAAGATCTGTAGCCGTAATGAGGTTACGATGACGATGCAGACTTCAGAAGAAACTGTAATAAATACTGGCAAATTTCCATCAACGCTTTCTCTGCAAATTAGTTCCAACTGTCATTATCAACAAAAGTTCTTTTTTCCACTGGAAAATAGTTGCCCTACACGCAAAGCATCTAATACGCATTGAAACTGCTAAGTGTTCGTTTTCGTCTCGATTTCTACACATACTTAGATATTTAACAATTGTACATTAATAGCTTTAGTAAGACTAAACAATTTAGATAATTAACAGTCGAACACCAACACCGGAAATAGCGGGTGTATAATTTACAAAGACGTCGTTAAATTAGATGATCTGCAATTAGTTTAATGTATTATGGCTTCGGCATTAAACCATGCACTTCATAAAACAAGACAGAAGATCTTTCCTGCTAAATTTTAACCATCTATCTATAGTTGTTTAGATGTCTATACGCTCCAGACAAACATAACCCACTTTACTATATAAATATTATATTGTTGTCAGTCAGAATTCACGTCCCCATGTCCCCTACACACAATTGACTCCGCTTCAGAACTCACAACATTGATACTAATAATGTCCGCTTGCTAATTAAGATTTTTTTAGTCTTAAAGACTAAAAAAATCTTAATTAGCAAGGGGACATTAAGCCATGAAACAACGTGATTTTACTTAATTTAACGTAGAAATAACACACAACTTAACTATTCTTTTAGAATTATGTTCTTTTTTTAAATATTAAAATTGCCGTCTAATAATATGTCATTGTTTTATTGATTAATGACGAGGCAAATAATTAATTAATGGAGAGGCAAATAATTAATTAATGGAGAGGCAAATAATTAATGGGGAGGCAATTAATGATAAATTAATGGAGAGGCAATTAATAATAAATTAATGGAGAGGCAATTAATAATAAATTAATGGAGAGGCAATTAATAATTAATTAATGGAGAGGCAATTAATAATAAATTAATGGAGAGGCAATTAATAATAAATTAATGGAGAGGCAATTAATAATTAATTAATGGAGAGGCAATTAATAATAAATTAATGGAGAGGCAAATAATAATTAATTAATGGGGAGGCAATTAATAATAAATTAATGGAGAGGCAATTAATAATTAATAAAATGTCCTTTTTCGAAACCAATATACAACTATCAGGAAGTTTCATAGGATTTCCTGTTAGCTCTGCAGGCCGAGAGCAGGCTCAGGGCGTTTACACGAATAGTGGCGATGGGGTGGCGTTCGTAAAGCCAATTCAATTCACGTTAGTCCCCGGCGTGACGCGTCATTAACAGACCAAGGCTGTTGAGGAAGTCGCTGGTGGCGGGGCCCATCTCAAGGTGACCTTATTAAATACGACATTCGAATGGCGTTTTTTGAGTTTTAAGTTTTACTAAAGAGGGCGGCGTTCACCCTTCTACGAAAACCAATTCAAATATACGCTGCCCTCAAAAGAATTGAAGTGAGAACTGATGCGATATTAGAGCCGATGATTTCTCTAAGATATTCTTAAGTTAGCGTCTTGTGGTTTAATCTGGACACCACGTGCGATCGCGGAGCCATCTGGGGTTTTCTGTTTGCTATCTGAAGCATTTACAAACGCCCGTCTTAATGACACTTATTTAGACCTATATTTTGTTATTCTTTTAATGTACATATAAATCCCTTTCAAGCTTAGTATTTTTCCCCGACTCCGAATAAGTTTTCTCCTTATATTTTAACGTTCTCCACGTCAGTATAACATCAGTTTTAAAATTGTATCGTTGAATATATATATATATTACACACACACACACACAAATATACGAGTCAAAAATTGAAAAGCAGAAAACCAAAAACTCAACGTTTCGCTCAACTGTTGCATGGGTTTTTTTTCAAGAGAAAAGCTAAATGTGTATTTTGTGTATTGAAAAAGCCCACGCAATAGTTGAGCGAAAAGTTGAGTTTTAGGTCTTTCGCTCTTCCATTTTAACTCATACCGTCGGATTTATTTTATCTGTTTGTTTATTGTCTGTGTCTCTCTCTCACACGATAATTTCCTAAAGTAATGAACGGATTATTATAAATTTTGAAATATATATTTTTTTTGTAAACTAACATTTAGAGGGTGCATATATATAAAGTTAGGTATGTGTATATGTGTCTCTCTCTCATATATATATATATATATATATTGATATAGTTAAGACGATTTTTCCCCTGTACCTTTTTGAATCATAGGAAAATAACCACATGCATCACAGGCTACTAAACTCACCACTATATTACACTTATTTACTCGAGCATGTTTTAGTAAATTTGTTATTATTTTTCTCGAGCTAACACTACGTATTACTTTTAGCCCACCATCTTCGATTCTCCTCAAAATATACTCCATACAGGTGGTAGCAAAAACTTTCTCCCCTAACACTTCAGTACTGACACTCTCCTCATCGACACCGGGAACTAATATATATATATATATATATATATATATATATATCTTTATAAAACTCCTAAACTAACGAACCAATCCTTATGAATTATGGAACGCTGCTGCTAGACGTAAGAGTGGGCAATATGGGCTATATTTAGTTTAATTCAGTTTTATGCAAAATGAGTAAAAAGGCGGCGGAAGCTCTTTCGGTAACTTAAAATATCTTCCGACTTTTGTGAAATTTTACAACTTGAATCAATGAGCTCCATGGGCACAAATTCTAGCCACCGCAGAGGGCACACCATCACGCGCAAGCAAAGGATCACTAAGCTGGCAACCTCTGTAAACGCGAATTGGCTCGTTCAACTCACTATTGCTATATGCACACAAAATATCTCTTTGCATGTACATCACCCTTAGTCCCAATTCCTTATTCCTTGGACAATGTGCACATGATTTTGAATTCATGTTTTGAAACATGATGTAAATCAAGTCTATGACGTCACCTCAAAGCTATAATTTTCTTGTTAAGGTAATGTTTAAAGCTTTATCTATAAGAAAGTCCAAATAGGTCAGTTGGTAGAACCTGAGACTGAAGGTTTCGGTTTCGATTTCTGGTCAAAACATCCGCTTTATTTGTTGGGAATTAATGCAATATTCTTAATTTCTAAAAGTAGTTAAGATCTGATATTCGAAATGAGACAAATTCCGTAATTAATAATAATTTTATTACGTTAAAAAAATTGTGACTGACGGACAAAATCTCTATTGGTGTCTAACACCTATCTTATATAAAGTTAAAATACTTCAAAGAAACTAAATTTTAGGGAATATTTCTTTATTGGTGTCTAATACCTATCTTATATAAATAAAGAAATATTCCCCAAAATTTAGTTTCTTTGAAGTCTTTTAAAAAGGACATAATATGGGCACAACCTCCTATTTAAAAACTCAAATATTTCAGATTTGCTTGAAATTTGATCCATAGTCATTAGACACCTAATTATGCAAGATTCATTGACTTTCAATTTCTTTCTTAAGACCCCTTAAAGAACCTAGCATTTTAGACATTTTTTAGAATGAAAATCATGTAATGGATTTTTATCAAAATTGAAATTAGGATTCAAGATATCATTGGATGTTGATTTCAATCTTCGTAAGGGGACATAAAAGTGGTGTAATTAATTTACGCGACCTGGGATGGGTATTCTTTTAGTACTGTATAAGATGCCTATTAGACATACGATGCTTAGCAAGCTTGTGTAGTCGATTAATACCTAATGGATATTTCTAGTGAACTTATACCACCTTGGAAACCATTTCTCGATTTTCGTTCCTATTGAGTTACCGCTTATAAAGGCCAAAAGCCACTCAAGGATAAGCGTTAATCATACGGAAAGATTGTCAGTCGAAAGATGAAGAACATTATGGGAGTACTAACCTTGATCAATGGTATGAACTGCATTTGATTACTTATAGGGCGGGTTTATGACAAGAATTTGTTTACATTGGATTTGAAAACGCCCAAGCAGGGAACTAATGTGTTTCACAGGCGGAAAGCCCTTGTCCGTGGACGTCCACAGAAACTTTGTCCGTGGACGTTCCGTCTGACGCTAGGAACACGAAGAGAGAAAAGAAAGTCTTTATGTTGTGCTAGTTGGAACAATTATTGAAGTGAGCGTCTTACAAGGAGGAACCAAGAATTGGAGCTAAGTCGAGCACCTTCCATGGATGTCACGATAGAGTAGAAAGAGACTAGCCACGTCTCTTTTGCGAGAAAACGGGGTTGTAGAAAAAGAGATTACTTTCACTAGATTAAGGAGTTAATTTTATACTCTGGCAAGACAAGAAAGTGCTCTGTACGGCATCAGAAAGAGAAAGGGAGAGACAGAAAAAGAGAAAGAGAGAGAGATAGGTAGAAGAAGAGAGAGGGAGAGGAAGAGAGAGGAAGAAGGAAAGAAGAGAAGAGGGAGAGAGGGGAAGAGGGAGAGAGGGGAAGAGGGAGAGAGGGGAAGAGGGAGAGAGGGGAAGAGAGGGAGAGGGGAAGAGATGGAGAGGGGAAGAGATGGAGAGGGGAAGAGATGGAGAGGGGAAGAGATGGAGAGGGGAAGAGAGGGAGAGAGAGAACGAGAGGGAGCGAGAGAAAGAGAAAGAGGATATAAAGAGGAAGAGAAAGAAAGAGAGGGAGCAAGACAGAGACAGATACGGATAGAAAGAGAGAAAGAGAGGGAGACATATACAAAGAGAGGGAGTGAGGGCGACATATACAAAGAGAGGGAGGGAGACATATACAAAGTGAGGGAGGGAGGGAGGGAGACATATACAAAGAGAGGGAGGGAGGGAGACATATACAAAGAAAGGGAGGGGTGAGGAAGGGAGAGAAGGAAGACCGATAGAAAGAGAGAGAAGGAAGACGATAGAGAGAGAGAGAGGGGGAGAACGATAGAAAGAGAGAGAAGGGGAGAACGATAGAAAGAGAGAGAGAGAGGAGGAGAACGATAGAAAGAGAGAGAGAGGGGGGAGAACGATAGAAAGAGAGAGAGAGAGGGGGGGGGGGAGAACGATAGAAAGAGAGAGAGAGAGAGAGAGGGGGAGAACGATAGAAAGAGAGAGAGAGAGAGAGGGGGAGAACAATAGAAAGAAAGAGAGAGAAGGGGAGAACGATAGAAAGAGAGGGGGAGAACGATAGAAAAAGAGAAAGAGAGGGGGAGAACGATAGAAAAAAAAAGAGAGGGGAAGAACGATAGAAAGAGAGAGAGAGGGGGAGAACGATAGAATGAGAGAGAGGGGGAGAACGATAGAATGAGAGAGAGAGGGGGAGAACGATAGAATGAGAGAGAGAGGGGGGAGAACGATAGAAAGAGAGGGGGAGAACGATAGAAAAAGAGAAAGACAGGGGGAGAACGATAGAAAAAGAGAGAGAGGGGAAGAACGATAGAAAGAGAGAGAGAGAGGGGAGAACGATAGAATGAGAGAGAGACGGGGAGAACGATAGAATGAGAGAGAGGGGGAGAACGATAGAATGAGAGAGAGAGAGAGGGGAGAACGATAGAATGAGAGAGAGAGGGGGGGGGAGAACGATAGAAAGAGAGAGGGGGGGGGGGAGAACGATAGAAAGAGAGGGAGGGGGGAGAACGATAGAAAGAGAGAGAGAGGGGGGGGGGAGAACGATAGATAGAGAGAGAGAGAGGGGGAGACCGATAGAAAGAGAGAGAGAGAGGGGGAGACCGATAGAAAGAGAGAGAGAGGGGGAGACCGATAGAAAGAGAGAGAGAGGGGGAGACCGATAGAAAGAGAGAGAGAGGGGGAGACCGATAGAAAGAGAGAGAGGGGGAGAACGATAGAAAGAGAGAGAAAGGGAGAACGATAGAAAGAGAGAGAGAGGGAGAACGATAGAAAGAGAGAGAGAGGGAGAACGATAGAAAGAGAGAGAGAGGGAGAACGATAGAAAGAGAGAGAGAGGGAGAACGATAGAAAGAGAGAGAGAGGGAGAACGATAGAAAGAGAGAGAGAGGGAGAACGATAGAAAGAGAGAGAGAGGGAGAACGATAGAAAGAGAGAGAGAGGGAGGACGATAGAAAGAGAGAGAGAGGGAGGACGATAGAAAGAGAGAGAGAGAGAGAACGATAGAAAGAGAGGGAGAACGATAGAAAGAGAGAGAGAGGGAGTACGATAGAAAGAGAGAGAGAGGGAGTACGATAGAAAGAGAGACAGAGGGAGTACGATAGAAAGAGAGACAGAGGGAGTACGATAGAAAGAGAGACAGAGGGAGTACGATAGAAAGAGAGACAGAGGGAGTACGATAGAAAGAGAGACAGAGGGAGTACGATAGAAAGAGAGAAAGAGAGTACGATAGAAAGAGAGAGAGAGGGAGTACGATAGAAAGAGAGAGAGAGAGGGAGTACGATAGAAAGAGAGAGAGAGGGAGTACGATAGAAAGAGAGAGAGAGGGAGTACGATAGAAAGAGAGAGAGAGGGAGTACGATAGAAAGAGAGAGAGAGGGAGTACGATAGAAAGAGAGAGAGAGGGAGTACGATAGAAAGAGAGAGAGAGGGAGTACGATAGAAAGAGAGAGAGAGGGAGAACGATAGAAAGAGAGAGAGAGGGAGTACGATAGAAAGAGAGAGAGAGGGAGAACGATAGAAAGAGAGAGAGAGGGAGAACGATAGAAAGAGAGAGAGAGGTAGAACGATAGAAAGAGAGAGAGAGAGAGAACGATAGAAAGAGAGAGAGAGGGAGAACGATAGAAAGAGAGAGAGAGGGAGAACGATAGAAAGAGAGAGAGAGGGAGAACGATAGAAAGAGAGAGAGAGAGGGAGAACGATAGAAAGAGAGAGAGAGAGGGAGAACGATAGAAAGAGAGAGAGAGAGGGAGAACGATAGAAAGAGAGAGAGAGAGGGAGAACGATAGAAAGAGAGAGAGAGGGAGAACGATAAAAAGAGAGAGAGAGAGGGAGAACGATAGAAAGAGAGAGAGAGGGAGAACAGATAGAAAGAGAGAGAGAGGGAGAACAGATAGAAAGAGAGAGAGAGGGAGAACAGATAGAAAGAGAGAGAGAGGGAGAACAGATAGAAAGAGAGAGAGAGGGAGAACAGATAGAAAGAGAGAGAGGGGAGAACGATAGAAAGAGAGAGAGAGGGAGACAGATAGAAAGAGAGAGAGGGAGACAGATAGAAAGAGAGAGAGGGAGACAGATAGAAAGAGAGAGAGGGAGACAGATAGAAAGAGAGAGAGGGAGACAGATAGAAAGAGAGAGAGGGAGACAGATAGAAAGAGAGAGAGGGAGACAGATAGAAAGAGAGAGAGGGAGACAGATAGAAAGAGAGAGAGGGAGACAGATAGAAAGAGAGAGAGGGAGACAGATAGAAAGAGAGAGAGAGGGAGACAGATAGAAAGAGAGAGAGAGGGAGACAGATAGAAAGAGAGAGAGAGGGAGACAGATAGAAAGAGAGAGAGAGGGAGACAGATAGAAAGAGAGAGAGAGAGGGAGACAGATAGAAAGAGAGAGAGGGAGACAGATAGAAAGAGAGAGAGGGAGACAGATAGAAAGAGAGAGAGGGAGACAGATAGAAAGAGAGAGAGGGAGACAGATAGAAAGAGAGAGAGGGAGACAGATAGAAAGAGAGAGAGGGAGACAGATAGAAAGAGAGAGAGGGAGACAGATAGAAAGAGAGAGAGGGAGACAGATAGAAAGAGAGAGAGGGAGACAGATAGAAAGAGAGAGAGGGAGACAGATAGAAAGAGAGAGAGGGAGACAGATAGAAAGAGAGAGAGGGAGACAGATAGAAAGAGAGAGAGGGAGACAGATAGAAAGAGACAGAGGGAGACAGATAGAAAGAGAGAGAGGGAGAAAGATAGAGAGAGAGAGAGGGAGACAGATAAAGAGAGAGGGAGACAGATAAAAAGAGTGAGGGAGACAGATAAAAAGAGAGAGAGGGAGACAGATAAAAAGAGAGAGAGAGAGGGAGACAGATAAAAAGAGAGAGAGAGAGGGAGACAGATAGAAAGAGAGGTAGACAGATAGAAAGAGAGAGAGAGGTAAACAGATAGAAAGAGAGAGAGAGGGAGACAGATAGAAAGAGAGAGAGAGGGAGAACGATAGAAAGAGAGAGAGAGGGAGACAGATAGAAAGAGAGAGAGAGGGAGACAGATAGAAAGAGAGAGAGAGGGAGACAGATAGAAAGAGAGAGATGGGAGACAGATAGAAAGAGAGAGATGGGAGACAGATAGAAAGAGAGAGATGTGAGACAGATAGAAAGAGAGAGATGTGAGACAGATAGAAAGAGAGAGATGTGAGACAGATAGAAAGAGAGAGAGAGGGAGACAGATAGAAAGAGAGAGAGAGGGAGACAGATAGAAAGAGAGAGAGAGGGAGACAGATAGAAAGAGAGAGAGAGGGAGACAGATAGAAAGAGAGAGAGAGGGAGACAGATAGAAAAAGAGAGAGGGGGAGACAGATAGAAAGAGAGAGAGGGAGACAGATAGAAAGAGAGAGAGGGAGACAGATAGAAAGAGAGAGAGGGAGACAGATAGAAAGAGAGAGAGGGAGACAGATAAAAAGAGAGAGGGAGACAGATAAAAAGAGTGAGGGAGACAGATAAAAAGAGAGAGAGGGAGACAGATAAAAAGAGAGAGAGAGGGAGACAGATAGAAAGAAAGGTAGACAGATAGAAAGAGAGAGAGAGGTAAACAGATAGAAAGAGACAGAGAGGGAGAACGATAGAAAGAGAGAGAGAGGGAGACAGATAGAAAGAGAGAGAGATGGAGACAGATAGAAAGAGAGATAGATGGAGACAGATAGAAAGAGAGAGAGATGGAGACAGATAGAAAGAGAGAGCGAGGGAGACAGATAGAAAGAGAGAGAGAGGGAGACAGATAGAAAGAGAGAGAGAGGGAGACAGATAGAAAGAGAGAGGGAGGGAGACAGATAGAAAGAGAGAGAGGGAGTGAGATTGAAAGAGAGAGAGGGAGACAGATAGAAAGAGAGAGAGGGAGACAGATAGAAAGAGAGAGAGGGAGACAGATAGAGAGAGAGAGGGAGACAGATAAAGAGAGAGGGAGACATATAAAAAGAGTGAGGGAGACAGATAAAAAGAGTGAGGGAGACAGATAAAAAGAGAGAGAGGGAGACAGATAAAAAGAGAGAGAGAGAGAGGGAGACAGATAGAAAGAGAGGTAGACAGATAGAAAGAGAGAGAGAGGTAAACAGATAGAAAGAGAGAGAGAGGGAGAACGATAGAAAGAGAGAGAGAGGGAGAACGATAGAAAGAGAGAGAGAGGGAGAACGATAGAAAGAGAGAGAGGGGGAGACAGATAGAAAGAGAGAGAGAGGGAGACAGATAGAAGGAAAGAGAGATGGAGACAGATAGAAAGAGAGAGATGGGAGACAGATAGAAAGAGAGAGATGGGAGACAGATAGAAAGAGAGAGATGGGAGACAGATAGAAAAAGAGAGAGGGAGACAGATAGAAAAAGAGAGAGGGAGACAGATAGAAAAAGAGAGAGGGAGACAGATA
>OY744520.1:196864000-196894754 GCA_963556195.1 Sepiola atlantica | reverse complement strand
TATAATATATATTATATATATATATATAATATTATATATATATAATATATATGTATATATATAATATATATTATATATATATATATATATATAATATATGTATATATATAATATATATATAATATATATTGTATATATAATATATATTATATATTATATATATAATATATATATAATATATATTATATATATATATATATATAATATATATTATATATATATATATTATATATATAATATATATTATATATATAATATATATTATATATATATATAGATTATATATATATAGGTTATATATATATATAGGTTATATATATATATAGGTTATATATATATATAGGTTATATATATATATAGGTTATATATATATATATAGGTTATATATATATATAGGTTATATATATATATATAGGTTATATATATATATAGGTTATATATATATATAGGTTATATATATATATAGGTTATATATATATATATAGGTTATATATATATATAGGTTATATATATATATATAGGTTATATATATATATAGGTTATATATATATATAGGTTATATATATATATAGGTTATATATATATATAGGTTATATATATATATAGGTTATATATATATATAGGTTATATATATATATAGGTTATATATATATAGGTTATATATATATAGGTTATATATATATATAGGTTATATATATATATAGGTTATATATATATATAGGTTATATATATATATAGGTTATATATATATATAGGTTATATATATATATAGGTTATATATATATATAGGTTATATATATATATATATTATATATATATATATATATATTTTGTATATATATATATATATATTATATATATTATATATATATATATATATATATATATATATATATATATAAATAAATATACATGTAATTTTTTTTATAGATATTACACAATATGTATTATTTAGACTCGCTATATATTATAAAATATAATGAATTTATTATTTGGTTTGTATCACTATAGAATTCTATTTTACCATGAAAATTATTTATTTCATTAATAATCTACTTAAAAACTTTAGACATAACTTTACTTAGGGCTTTTTAATGCATATCTTGGAGGCAACAATAAAACTGGCTTAAACTATTTATGTGTATTTTTGATATCCAATACTTACATGGAAATTTATTTTTTGCTTTCCAATTATTTGCATATGTTTTTTTTACAAATAACGGTGTCGTTTAGAATATATACCTGCATGCGTTTGTGTGAAAATAAAATTAAAAATTCGATACATCACTACATATAAAAGATAAAATTAAACCCAAACTCATGTAATATTTCACTAATATTTCGTTTTTTAGAGTAGAATAAAGCAATGATATATATTCGATATCTTTTATACAGAAACAAATATGAGAGGGATGCAATTGTATGATAGTACGTAATTAAAATAGGCCTATCTTAACACTTTAGTGTACTTTCACGGTAGCCACAAGTCCCCAAACCGTGTTATAGTCCTCAACATGTAGATACAAGTGCAGCATTGATTTGTTGTTTTACGGCATATCAACCATCTGTGGGTTATTTAACGCTGAATAAATTGTCAAATATAATTGTATAAGTAGAATAATTATTTATATTCCTAGAATACATTGATCTTAGAGTACATTGCTCTTTGAGAATAACCACACCCAAGCTGAAAAGACACTGACAATACTTGAAGCGACAGATTCATACCACTAGTGTTATGCTTCAAATAAAGTTGTACAATATAATTCCATAGGTAAGGCAATCATTTATATTAATAGAACGCATTGCCCTCAGATAACCAGAACGCGAAGTTACAAAGCTATGATCGTTCAGCCACCAGGATTCCGTCATAAGACATCACGGGTCGCCACGCATGGCCAACGGGTAGTCTAATTTTCGGGAGGATAGTTTACACCTCTGCATGGGGTTGTCGTTGGCAAATTCGCGACCCAGCCGACAGGGCACCACAGCTTTGGACTTGCATCTAAGTAGATAATGACGTATATACGGTTTTGAGGATCGGTTCTACCGTAAAACTACAGTAAACTGTGGATAAGTTCCTTTTACTTATTAAGTCCTCATGCTTCGACCCATAGCACCGTGAAATAAGGTATAAATCTAATTAGTGCTATTTTTTCGTATTATATCGTGCGTTAGATAACTTCATATTAATTGCTATACTGACTAGCGATTGAGCGACTAATAAAACACACTTACCACATTTCTTTTATCTGTTTAAAAATTATGCAACTTCTCAAATATCTCCGAGGAAATTCTTGAATATATATAAGAAAAGGGACCCTATATTTCTTTGTTTTAAAGTAAAGCTTATAAACAGTTTTCACTATTTTCACATTTTTCGTTCAACATGAGTTATTCGGTGTCTAGTATAATTACTTCCGCGTTTGTAGTTTGCATATGGAAAACAACTTGTAGATGGATACACTACAATCAAATGAATTACAAAAAAGATCCGTAGAGTTAAATGAGCATTCGCCGTTCCGCGCGCTGACCTACCAGTTCAAGTGTGCGCATTTCCATATAAACTGGGTCAAGTTTAGTGGCAGATTAAACTTGCTTGTTGTCATAGAAAATGAGATTACGCAGACAAAGACACGAAACAATCATCGCCCATACGAGCTTACG
The DNA here is from genome assembly GCA_963556195.1 of Sepiola atlantica. Lineage (NCBI taxonomy): Eukaryota > Metazoa > Mollusca > Cephalopoda > Sepiida > Sepiolidae > Sepiola > Sepiola atlantica. The sequence goes on along the minus strand of OY744520.1, from coordinate 196,892,087 downwards.
TCATGACATAGTACGGTTATTTAATTGTTTATTTTTGTTTATACATCGTATTTATATATATATTTTATTTTATTAAATAAAATATAAATGAGATTTAATAAAATCCAGAGACTGTTTTGCACAACATATTCGCTTACTCTAATTAAACACTGATCTTTTACCAATATTACATAACACAATTAACTTTATTTACAAATACATTTTATAATATAAATAGTACATTTCTTCTAGTGTTTGTGTATAGACGCTTATTTAAAATTCTCCATAATCCACAAATTAAAAAAAAAACTCACTTCTATGTAATACATTGCTGTGAGAATGCTCTTAGAAAATACGAACGTTTAAATGTTAATTATTAAAAAAAAAACCCAAAAAACAATTTTTATAGTTAAAGAACACCATAATACATATAGTTTATTACCTACGTTTAAATCGTAATTTCGTATGATTTTAGATCCGGGGGGGGGGTGGTCAAGCTTTGTTTACAACATAAATAGAATGTGATGTAAAAGAGAAACAGTCTACTTGATGACGGCTTCCTGTTTTGAATTCGAAAATTGACAAGCGGTGTTTATCAGAAAACTGTTACACATTATTGTTATATATTTTTTTTTCTGGGACGGCAATTAATTTATTTTTACCATTTCTTTTTACTATTATTTACATATAAAATTGGAAAATTTATATATTTTTTTTATTACAAATCATCCGAACCTCGGTTGGTATAACAACTGACGAACTGCTCGCTTGTACATAACAGAATCATTCGTTACGTTTGTATTTTATAGGATTTAGTAAATCCAGTCTCCTTACTAAGCAGGACTAGACAATTGTTTACAATGCAAGAATATACAGAATACTAACAGATCCTTTTGCCCGACGACGACGACCGGCTTGTCAAAATGATTGATTGTGCGTTAAGTTATGCGGGTTTCTTTTCGGATAATTATTTCGCGACACGCTCATGCCCGTGAGTAGAATTAACTGTGATAAGACGTGAGAAAAAGAAACAAGCGATAAATTGAGAAAGTTGGAATGTCAGCTATGGCCTGAATCTAAACAGAAACCCCCTTTTTTAAAAAGGGGTTTCCAGTGATTTGGTAGTCATAGTTCTCGAAACATTCGTATATGACAGAGTTTTGTTCTTGACAGGAATTTTGCCTAGTTAAGAAGAATTAATTGTATGAATAGTATTTCATACAAATACAAGATTAGACGAGGCCGAGTTTAAATACTCATCTTTCGTTTTTATAGTAACAGTAGAAGAATACCTGTCCCGGGATGGACAAAATTAATCCCCGGAACTGAACAGTTTTGCGTCACTTTTATGCTCCCCCCCCCCCTATGAATATTAAAATTGATATAATGCTACTAAACCTTATGTCTAGAATCCTTACTTTAATGTTGATCAAAATCCATTACATGATTTTCATTCTATAAAAAAGTCTAAAATTTAATGTTTAATCTTAAGGGGTCTTAAGAAGAAATTGAAATTCAAAGACTCTTGCTTAATTGGTGGCTAATGACTATAGATCAAATTTGATGAAAATCTACAATATTTTAATTGTAAAATATGGGGATGGTGCCTATATTATGCCCTCTAAACCCCATTAAAAATACTCCGAAAGACCTGAAATTTGAGGAATATTTATTAATATCTACTGTTAAAATTTCACAAAAATCTGAGTTACCTGAATTTTCACGAAAAGCTCCCATCCCATATTTGTCTCCTTTGCATGAAACTAAATTAAACTAAATATAGCCCACAAGCCCCACCCTAACACATAGCCGGTGTTCCCAAATTCACAACGATCGGTTAATTAGTGATTCCTATATAAATTATATATATATGATATATATTATCATCCTGATGAAGTCTTATAAATAAAGACGAAACGTTGATGTACACATAAAAAACATCCATTTTTTGGTTTTCCTTTTTCATTTTCCCATCACGTCGGATTACCTTCATCCTTCTCTTCCCATATATATATATATATATATATATATATATATATATATATATAGAGAGAGAGAGAGAGAGAGAGATACACATGTATAACTTTATATGAATAGAGACTAGCATGGGTACCCGGCGTTGCTCAGGATCGAAGGAGTGGTAAATAATAAGGGTAGGGTCCGCTAGTACTCATTTAATGACTTAAATTTGCAGAGGAAAACGGTAGCGCGTGAACAGGAAATAGAGGTCAAACGGGGGTCAGGGAGCTGCCCTTTGCGGGCATTGTCTCCTGTGAGAACACTATCTAGAGGAAATGGCGCCACACGAGATAGCATAGACGCGAAGAGCGGGGACTGTCGAAAACTTGAAGCGAAGAGACACAGTAAGAAATGACTTAAGAATCGATAATAAACGAAGGGATCAGACCCTAGAAATCCGTAACCCCTATATGTCTTCTATCAGCCACTAGCAAAGAAGAAGGCAACAGCAACAGCCTAATAAAATTGTCCCTTTCCAAATTCGGGATATAGTTCTTTTCTTTTTATTATTGTGCTAACTTTGACTCCAGATCGAGAATGGACCTTCATGGAGAGGCAGGTGGTGGCCTTCGTAAAGATAATGCCTTTCCATTGAATATCGTTTTTCTTCTGACGTCATAGTGGTTGATGCTAGCTGTCCCCTAACAAGACTTCGAAATACCTGAAATGAACTGCTATTTTCAGGGGATTAATAGAGGTTCCCTAATGTTTTTTCATGTTAACTCGTGATTAGGATCACAGTATTATTTTTTTTAGAAAGAATGTTTGTCTGCAGCACTTTAAATTCTGTTAAATAATTTTTGTGGTAAGAAAAATGATCAAATTACTAAGAACAAATCAAACAGGAAAAGAAACTTTCAAACATTCAACTAAATTATCCAACAGATTTTTTTATAAGTTTTATTTATTTTTAATTTTTCGTCTGTTTTCAGCGTTTTTTTTTAAAATCTTAAACTAAATTATTCACCATTTGTTTTCATTTTAAACGGTTATATTGAAAAGGTTGGCTCTCCAAATCGCTGCCAAATTTTATCGACTAGTTTTATCTGATTTGCCAAGCGGGTACAGGGCAAATTAATCCACTGTTTTCATTTGTGTTATTTTTGCGGATTTCTTTTTTTTCTGCTTTAATTTTTATTTGACAAATATTAATTAACAAATAATAAAATAAAACTCTCTATTAACAATGTTCCCACTCGGACTTAGGGTTATTGGAAGGGTTAAGGGAGGGTATCTTTTTTGTAAGAAACTAATAAAATCAAACAATGGTTATTAAAAATGAAATTGAAATATATTTCAATTTAAACATTAAATTAAAACGTATCCAATATAAAATATTGCCGAAGAAATTGTCTTTAAAATATAATTTAATCCGCAAAAAACAAACAAATTAATATTTTCAAAATAAATAAAAATAAATCAGACACAAAATTAATACAGTTGATTAATTTACTCTGACGCCGCTTGGTAAATCAGAAAAAAAAACGAGTCAATAAATTTGGCAGCCATGTCGGGAGCTAATTGCTTCGATATAAACTTTTAAAACATATTGTTTGTTTTATTTTTTTTGTAATTATTCATCGTTTTTTTTCCATTTTAAAATTATTTATTGTTAGTTTTTAATTTGTTTATTTAATGAATTTTTTATTGTTCCCTAAATTCACAATTACAGCATTTGATTGTATGCCGCTTTAAAAGTTAAAAGCAATTGTAATTAACAATATTTTCTATACAACAATAGGTTGATAACTTAAAAATATAATTTTCATTGCTTTACTTTGCATATTTTTATTTTAATAACTTCTATAAATAATTTTTTTTCAGATTCTTCAAAATCAAAATGAATGGATTTTTTTCATTAAAATTCATGAAACTACAGTGTGTTTATTTACTTTACACAGCAACAACATATAACTTCATTATTCATTTTGAATTAATTCTTGTCTTTTTATTAATATTCAACTTTAGATCAGTTTAAGTACAGGGTGGGCCAAAATAAGGGTCCTATCTTTAAATTTGAATAACTTGAATTTGAATAACTTCCACAAAATAAAAGTTAAACTCACCAAACTTTATGTGTGTGTAGACTGACCCTTCCGAGATTTTTTGAAATAAACAAAACAAATTTTAGCCGAAAAACACTTCTTAAAACTTACAAAAACTAAAGTATTGTTTTTTACACTGTTTTGAGTTTTTTAAGCAAAAATAATGTTTTCTAAATGAGGGTACGTTCCTTAGGGCTAATACGGCTCATGCTTGCTTCGGAAGGGGTCCTTTACTTATTCTAAAAAAAAAAAAAAAAAAAAAAAAAAAAAATCAATAAATAAAAAAGTTATAAATTTTTAAAAATAGGACCCTTATTTTTGCCCACCCTGTATAAATGGGATCATGTTCCTTTCTTTTCTTTTTTTAAAATTAAAAAAAAAGTTTTATAAACTTTTTGAAAGTTATCATTCATTATCGACAGCCTGACTTTTCGGCATGTCTCATCTGCACCAAAGTGTATGATGTCATTTCGATCTTAACAAAAGTCGTGGGGCGACGAGAGACCGTCTTGGAGAAAGTGTCCTCAAACTCATATAATTAACTCCTTATATTCTAAGTAGATACGAGGATAGATAAAAAGGCCATTTAACGAAAAGTAAAAATAAACGAAAGAAGCGATATTTCGTTGAATTCCCTGAGCTTTTAATAGTTTAATATTTTATAAGGGTTTCATTTTTGTTTATATATATATATATATATATATATATTCCATGAAAAATGCCAGTATACTGAAATCATATGCCCTTAATAGGGTTAAGATGAAAATTCATATACACTAAATGTACAAAAGCAAGGAAATTCCCAAATTTTTACACTTTTATTGTCATTAAGGGTATGCGAGCACAACAGGGCTATGTATTTTACTGGTAGGAATTTTTCTTCAGCGCACCTCACACACTTCATCCACTCATGCATAGATTTATACTGTAGTGATGTGATAATGAAATGGTTTGGTTGATATGTTGTCATACCCTTAATGACAATAAAAGTGTAAATATTTGGGAATTTCCTTGCTTTTGTACATTTAGTGTATATGAATTTTCATCTTAACCCTATTAAGGGCATATGATTTCAGTATACTGGCATTTTTCATGGAATGTCACTACTTTTGTAAAGGCTATGCTTCAATACAATGCCTTCTCAATACTGATATATATATGAATACTGGTCATTTTAAAGGTTTTTTTAAAGAATTTTCTGGAAAACAAAGGTATATGGTAAACCGAAATTAAAATGCCATCAACTAGACCATAGAACCTCTATCTCTGCCAAAAATCAGCTGAATCCATCAAATAGTTGATGAGATACAGAGTGGCACATACGTACGTACGTACACACAGATAACATGATTTTATGATTGAACTTTCTGGATCTCTGGGTTGCCTTGACTAATGCTGCTGAAATTCTACACACTTATAGAACCTATCAAATAAAAATTGTGTGCAAAGTTTTAACTAATTTGGTTTAGTGGCGTTTGAGTTATGATTGATCAAAGAAATGAGATTTCCAGCATAGGGCATTCGTAATGTCTATTAAGGGATAGAGCGCTCTCGCGCCTCCCTTGATTATATATATATATATATATATATATATATATATATATATATATATATATATATGGGTTTATGTGTGTTTATATGTATATATGCGTATGATTGTGTACATGTTATGTGCGTTGTAGTGTGTATATATGCATATTGACAATGATTTAATAGGTAAGCTTTTAAATTCGGTCGAGTCATGGGAAAGAAAATGACACTTTCATGTCCACTTGCAGATAATTATTAATACATTTAATGAATAAATAAATAAAATTGGGAATAGAAAATCAAATAGATACAATATAGTTAAATTGACACGCTTAACTTTCATCGACCCCCTCCATAGTTAACCCTACTAAGAAATGCTGTCAGACGGTCTGACCTATTTCATTTGTCAATGCGTGATTCGAAACCCGCCGTGCTGTTTTTTGTTATTATTTGTTTTTGTTTCTTATATCCGGTTCTGTGTCTATTTTCATTATCATTTCTCGGCTTCGACGAAGTATTAGGTTTTTGAATCGTAATTGAATTTGCGTAAGCCGGTTTAAATGTTTATATAATAAATAGATATAATTGCATATACATGAAATAGTATATCATAAAATAATAATCTATATAAGCTAATGCAATTTTATGTTGGTACTTACCTTATCACTCTCCACCCCGTTTTTAAAAAGATGGTATCGCCCGATTGCGAAAGATACAATGCTAAAAAAGTATTTTTTTAAATTCATATAATGTCGCTCATGTGTCGAACGTGGACCTAACTAAATGCATTTTCTTTGTCTTAAGACAAGAATTTAAGTGTAGTATCTGTTCAGCTAAAATATGGTTCAATAATATGGTGAGGTCTGCATTCGCGCCGGATGTTCATAGAATAGAGATATTTTTAACAATGGCAGCAATATACACAATATATAGGCGACACTTTTCCCTTTCTTCGATGCTCAACAATTAGCAGACGACGATCCCTCATCTATTGTGCTCCTCCAGTGTCAGCAGGCTGGAGTAGCGGAGTGAGGCAGCTCTGGAATACTGGCTTAGATCACATCAGTGCCTTACGAACGATTCCATATAAAAGGAAAACGGCGAGGCGAACACCACGAGTCTGGAAAGCAACAGCAAGCTACCAGATCTAATTTTTTGTCTAGAAACTTACATGACAACTCAAAATACAGTGAATAACGACCGTTTCAAAGTTGCTGGACGGGCTGCGACGACCTGAACAGGCCACGCTGACTATGGACTGCGACGACCTGAACAGGCCACACTGACTACGGACTGCGACGACCTGAACAGGCCACACTGACTACGGACTGCGACGACCCGAACAGGCCACACTGACTACGGACTGCGACGACCCGAACAGGCCACACTGACTACGGACTGCGACGACCCGAACAGGCCACGCTGACTACGGAGACCCGAACAGGCCACGCTGACTACGGAGACCCGAACAGGCCACGCTGACTACGGAGACCCGAACAGGCCACGCTGACTACGGACTGCGACGACCCGAACAGGCCACGCTGACTACGGACTGCGACGATCTGAACAGGCCACGCTGACTATGGACTGCGACGACCTGAACAGGCCACGCTGACTACGGACTGCGACGACCCGAACAGGCCACGCTGACTACTGGGCAATATACAACAGCTGAAATTAGCCAGTTCGTAGTAAATTTGGGCATATTGAATCTAAAGGTTCTCAATATAATGAGCAGAACAAATATAATACATCATGATTGTATAAGGATGAAAGCGACAGGCTTAGGGTTCGAACGTTCATCTTTTCAGAGTAAAATATTTTTATACTAAACTAATTTGATTGGCCCCACCCTTCTTCTCTGCCCCTCTCTCTCACACAGACGTGATGTTGCTAGTCTCAGTCTTTTCTATAAATACTATTATGGCATATGTTCTTCAGAATTGTGTGATCTATTCCCTGCTTCCTTTTTTCCAGCTCGTTTGACTCGTTGGTCTAGTGATCTCCATCAATTCGCTGTTTTGATACCTCATTGTAATACAGCTTCTTATTCCAGTAGCTTCTTTCCAAGAACTGCAGGCTTGTGGAACTCTCTTCCTACTAACTGTTTTCCTCCTACCTATAGCCTTGGTCTTTTAAAAAACTAAGGCCAATAGGCATTTTCTGTCTTATTTCGTTCTTGTTAGCTCCTTACATCAAGTGGTTTCATGCCTTGTCTGGAGCGATTTCCATGAAAAAAAACCCGAATGAAAAACAAAAAAAATCTTCATTTAAATGTTATCGTTTGTCGTGAATTTTTTTTAACAAATAGATTTTCTGGTCATTTTATACCGTAATATCCGATATTTTCCCCCTTTTTCTACATGAAATATATATGTATACATTTCTTTATATTTTATCAAAATCATATTGCCCATAAACCATCGAAAAATTCATGGATCAACGATAAACAGTCTGAAATCAATTGATAAAAATCGACAATGGGGAAAACCGTATCAGTCGTTTCCAATTCAAACATTTTTATCGATTTTAAAATACAAGATGTCTCAGAAGTCTCGGGAACTTTTCAAGTCCTTACATATCCTGAACCATGAACGGGAGTAAGATATGAATCTGGTATCATTTTAAAGTTCAATTCATTAAGTTTTTTTATAATGCTGATCATTTGTTAATATATTTTCAGATCAAGTAATGGCGTTAACTTACCCAGAAAAAGCGTTTTGTGTCCTTTAATTTGCAAAAACTGAATCATGGACACTTGTTGAACGTGCAGTTCGCACAAAATTCCGAAAAGACGAACCAGAAAGGAAGTCCATATTGAGATGTATGGTAAATTCATGAAAGATGAGTGTTTGTGCTCATCTAAGAGAACGGGACGTCCCTCAACTGTAGCGGACCCCCCATGAATCGATCAGAAGATAACTTCAACTTTCTACAACAACTGTACATGACACATTATAAGCTACAGTTAGCCCAACAGTTGCAGGACAAAATGGATAAATGTCAAAATGTGTCTAAAAATTCGGGAACACACTGTACTTTAAATATGTTGCTGATGGTTGATATTTTAAAATAAGATGAGCCAAAATGACCATAAAAATAAGTATTATCTTATTTTAAGATACATTTTTTGGTAAATCCATGTTTACCTCTGGTAAGATGTTGTTTTGTGACCTGTTTCTTTTGCGTGAAAAGTTCATGCGTAGGGTACTTGCTATGTATGAATTCAATCGTTCTGAACGTACTTTTAAATTTAATTAAAACTAGAAGGGATATCCGGCGTTGCCCGGGGCCCTGGATAAGAAAATGGAAAAGTAAAAAAAAAAAGAAAAAAAAAGAAAAGAAACAAAGAAAAAAGAATAGAAAAAAAGAAAAAAAAAAAAGAAAAGCAAAAAAAAAGAAAAAAAAGAAAGAAAAGAAACAAAGAAAAAAAGAAAAAAGAAAAAATAGAAAATAGAAAAAAAAGGAAATAGAAAAAAAAGAAATAGAAAAAAAAAGTTAAAAAAAATAGAAAAAAAAGAACAGTGTTTAACACATTCTCTTCGACTTTACGCATCCGCATTCTTGTTACTTTTTGACCCCCCTGCTCTAATATTTAAGATAGATTTGGCAACTGGTTCAATGTAATAAAAAGAAAGGTAAAAAAAATAACGATGAAGTCATCAGCATTCGATAGTTTGACAAGTTTATGTGTTCTTCTTCAAACATTTACACATAATGCGCACGGTATAGCTTAGTTCTTATACTAACGAGTCATCACTTACCAAGGCCAAAAGCCACTCGAGAATAACGGTGAACGAGATTGCCCCTATTTACATGCCTATCCACGAGGGCAAGGTAAGATACAACGTTGTTATTCTAATGTAGGGAAAATCCAGCTTCTCAAATGGGACACTCTGGATTTGGACAAAATTTAAATTACTTCAGTATAGAAGGATTTCTCCTTCACTAACTGAGAAAATACACTTTGCTCATAGCCAAAAGGCCAATGGAACTAAATATATTGTCAGTTGGATGCTGAACTATAGTATGCGAAGGTTAACAATGATGGATGGAAAGGGGAAAAAATTACTTGAAAGGACAGCTTGACAAGTATTTATTTACATTTTAGTTAAAGACGAAGCAGTCTCGCGGTAACGTGTTCCACCGATGAGAAGTTCTTGGAAAGAGACTGTTCAAGTAACCGTTTGGTTTTAAGCACATAGAGATGAAAAGAAAAGCTTTTTTGCACTGACAGTAGAACAGTAAAGCCCTTGCTGTGAATGTTTTACAGGAGGAACCAAAGATTGGAGCTTATTCGAGCATTTACCATAGAAATAGCGATAGAGTAGAGAAAGACTAGTACTATCTGTTCTGGGATGTAAGGAAGACAAAAAAATAATCCCCCACTAGATTGCGAAGTCGATTTTGTACTTTGTGAAGACAAGAAAGAGTTCTCTGAGCTGCACCCCCGCCCCAGATGTACCAAAGAATACTCCATCTCGGAACGTATCTGGCTTTTATACAGATAGAAGATCGCATCAGGAGTCAAATAATTTTCTAGAACGATAGAATGAAACAACCATTTTTCCAGCGATCCTAGTAACAGATTTGAATTAATTCTTCAGGTTCGGGTTGTATTCAAAAACGTTTTGTCCTATGATGTTTAGTTGTTTTAAAACCTGTTTTCTAGTTCTATGTGTAATCCGCATTGTGTAGGTTAATGTTTGGTTTTCTAAACATTTATAATGCACACCGACTATCATTGCTTTATTTATTATCAAGCCTTATCTATACAACGTTGCCTTGGCGGGGACATATTTCCGGGAGGAGTACCAAGAAAAATAATCCAAAATATAGTAATGTTTACAATTTATTCTAGATTGGAATTTTAAAATATATATTTTTGAAAAATTTCATTATAACTTAAGAAAATTAATTTTATTTATATTTATCAAAGTTACAGAAACGAGAAATACGCACACACGAACATACTATATCTTCATTTTATCAATACAGAGATGATTCAATGTAGTAAGTTAAAAGGAAATAACTGCAAAAATCATGATCAATGGAAGTTATTCCAGATTTCATACTGTATGTATACTAGTATTTAACACCTGGAATCGTCCGAAAAAGTTATGTTTTACAAAGTAGCTTTTTATATTACGATATTGTTTCTCATTACAATAAATTATCGATTATTAATAATAATAATAATAATAATAATAATAATAATAAATCAGTCACGTAGATTACTGGATTTTAGTTTATATATGCAATGTTCTAATTTACATTTTAACGGCTCAAAAGCAACGCGCCACAATTCGCAACCTTGCCCGCTTACACCATTAGATCAAAACAACACTTTAAATAGTTGGTATGGTTAAAAATGTTTACTTACTAGTACGAGACTAAAGTAATGTTAAGTGAATATGCTGATATTTATATAAGAAGAAATGTAATTAAAAAAAAAATTCCTTCACCCCAAACAAGGCAAGTTATCACTGTAGATTGAGAATAAGGATGAAAGTTTTTGGGAGCTGTGCAGCGAGATGCTGGTTCACATTAGTTTGAAGTTACTGCATGTCAAAACAGTCGTGGAAACAGGGAGTAGGGGGGGGGAGTTCTAAAGACAGGCAGCCCGAGGAAAGAAGCTATTGAAGTAAAACACTCTCCGGCATCTGGGGACCTCCACAGTGAATGGATGGGATTTAGTTGATTATCGGGCTGGTCGAGTGTATTTAGGTCGAGAGGGGGGACCAGCGCACAGTCCATTGAAATACTTGTAAAACAAGCACAAGGATGCAACAAGCTGGAGCGTTTGTTATAGTGAGGGGACCTATTAGATTAGATACTCTTTTTTGGAGAGAGAGAGAAAGAGAGAGAGGGAAAGAGAGAGAGAGAAAGAGGGAAAGAGAGAGAGGGAAAGAGAGAGAGGGAAAGAGAGAGAGGGAAAGAGAGAGAGGGAAAGAGAGAGAGGGAAAGAGAGAAAGGGAGATAGAGAAAGGGAGAGAGAGGGAAAGAGAGAGAGAGAAAGAGAGAGAGAAAGAGAAAGAGACAGAGAAAGAGACAGACAGACTAGTGGATGGTGCACCAGCCCAGATGTGACAAGAATACTCAATGCATGGGCGGATGGTGGCTTTGTAGATATATAGGATATTATCAGGTGTGAGGAATTTTCTAGCACGGTAAATGTTGATCTGATAACGAAACTAGATAGGAAAATGATGTGTGTTTATTTTATTAATGACGTAAGCTGATTTTTATTTTAAGGATATTTATTGAAAATGTGCCCATTTAAGAAAAATTCCGGACTGGAATAATTAATTTCGTAAAGAAACCGAAACGAAGTACATTTTTGAGTCAACAACAAAAAGCAAAGATTGGCTAGTCAGAAGCAAATATCGATATGTCAGCTTAACTTATTGACGTCCAACTTTTAAAATATCACAAGATAACTTTATGTTAGACTAGCAGGAGGACCCGGCGTTGCTCGGGATTGAATAAGGAACTATATGTCCTCCTGCCCATAGACCCTCTTATCTTATTTTTTACATTTTATAATATTTAGTATTGGGTGGGGTTCAAAGATGGACACAGATTTGATTGAGTTGAGGAAGGTGTAAGTACAATGAAATTTATTGAAATAATTTTTTTGTAAATTGATAGTCATTAAACCCAACGAGGCACACACGGCGTTTACTGGAAATAAATGAAGAACCCTGTATACTCCTGCCCAAAAGCTCTAAAAACAACATGACTATTTCTATTCTTAATTTTAAATTTATATAATTTTCAAGTTAGAAATAAAAAAATAAATGTATTTCTTTTTATAAATGCCGAGCGTGAACGCAGAGCCTCATTGATCAAAAGGGATTATATTTATCCAAATGCTTCGCCTTTTGGCCAAGATCAAAGTGTAGTATCTGTTCCGATGGATACTGCACCCCATAGACTGGTATTGTCTTGGCCTTCGAGGCTTGATTTACGCCGGTCTATGGGTCTGTCCTGTGCAGTTCTATAAGGTCCACCCTCTCAGGCTTTGCCTCCCCTCTTTGGGTAGGAGTAAGTTTATTGCTTACTGCCTGAGGCGCACCTACCGGGGAATGCCAACGGGGTGCCCAGGCAATTTTTAATGGCCAGAGTGCTCACCTACTCGGGCGCTGGCTTTTCAAATCCCACTTTCCGACCTTGTGTCACATACTCCTATTGTGGGTAGGTGTTAAATAACGCCTTTCGCCTTTTGGCCAATATCAAAGTGTAGTATCTGTTCCGATGGATACTGCACCCCATAGACTGGTATTATCTTGTCCTTCGAGGCTTGATTCCACCGGTCTGTGGGGTTGTCCTGTGCAATTCTAGGAGGTCCACCCTCCCAGGCTTTGCCTCGCCTCTTTGGGGAAGAGTAAGTTTATTGCTTACTGCTTGAGGCGCCCCTACTGGGGAATGCCGACGGAACTGCCCAGGCAATTTTTAATGGCCAGAGTGCTCACTTTCTCGGGCGCTGGCTTTTCAAACCCCACTTTCCCGACCTTAGGTCACATCTTGTGGGAGTAAGATAAAACTGGCCTTGTGCCTAACCTTCTGGAGAGGAGGTAAATAAATACGGCATAATCATGGTGACACACCGGATCTCGTTAGATCATCAAAGTTAAGCAACGTTGGGCCTGGTCAGTACCCGATGGGTGACCATTTGGGAATTCATGGCATAGTATATAAGAAGACGTCGACATCTCCATGCAAGAACTGCAAACACCTAACGTCGTAATCTCCCCTGTGAATTTTATACTTCCATGAAACATCCTAGAGTGAATGCGGTACCAGGTACCAAACACCCTGAGTCATGTGATTTCATATATGCTTATGGGGATCTATCGCCAACAACACCTATAGAGTTCGTGAACAGACAGACAACCAACAACTTTATATATACGATTTATTTTTGTTTTAATAAGGTTATTTTTTACTGTCCTCTTTAGGTGAACTATCGCCATTTATTATACGACATACCGTCGACTGGTATCCATTCATCACATTCATAGTCTGCGTCCATCCTCACCCACAACCAAGCGTCATTTTTTTAAGGGGGAGGGGTTGTTTACTATCCACACGCCCGGGTTACGCCCTATACCAGCGTTCACATTGTTGAATGTGGTATCCCACCCAAAACCAGGAAAACTGCCTGCCTAGGACCACCTGTTTAATCCTTAGCACGGAGACTTTGGGACAGGAAGAACATTCCAGACCAACATTGAATTAGGAAAAAGGGGAAAAAGAGTAAGGAGGATAAGAGAATGAAAGATAAATAAACTCACGCAAAGAATATGGGGGGGGGGGTGTAGTGGCGCGAATGATGGATGAGTGGACAACTTTAGAGTTGTTCCAGGAAACATGGATGGAATTAAAATGATGCGATATTGCACAGAAAGGGCAAACGACGGTGGGAGTGGGGGTAGAAACAAAGGTAAAAGAGGAAAAAGAGAAACGAAAGTAAATAAGAACGAAAAGGTAAAGTAAAGAGAAAAATAGCGAAAACTTGACGAAAAAATAAAATAAAAATGAATAGAAAAAAATAAATAATGAATAACGAAAAAGAAAAAAAACAGAAAAAGAACGAAATTGAAAAAAAACAACGAGATTGAAGAAAAAAACAACGAGACTGAAGAAAAAAACGAGATTGAAGAAAAAAACAACAACGGAAGAAAAAAAACGAGATAAAAGAAAAAAATAACAGCGAGATTGAAGAAAATAACCCAACGAGATTACAGAAAAAAAACAACGAGACTAAAGAAAAAAACAACAACGAGATTGAAGAAAAACACAACAACGAGATTGAAGAAAACACAACAACGAGATTGAAGAAAAACACAACAACGAGATTGAAAAACAACATTGAAAAACAACAACAATGAGATTGAAGAAAAAAACAACAACGAGATTGAAGAAAAAAAAACAACGAGATTGAAGAAAAACACAACAACGAGATTGAAAAACAACGAGATTGAAGAAAAAAAACAACGGAAGAAAAAAAACGAGATAAAAGAAAAAATAACAGCGAGATTGAAGAAAATAACCCAACGAGATTACAGAAAAAAAAACAACGAGATTGAAGAAAAAAACAACAACGAGATTGAAGAAAAAAAGACCCAACGAGATTGAAGAAAAAAAAAAACCCCAACGAGATTACAGAAAAAAACAACAAGACTAAATTAAAAAAAAAGCACACCAAAGAAAAGAACGAAGGATAACACGTAAGTAAAAAGCGAAAAAAAACTTTTTTCAAAAGAAAATATGTAAAACGAGAACGATTCTGATTTTAAGGTTAAAAAACTAAAAAAAACTGCGTAGGACCCAGAAGACCGACTCTCTGAGTTGACAGTGACTGACTGACGATGCCGACAAACTGTAATTCCTTTAGTTTAATGTTCTCGTCTACATTTGACAGAATTTCCTCGCAATGACGTTTCTAGCAATCAGAAAATGAACAGAGGAAAATTTTGATGACAAAGAATATCGTGGATATTTGGATAAGAAGGATCTAATTATATTAAATATTCGTTTAGTAATACCATATACATGAATTTTTATGAGAGAACCTTTATGCCAGATCTTATCAAAGGTTTTTGATATATCAAGCGCTACCGCCCTAGCTTCACCTGCCTTGTCCAGTGTATGGTATATGCGCTCAGAGATGACTGTTAGGATATCCGCAGTAGATCGTGCTTGCCAAAATCCATACTGATGACCAGAAAGAAGTTTAGCATTAACGAAGTGACAGACTATCGTTCGATTGATTAAGGATTCAAAGATTTTAGCGAAGAGGTGGAGTAGACAGATTGGGCGATAATTCTGAGAGTCAGTTCTATCTCCAGAATTCTTGAAGCCTGGTACCACAAAGGCAATTTTCAGCTATCAGGGTAGTAAGATTCTGCAATTCATTTGTTGTAGAGTTTGGAGAGGACAGGAGCCAGTTAAGCAGATCATTTCTTTATTGCTATTACTGGTATAAGAACAGGCCCACATGCTTTGAAGGTGTCAAGATTTTATTGATGTTTCAGACATGAAATAGTGTGATGGTCAGATCATCAAGTATAGCTTCAGTCCGCAATGGGAAATTTGGGAGGGAGTAGTTAGCGGAGTACAAAGAATAGTTTAAGGCGAAACGCTGGGCGTGTAGTTCAGCCTTACAAGTTACCGTACGAATGACATTGTGGTTGGATAGCGGGGAATTGTTGATTGCCATTGTTCATCACACAATTGAATATTTTCCAGAAATCACGAGTACCTAGTTTCTGTGACTGAATGCGTTTTCTGGTCATCTCTGTATACCTTCTTTTTGTTTCATCTATTACATTATTACTTATAATTGTTTCTTGACGCTATACATTTCTGTCTATTTGTAGTTGACTTATGGAGGTTGAATTGGAGTGCTTGCTGCTTCTGAGCAATAGCAGCTGCACAGTTCGAGGTGAACCATGGTGAAGAGTGGGACTTGCTGTAGAGTTTACGCACATTTGGGTACATATGCTTAACTGCCTGCTTTGAACCATTCAGTTAAATCATTTGCGCACAGATCAGCAGGAGGAGAAAAAGTTTCACTCCATGGAGCGCCCCTGATTTCATATCTGATGGATTCCCAATCAGCCCGTCTGTAGTATCTCGTCGTTTTCAGTAATAGCTCATGAGCATTGGGGCTATATTTGAGGGTGATATCAATCATTACCACAAGGTGATCAACGTTCCAGAGCGGATTATGGGCATTCGTCACACAAGCCTCGGCCAGTGAGGCCAAGAACAGGTCGAGAAGTGAGACTTGCTGGTCGACACGATCAGGGAGGCGGGTCGGGAAAGTGACAGTCTGTGAGAGAGAGTGTGCTATGGAGAAACTATATGTGGAGTTACCAGCTGCGTCTGTGTGGCTGGAGAATCTTAGCCAATCACGGTGATGTACATTGAAATCACAAAATACATGTAGTTGGGTACTCGAGTCAAGTGAGGATGCTGTATCTATGCTTTCAGAGACAGAGTTAAACAGGGTACAGTCTTGTGTCGAAGGAGAATGGTATAAGATATATAAGTAACTAACGCTGTGCTGTAGTGTTAATCTAAAGCACATGTAGGTATGATCATTGGATTCTAGCCTATGTTCTCAAGACAAGAGGAGGGTGTTCCGAACATAAACTCATAGCTCGTGCATAAGTTTGTCAGAGTCTTTACGGCAGAGTGGGAGGTATTTAGTAATGTCGATATAGCGTGAGGAGATTAAGGATTGTAAGTTTGTTTCACCTAGTGCTAAGATTCCAGGGAAGTTTACTAGGATAAAGGTTTCTACGTCATTGATGTTGGTTCTAAACCTCCGGATATTTGTGAATGCTAGCATCAAGGGCAGAAGCGAAGATGTTTTTTGGTGCGCGTCTGGCTTGCAAAGCCACACTCTTTCCTTCCCCGGTGTGTTTCGATATGCTTTCCTCTTCACTTCCAAAAGCAAGGGAGTTTTCACAGAAACGTGTAAACTCAATATTTTCCAACCAATGAATATCGTTTCAAACACAAAATCTGACAAGTCTATGTCCAATTAATAAGTCGATGCGAACTGAGAAACCCCTATAAGAGACGGTGAAATTAACAGCTTTCTCTAGAGAGATTCACCTCGAAGGACCCAATAACGTCTACCCACTCCCATGCCTTTGGCCGAGGGGAAGCGAATAAAAAAATAACACATTAAAACTCACGTACAAGCTTTCCTCATCTCGTGCATATCTACACAGGCACTGCCAGAAGTCAGGCGAACAAATGCAAATTGCTACCTACACGCACTCACAGAACAAGGTAAACCTACACATACAGTGCCACATTGCTTATTACCCAAATACGCATATCAACACTAACAAATATATATAAATATACACATTGTTAGCCCTTGTATCTTATTCACTAAACATTTTTCTATAAAAAACAGGAGTTGTATAAACTTTATTGAATGAACATTTACTGACCAAGAATAACTTGTATATTTATATAAAATTATCGTTCTATAAATGTTTTGTTATTTAATAATGTTTTCCTTGATTTTTCATTCACAAAACTATGTTTATGTCGTTAGCACTTGCTAGCTATTGACCCTTATATACCCATCGATATTTCATTTCTTTCCATTCACAAAACCCTTTTCATGTTTGTCGTCTAGTACCTCGCACGAGCTACCATGTCACTGGTGTCCATCTCGACCGCGACCAACTTGTTATCAGAATTACATTTTCTATAGGTCATTTCATTTTAGTTCACTAACGTCTCAGTTGCTTAAGTAAAAAAATAAATAAAAAAATAAAAAATAAATAAAAGAAATTAAAACAAAAATAAAAAAATAAAAAAAAATTTAAAAAAATAAAAAAATAAATAAAAAATAAATAAAAAAATAAATAAAAAATAAAATAAAAAAATAAATAAAAAATAAAATAAAAAAATAAATAAAAAATAAAATAAAAAAAGAAAACTTTTCAAAGTGGAAAATTTAAGAAAAAAAACTATCAACCAATATCGAAAGTATTGGGTTGGCCAAAAAGTTCGTTCGTTTTCTTTAATGCCATTTTTCTGAACTATTATTCAAATCCTGTATCAAGTGTAGCGAGTATGTTGACGTCAGTGTGTAATGAGCCTCCAATCAGAGGAGTTCTTACATTTTTGCGTGTATTTCAGGTATGAAATGGAAGATCAAGCAGAGCACTACCGACATCTGATGCCCTTTTTTTTTTACTACAGTAAAGGTAAAAAGCTACAGAAACCGGCATGAAGATATGCCATGTGTATGAGGAGAATGTTGATACAGAACGGTTCTGCCAGAAATGGTTAGCTCGATTCCGAAAGGAACATTTTCAGTGAGAGATTTTCTGTCGACCTGATCAGCCAAAGATGACTGACAGTGACAAAGTAAAAACCGTAGTTGAACAAGATTGCAGTTTGACTCAGACTCTCAATCAGGACTCCGCGTCCTGCAACGCATGAGGCAGTCAAAGTAAACGATCGTTTTCTGTCTGAAGCCCTAACCCTAATCCAGACCCTAACCCATCCAGCTTATTTCCGTTGCGATCAAATCTCTTTCGATTGTTTGCTTGTTGGTTTGCAAACCTCTCTGGGCCAATCGTAGGTTTGTCCGAGCCAGCCTAGACGTTGTTTGTAGATTATTGACGATGCAACCTTTTGGGTAGTGCAGTGACTTCTTTGTTGGTAATTCGATCACTCCATTTGATCCCTAGAATATTTCTAAGACATTTGGAATCAAACGAGTCTAATTTCCTCTGTTGGCTGACTTTGAAATGCCAAGTTTCACGTCCATATAGCTGTGTGGACATTGCCGTTATAACATCTTAATTTAGATCTGAGGCTGAATTTCTTATTTTTACAGATCTGATTAAATGCTACTAAGGCTTTTCCTATCCTGCACGGCAACTCATTGTTTAAGGAGCTTTCTAAGTAGGTGACGTTGTCAACTATAGCTATTTTCTTTTGGTCTATAAAGACGTTTGTAGGTGGCTGGTTTGCCCCAGAGAGCATGTTCTGAGTTTTGTTAGCACTGATATAGAGACCAATGCTCCCTGATTCAGCTTTGACCTTGTAGGTCAATAGTATTCATTGCTAGTGCAGCAATATCGTCTGCAAAGTCTAAGATCAGAAAGTTTACGATCTTTGACCCAAGTTATACCCTGATCCTTGGTTGCCTTTTTGAAGACAAATCGCAGACATTCTCAAGATTTCCAAACAAAGCGTGGAAAATGACCTGCATTAATATTCACTAAAAAAAAAAAAAAAAAAAAAAAAAAAAGAAAAAAAGAAAGCGAACGAAATTTTTGCCCAACACATAGAAAGAAAAAAAGTCTCATTCTAGAAATAGAGTGAATAAATTATTTTCGAATTCATTTAAGACGACAGAGGGGTTGCCTGACTTGCTATTTTCTTTGTTTTCCCCTAAACACTTGAATAGTTTCGTCCCACAGTTTTGTTTTAACTTGCTAACTTTTGTGTGAGCGAATGGATATATTAATTTATATACAAATATAAATACACATTGGTCTTTATTATAGAGTAGAAGATTATTATTAAAATTATTTACTTCACTGAGTTCTCACATAGCTGATTACAAGTGATTATTCACGAGTAAAAACAGGCGATGGTTCCCTTGAAGCTGTAACAACATGTTTCCAGATATTGAGCACTCTTCGCTTTTTTCGACCCTACACTCTCTTTAATTTCTCACACCAGAATAGACTGTCCACGCTCTTCCGGTTTGCTTATGATCGAAAACAAGCATGTTGATCTCTTAGTGGGAGTAAGATAAGTAGGAGGAAAAGAAGTCGAGATGGAGTTTGGGAGTGAATTGGGTCTTTACTTCGATTTTAACTAAAACGAAAAGGAACAAGCCGCGCGTGCGTGGTCCTCCTCTGTATTTGACTCGATATGGCGAGTGTAAAATGCAATAAATTTGGGCAATTTGGGTCATTTTTGACCCTCCTTTGACTCCCTGGGGCGCGTACCAGAATTTTTCCGAGGTCAAGGATGCTCATTTTATATCCAGAACAATTGCCTCCACATTTTGGCCAAGTTTCAGAGAAATTGAATTGATGGATGAAAAGTTATGGGGCAAAAGATATGTAATTTTTGGCCATTTCGGGGCCTTTTGCCCCCCCCCCCCTGGGGGGGCTAACCAGATTTTTTTTTCAAAAATCGGAGAATCTCACTTTCTAACCTGACCAAAGTTACAACTTTATGCAAAATTTCAGAGAAATTCAATGGATGGTTGCGGAGAAAAATACGGACGGACGGACATGCCTCAAAACATAAGTCCCCCGATTATTAATTAAATAAACAAACAAATGAAAAAGAAACGATAAATTATCAAAAACTGATTAAATAATGAATTTTGTAAGTGTTATAAACTATTTGGAAATAAAAATATAAAGAAAGTTTTTTATCGTCTATTTCACTTGGTTTAAATTGTATTTCTTTTCCTAAAATAAAAATATTTCACAAGTGTTCAGAATGTAACTTTAATTCAATGTTTTAATCGTTGTCCTTTATAGAATTTTATTTCACACAAATGAGTTTTTGGCGCAAAAATTAAACCGAGAACATTATTTTTATACATAAAGAAACAAGTTTTAACGGAATTTCTAGTCGATATTATTTTATGACAGTCAACAGGGAGGCATAGAAATTAAATTTTACATATGTTCAAAATATATTAGAATTCCGTAGCAGGACAAACAAAACGTTTTATGTTATGCAGATTTGATATTGTGTAAAAAAAAAAAAATTCAAATTTTATGGAAAAGCAAGTATTTGTTTTTTCTTTTTAAGTTAAGCTTTTTCTATCAAGACAGATGTCAACCATCTTGAATTTTAGTCGGTGTTTAGTTTTGTCTTTAAATCACTATTAGATTTTCACCTTGAAAACGATATGAACAAAATCATCAATGCCCTTTCTAAATACCAAACAATTACTACATCAAAGATGAAATTACTTCAGGTAGAACTGACCAGTCAGATGTCCACGTGTAGCGTGTAATAACCGTCCCCTTCGAAGCATCTTGTTTATCTGCTGAGCACCAACCAACCACTGTACGAATAAGTAGTTCTCGCACCAGTCGTTTACCATTGAGTTCTTAATAACAACCGAAGAGTTACTCTGTAATTTGAGTAGCAATAAAGCTCCCCAGGAGTCACATAGTTTCCATGACCTTCCACTCGAAGTCTGGATGGCGATATCTCACCTCAATGTTTCCATCTTCTCACAGCCTCCCAATCCATTTTCTGTGGTTCCACTGATGTTGGCGCTTTTGCAATCATTCAGTTTTTTTTTTCGGGGGCGGGGGGGGGGGGGGGGCAAATATAATATTTTTTCTGATATCTATTCTGGCAGTCTCGGTTCTCTTGGGTTCGTGTTATATTTCATCTATATTTATCGTCGTGTTTGCGTACTAGTAATATTACTTGGAATTCTAACAGCAGCGATTGATCGCTGATAAAAGTCGGGGGGTTCCCCAGAATCCGAGTGACAGGAAGTCTCTAGGTTTTGAGTAATCTCCGTTCCTTGCACCACCATTGTAAAGCATTTTATGTTCCTGCACCAGATGTTACTCGTGATTTACTACTGATAGAGACGGGTAGTTTGCTCAGGACCCTAAGCGACATTAGGTTTTAATAATCTGGTACACTAAGTTCGTATCCGATCGATACCTTTTTTTTTAACTTTTACAAAATAATTTTTATTTTTTATAAATGGATAGCCATTTTAAAGGCCAAAAGCCACTCGAGGATAAGACTCAATAAGATGGAATGATTGTTAATTGAAAGATGAAGAACTTTATGAGAGGATTGAGCATGAGTGATGGACTGAACCAAGTTCAAATACTAGTGGGGACGTTTCATGACAGGTATCTGTCGACATTGGATGAAATACATTCTTCAATAGATTTCGGAGTCAATTTTGAAGTAGTTTTTTTTTCTACTAGCAAGTCACCGCTCATCAAGGCCCAAAGGCCACTCGAGGACAAGGGTTAATGAGTTTGTGTCAGGTGGATAGTGAGACAAACGCCTTAAGGATTGCAGATCTGCACAGAATTTGATTACTTAAGAGCACGGCTCAAGAAGAAGTTGTTAATATTTGATTTGAAAACGACCATGATGTAGTTAGTTGGGAAGAAACAGACAACGAAACTGCTTTGAGCAGCGCCTCCCGAGGTCTGGATGGTGTTATCCCTTCTCGGTATTTCCATTCTATGAGGAACCTCTGCGACCAAACTCCTTATTACCAACTGATGTTGGTGCCACTGTTTTATTCTTAATTTATATCATCATCATCATCACAGGAAAATTGCGATAATTGTTGATAACAATACCCGTAAAAATATTTTTCTTTTTTTCAACAAACGCATAAAACTTTGTGTTGCTGTAAGAGTATATATCATTTTCTTAAAATGCCAAACAATTGCAAAACAGGCCAATGATTTGCGCAGTTTTTTTCTTGTCTTCATGATAGTAAATAATAGCCGGCACTAAAACAAATAGTGACTGGATAATTGAAAATTAAAACATCCCACGTCTTTCACAGCTGAAACAATTTAAATAATATTTTTTAACTTCTGGAAAAATGTCTTCATTGTCGTTATCATACTAATAAAAAAAAAACGAATATTTTTTTTACAACAACCGAATTGTATAATGAAAGGCAACACCAAAAGAAAAAAATGACGAAGTCTATCACAAGAAAAATAATTAAATTTCATTGAAAACTTGTTAACGAAAAATAAAGAATTCGTAATGAGTGAGAGTTCAGAGTGTCCGAAAAACGTTTTAGGTGAAGAAAAAGTTGTTTTGTTTGTAAGAAGAATTTGAGCACACATGTTTATTTCGGCTGGCGCCGTGTGAGTTTTCATGTGACAGTATATAAATGGGATAGGCACTGTAGATAGATATGACAATAAAAGGATAAAATCAATCCGACGGCAAGAGTTAAAATGAAACAGCGGAAGACCTTAAATTCTACATTTTGTCCAATAATATATTTGCGTACCTCTGTTTCGTTAGTGAGAAAGTGTGCATGTGTGCGTGTAGCTTGTGTGAGTTCGATAAGCTGTGTGCATATGCTGTCGTTGTGTTTAGTAGTTTTTGTTGCGTTTGTCGAGGCCTTTAACCCCAGTGGCCTAGGGTTTGTTGTAACGTACGCACGTATGTTGAGTCTGAAAGGAAAATACCGGAAAAGAGGAAAGCAAGCTGTGAGTTTGCGCTTTTTTATTACGCGTGAATATTCGGCCGTTAATATCCTTGCGTTTGTGATTGGTTGAAAGAGACTGCTGATTGAAGGTCTTGTCCAATTGAGAGTCGATACGTAAAAATAATATTCGCTGCTGCTGCTGCTATTCTGCATAGAACTATTAACACCCCTCAATCAAGAAATGCAACGAAAAATGCTAATTTCATCCTGAGAAATGATGATCATAATTTTAATACCATTAGTCCCCCGTATTTAATATACTATTATTATTTATGTTTTTCTGGTTCTATTTTTGTCGTCTACTGCCTCTCTTTAGTTACGTTTCTTCTTCCTTTTTGTGTGCGATAGTGCACTATTATTTCTACGTATGTGAGAGATACATACTATTTCTCTGGCAGGACCATAAGTAAAGCCTGGGTCTGGTGTTGTCACATACACCAACCAAACCATGAAAAATAACAAACAAAAATTAAAACAGTGTGGGTCAAAAGAAAGATCTGAATGTCATGATCGACAGGAGCTCGATTAATAGCCAACATGGAGGACCCGGTCGGCATCCTGCGAATATCGAAACCTTTTATTTCATATACCAGAATACCACAGACCAAGTACAAGTAATTATCTATATAACGATACTCTGAGGTAATTTCATGTTCGTACGTACATTATCATCCCCACCTTCTTTTGAAAGATGGTATCGCCAAATCTCTTAAGATGCAATGGAAAATAAAGTAACTTTTAAAACTACATCTGATGTCGTTGTTGTGTCGAGCGTGAAACTGGAAGTAAAATATATTTTCTTGGCTAGGATCAAAGTGTAGTAACTGTACTATTCAAAGGTTTTACAATAATATAGTGGAGTCCGCATTCGCGCCGGACGTCCATAGAATGGAAATGTGTCAAACTCTTACAAGGGTTTTAGAGATAGACCCCCCATAATCAGATATATTCTGAAACTACATTTACCAGAGTACTTAGATAAGTAGGTTTCAGTGAGTAAAAGTGGTACAATAATATCGTGGGGTCTGCGTTTTCACCGGACGTCCATAAAATTAAAACATGTTTTAAACACGGCAGCAATATACAATAGATGAAGGATACAACTGTGGAATTTCCACAGACCCCGCTAGTAAATTAAAAATAACCTGGACGAAAGAAGAGGCCACAGAGTAATGGACTGCTATTACAAAACCAACCCTACGCAACGAGTTCACCCAAATCGCAGAACATATGAAACAGATATGATAACTTTCCCTGCAAAGAAAGAGAGGATCGTGGAGCAAGCAAGACACATCCCTAAAAAGGATGGTTCACGGAGTAGGAATTGAACGGAATCATCGGAAAGGCAAGTAAACCAGAACAGAACAAATAGCCTCACTTGAAAATTAGTCCGGTTCATCCCCCCCTCCCCCTCCTACTACTACTACACTGCACGATCCCAAAAGAACTGACATTCCACGAACCTACACCCCGACACGGGGGCGGGGGTAAAAAAGAAAAATAAACAACAAAAAACATACAGGCATGTGGTGGCACCAGTCTCGGCTGATACCACACAAAAATGGTCGCGAATAGTCAAGGAGGATGGAAAAAACCGAGGAGGGAGAGCTCCAATGAAATGAAATGAAAAGATGCAAGGAACTTTGGGGAGGCTTATTGTCACTCAAATTCCAGAGAAGACCAACGGTTGTTAGTAGCGAGAAATCAATGGAAAACGGCTATTATGATAATGCAAAATGATTTGCAAAGATTATGGAAAGAGGCGGGGAGTACTGGAAATCTGAGGAGACCTGTTGTCACTCGGACTCCAGGGAATACCATTGATTATTTGCCAGTGAGCAATCACTGATGATAACTCGTGTGAAAACTCCGAGTAAATAATAACAATACGCGATGCGTAATAACCTTATTTATTATATACTTTGTAACACAGAGAGAAATAAAACAAAGGGAGAAAACTCTGTATATTCATTCTCCCGAGTCGCGGTTCAAAAACCGACCGTCAAGATCAGAGTCGGTATTTTAATTTGTCCATTAAGTTAAATATTTGCCTGGCACAGCCCGAGTAGGTTTTCTTTATACCAATTCGAGGATACGTCCGCGACAATCGGTCCGACAGAGTTTGGGTCATTTTTTAGTAGGTGATAACCTTGCACCTGCGGCGTTAGGTATGGTTTTATGCAGTTCTAGGAGGTCCACCCTCCCAGCCCCAGGCTTTACCATCTCTTTGAGAAGGGCATGTGGCGCCCCTACCGGGGCATCTTAGCATTTGCGACGACCAGAGTGCATACACCTCTTGTGCGCTGGCTTTTCAATCCCTACACCCGACCTTGTGTAACATCTCCCAGTGGGAGTGGAGGAGGTAAATACCTACATGAGGTAAATATGAAAAGTACATAATTAATTAATAATAAATAAAACAACCAACACTAATTCTTACAAGTGTTTTCATAACATAAAAAGTGATGAAGAAAATGAAAGTTGCTTCCCGATTGAGAACTGCCACGCCGCCGCACAGTGAGTGCCCACTTGAAATGTGGGGGATCTCTTTCTTTATGCCCATCCATCCTTACTGTATGTATAACGAGCAAGCATAAGACTAAGAAGAGCCTGTCCACTTTAAGTCTGGTGTCGCTGTGAACATAATAATGAAGAACATCATCAATGTCGAAAAGAATATAATCTGTCTGATGTCGCTAAGAGAACTAAACAAAATTATTTTTATTTGTAAACAAGCGATTAAGTGATGGGTAGGTAGGTGCAAGCGTGGGGGGAGATGGAGAGATAGTCAGAGAGACCGAGAGGGAAATAGTCAAAGAAAGAGAAAGAGTGAGAGAGAGAGAGAGAGAGAGAGAGGGGGAGGAATAGTCAGTCAGAGAGAGAGAGGGAGGGAGGGATAGTCTGAGAGAGAGAGGGATAGTCTGAGAGAGAGAGAGGGATAGTCAGAGAGAACGAGGAAAGGGAAATAGTCAGAGACAGAGAGAAAGAGAGAGAAAGAGAGAAATAGTCAGAAAGACAGAGAGAGAGAGGAATAGACAGAAAGAGAGAGAGAGAGAGAAATAGTCAGAGAGAGAGAGAAATAGTCAGAGAGAGAGAGAGAGAGAGAGAGAGAAATAGTCAGAGAGAGAGAGAGAGAGAGAAATAGTCAGAGAGAGAGAGAGAGAGAGAGAAATAGTCAGAGAGAGAGAGAGAGAGAGAGAGAGAAATAGTCAGAGAGAGAGAGAGAGAGAGAGAGAAATAGTCAGAGAGAGAGAGAGAGAAATAGTCAGAGAGAGAGAGAGAGAAATAGTCAGAGAGAGAGAGAGAGAGAAATAGTCAGAGAGAGAGAGAGAGAGAAATAGTCAGAGAGAGAGAGAGAGAGAGAAATAGTCAGAGAGAGAGAGAGAGAGAAATAGTCAGAGAGAGAGTGAGAGAGAAAAATAGTCAGAGAGAGAGTGAGAGAGAAAAATAGTCAGAGAGAGAGTGAGAGAGAAAAATAGTCAGAGAAAGAGAAATTAATAAAGGATAAATAGTATGCGCGCGCACACACTCGTATGAATATATATATATATATATATAT
Source organism: Sepiola atlantica (assembly GCA_963556195.1). Lineage (NCBI taxonomy): Eukaryota > Metazoa > Mollusca > Cephalopoda > Sepiida > Sepiolidae > Sepiola > Sepiola atlantica. The sequence continues at coordinate 196,865,206 of OY744520.1, read as the reverse complement.
ATATATGTATGTATGTATATATATATATGTATATATATATATGTCTGGCAAGTATTGTTGAATATAAAAGGTTTGGGCGGGAATTATGTACTAAGTACGAAAATTAGGAAGTAAGTGTAGTATCTGTTCCGATGGATACTGCACCCCATATACTGGTATTGTCTGGCTCTTCGGGGCTTGATTTACGCCGGTCTGTGGGTTTGTCCTGTGCAGTTCTAGGAGGTCCATCCTCCCAGGTTTTGCCTCCCCTGTTTGGGGAGGAGTAAGTTTATTGCTTACTGCTTGAGGTGCCCCTACCGGGGAATTCCGACGGGGCTGCACAGGCAATTTTTAATGGCCAGAGTGATCTCCTCTGGATGGGTCTGAAAATACTTGGGAGACAAATCCAAAATATGACAAATTCATCAGCCAATCCCCCCCGAAACTAAGATCCTGATTCAGACTATTGAAAGTATCTACCAAAGGATATCTAGACATGAGTTGTCTCTTATATTCAACAATATATATTATTAAAAATAACCGACAACGCGTGCGTGGATATTTTGGTGTGAATCCCTTCCATTTTCCGGATTAAAGTCCTAATCTCGGATGAGAATTGGCTGATGAATCTGCCGTAATTTTCTGTAAGGTCCAAATTACTTTCTGACCCATCTGGGTCCATCTTCAGTGGGAATAATCTCAATCAAGTAAAGACCTGGAGTGAGTTTATAGTTAATTTTGGCAAGAAAAATTTAAATACGAAACTATATTTATTTAGTATTATAAACATTTAAGTATATTAGTACAAGTGTTACAATTAATCCTGTTAATAACCGGGTTTTTCGTTCTGATGTGTAAAGCTTCTAGTATATAGAGTTTTTGTGTATTAGTATTGTGTTCTAGGATTTTAGTGTTGTCTACAAGAAGTTTTCGGATTTGCGAGCGGGGACAGGAATGTTTATTAATGAGGTGTCTGGCTACGGCACTATTATCCGTTAGATGCATATATACATATAAATATATACATGTGTGTATACACATATATATATATATACATACATACATGTGTGTATACACATATATATATATATACATACATACATGTGTGTATACACATATATATATATATACATACATACATGTGTGTATACACATATATATATATATACATACATACATGTGTGTATACACATATATATATATATACATACATACATGTGTGTATAC
>OY744520.1:196856500-196859000 GCA_963556195.1 Sepiola atlantica | reverse complement strand
ATATACATACGTATATACATACGTATATACATACGTATATACATACGTATATACATATATACATACGTATATACATACGTATATACATACGTATATACATATATACATATATACATACGTATATACATACGTATATACATACGTATATACATACGTATATACATACGTATATACATACGTATATACATACGTATATACATACGTATATACATACGTATATACATATGTATATACATACGTATATACATATGTATATACATATGTACATATGTATATACATATGTATATACATATGTACATACATATGTATATACATATGTACATATGTATATACATATGTATATACATATGTACATATGTATATACATATATATATACATATGTACATATGTATATACATATATACATATGTATATACATATGTATATACATATATACATACATATGTATATACATATATACATACATATGTATATACATATATACATATGTATATACATATGTATATACATATATACATATGTATATACATACATATATACATATGTATATACATATATACATATGTATATACATACATATATACATATGTATATACATATATACATATGTATATACATACATATATACATATGTATATACATATATACATATGTATATACATACATATATACATATGTATATACATACATATATACATATGTATATACATACATATATACATATGTATATACATACATATATACATATGTATATACATATATACATATGTATATACATACATATATACATATGTATATACATACATATATACATATGTATATACATACATATATACATATGTATATACATACATATATACATATGTATATACATACATATATACATATGTATATACATACATATGTATATACATACATATATACATATATACATATGTATATACATACATATGTATATACATACATATATACATATGTATATACATACATATATACATATGTATATACATACATATATACATATGTATATACATACATATATACATATGTATATACATACATATATACATATGTATATACATACATATATACATATGTATATACATACATATATACATATGTATATACATACATATATACATATGTATATACATACATATATACATATGTATATACATACATATATACATATGTATATACATACATATATACATATGTATATACATACATATATACATATGTATATACATACATATATACATATGTATATACATACATATATACATATGTATATACATACATATATACATATGTATATACATACATATATACATACATATATACATATGTATATACATACATATATACATACATATATACATATGTATATACATACATATATACATATGTATATACATACATATATACATATGTATATACATACATATATACATATGTATATACATACATATATACATATGTATATACATACATATATACATATGTATATACATACATATATACATATGTATATACATACATATATACATATGTATATACATACATATATACATATGTATATACATACATATATACATATGTATATACATACATATATACATATGTATATACATACATATATACATATGTATATACATACATATATACATATGTATATACATACATATATACATATGTATATACATACATATATACATATGTATATACATACATATATACATATGTATATACATACATATATACATATGTATATACATACATATATACATATGTATATACATACATATATACATATGTATATACATACATATATACATATGTGTATACATATATACATATGTATATACATATATACATATGTGTATACATATATACATATGTGTATACATATATACATGTGTATACATATGTGTATACATATGTGTATACATATATACATATGTGTATACATATGTGTATACATATATACATATGTGTATACATATATACATATGTGTATACATATATACATATGTGTATTCATATATACATATGTGTATACATATATACATATGTGTATACATATATACATACATATATATATACAGGTATATACATATATATTAGTGCGTAACGTATTTCAGTGCAGACGTATGACTCAATTTAAAATTGTTATCCTTCTGTCTGAAGCCGAAACTATACTATTACAATATTTGTATGCTCACCTTAGTTTACTATATCATTTCAGACTAATATACTATTTTTCAAAGCTCAATTGAGAGGAAGAAGTGTTGTAATATTTTTTGTTGTTATGAGACTACCCCTCCAAGTATTAGCTCTTCCTGCTTACCACCTCCCCAGGAGACGGTAGTATATATTGTTTTATTCGCACATACAAATTTTCATACTAGTTCATGTACACGTCAGAGATGAATAGGATAGTATAATTAAACTATACTATCATTATCTTCTCCAGTTTATTATACTATTTCAGACTA
>OY744520.1:196800809-196856300 GCA_963556195.1 Sepiola atlantica | reverse complement strand
TATATACATACTATATACATAAATACATACATATACATACTATACTACATACATATACATACATACATACATATACATATATAATAAATACATATTTATACATACATATATATACATACATATACATATATATACATACATATATATACATATAATATACATACATATATATACATATATATACATATATATACATACATATATATACATACATATATATACATACATATACATATATATACATACATATATATACATATACATACTATACATACATATATATACATACTTATACATATTATACATATATATATATACATATATATATCATACTATATATATACATATACATACATAATATACATACATATATATACATACATATATATACATACATATATAACATATATATACTATACATATATATATATACATATATATATATACATATATATATACATATATATATACATATATATATATACATATATATATATACATATATATATATACATATATATATATACATATATATATATACATATATACATATATATATATACATATATATATATACATATATATATATACATATATATATATACATATATATATATACATATATATATATATACATATATATATATACATATATATATATACATATATATATATATATATACATATATAATATATACATATATATATATACATATATATATATATACATATATATATATACATATATACATATATATATATACATATATAATATATATATATACATATATACATATATATATATACATATATACATATATATATATACATATATACATATATATATATACATATATACATATATATATATACATATATACATATATATATATACATATATACATATATATATATACATATATATATATACATATATATATATATACATATATATATAATATATATATATATATATATATATATATACATATACATATATACTATATACATATATATATATACATATATATATAATATATATATACATATATATACATATATATATATACATATATATATGTATACATATATATATATACATATATATATGTTTACATATATATATGTATACATATATATATGTATACATATATATATATACACATATATATATATACATATATATATATACACATATATATATATACATATATATATACATATATATATGTATACATATATATATATACACATATATATATACAATATATATATATGTATACATATATATATATACACATATATATATACATATATATATGTATACATATATATATATACATATATATATGTATACATATATATATACATATATATATGTATACATATATATATGTATACATATATATATATACATACATATATATATACATATATATATTTTCATACTAGTTCATATACACGTCAGTGATGAATAGGATAGCATAATTAAACTATACATCATAACTTCTCCAGTTTATTATGCTATTTCAGACTAATGTACTATCTTTCAATACGCAATTCAGGAGGGGGGAGTAGTATAGTAACTGTCAGTTATCATGAGACCATCTTCCCAGGCATTACCCTCTCGTTTGCGGGACAGTGTAATATACGTTCGTTCGTCATATTATACTATTAAAAATATGCGACCGGATGGAGCATGTTTTTTCACTACACAAAATAGACCTTAGAAACAAACAATGTCTTTAGTGAAAAATGTATTTGAAGATAAGCATACATTTTTTTTTTTTTGGATTCAGCTTCCATGACAGCTTTCGTGTGAGGTATTAATCGCCCACATGCTAGGATCGTGGTGCGTCACTTACCCTGGCCGGGTAGAGGCGGCTTCTTCGAAGGATGGAAGTTTCTAGGGAATATTAAATTAACAAGCGGGTTCCCAGTCGTATGCATAACTATGGATATTCTAGGATCGCCACCAATGGTGTGCTGTAGTTTCCGAATTCAGGTGTTCTAATACTACTAGTGTGCTTAGATGTCTCTCACGCTTTCCATCTGAAGGCCTTAACTCTTTACGAAAATTTGTAAACGAAATAGCAAGCGACTTTTGAAAATGGTGCTAGTTATTAAATTGCTATATTCAGCCTTTAGTCACAATAAACGTGTGCTTTTATATTTTCGTGGAGGTATATGGTCTGCCATTGATAAATTCTGAAATATGATATAATATTCCTGCTATTGTAAAAAAACAAAACGCATGTCCTCAATACCTTACGCACCTTATATATTACGATATTTTTTGTATGGGTTTTTACTGGCGATAGTCGACCGGTGTTAACCGGTGCGTTTTATTATTTTTTCGCTAATCCTGGAGCGGTTTATTTTAAAGAAAATGCAAAGGACTGCATTTTTGAATTCGCCCTTAATCGGACATATCAATTTTTGTATATATAGATGTTTTTAATTAATTTATAAATTAATTTTTGCGTGCACAAAAGAGGGACATGGACACGTGTTTCTGGCGATGAGCCGTCACCAGCATGCCTATACGAGCAGGGACCGAACCCTCGATGTAAATATTCGTAGTCTAGCGCTTTACCCTTAGACCAGAATGACCTGCCACATTTTGTGCTTGACTTTTCATCGCCTATGATGTCACACTGATTTTGTGTTATTGTTTTTTTTACTGCCGATAGTCGACCGGTGTTTACCGGTGCGTTTTTATTATTTGTCGTTACACCGAGCTGTTTATTTTTTAAGAACATGCAGAGGACTGCATTTTTAATTCGCCCTTAATTTAATAAAACCCCTTTCTCATTTTATATATTTCTCGTTTTGTTTTCATTTTACTTCGGTAAGTCATTGACCCCATTTCTGGGCAAACATTTGATGTCTACATGAGATACATATATATCCGAGTTTTCAACAACGATTCCCCTCTACCTATCAAACATGTACGTGTATAAAAATGTGTGTAAGCATTTCTTTGGGAACGAATATTTTTTATTTTACTTCAGTCTCGAGAATCAAGGAGCCCATTCCTGGGGCAAACACTTAATTACTACATGAGATACATGTTCAACTAATTAGGTTTGTAAAATATTGTTTTCATTTCTAATTAACCGTAATTTGTAATTAACTGAACAAGTCACCCATCTCTCACTTAGCTATCTATAAATTTATCTCAATGTTGATTCAATCACGCTTATATTTTTAATGCCCTTGTGGTCATTTTAGAGAAAGAGCGACTCTTTCTTCAGCGTTGCCATCTAATTACATAGTGTCTGTATACACCACAAGTGTATATGTAAATTAGATGGCAAAATAACGAGTTTCTTTGCTTCTATATTATTCATAATGATTATATAGAATGTCTTAAAAGATATGACAGAGTTTATAATGTTCGAATGAAATCAAAGTAAAATTTATAGTGGTAGTGATCGTGACCCAACGGGTCACGGATATGTCTAATATATATATATATATAATATATATATATATTATATATATATATATATATACATGAGCGGGACCCCGTGTAATTTCCACTGTGTTTTCTGTAGTATTTACTACTAATACTATTCTTTTAAAATAAATGTCTGTCAAAGTTAATACTATTAAAAAGATGTCTTTCTTCTCCCGTAAAAATAATTGTCACTTTCAGTTAAATATTCTTGAAATGAATAAAACGAATATGTCTAATCTTTATTTCAAATTGTAGCAACTTGATTCTTTTTAAAACAATAATTATTCTGTCTTCTTACAATAAAAATAATTATTAACTAAATATTTTTCAAATAAATAAAAAGAATGTCACTTTTTGAAATGTATTTATTGAAAAATTGTACTATTTTAGTCGACGGGACGACATACTTTGATTTTGAGACGATTCCATTTTAAAATGGGTCAAGTCGGAATTGTTTACCTTAACGACATCAGGTAATCGCCATCTTTGCTGATAGACGATCTCGTTATTTTTAGATATGTGTGGAAGGTGATAACTTACGTACAAACATGAAGTGGCTTTATATATACATATATATAATTTTATAGTTGCATTCCAATGACCATAGAAACAATTAATCCATAACATTCATCTGTTTTGTCAATTTCTTTATTTTCATATATCGGCGAATACCTGTAATTCCTCTTTGTCTTACAAACAACATTTTATTATATATTTATATTTTATTTTGTATGTTTATATTTTCCAAATTACATACTTTATCTACATCTTACGCGCGTTGCACAGTAAAATTAAAAGAAATATACACCATCTTAACCTCGTTGATCAGAGAAATTGTGCATTCAATAGTAATAGGAAAAACACATCATCGCAAAGATGTATACAATTTCATTGAGCTTGCAATTTGGAACATTTTCGGATATTATAAAGAGTATATACTTAAAAATATAAGTTTTGTTAGAACCCATATATAAATATATACGTATATATAGTATTAAAATATAATTATCGACGGACGCGTGTTTCGCAATCATGCGGCTTAACAGCGTGGCTGAACTTAGCGAGATTCGAACTTCAACCACAGTTTCTGCAGTCAGGTGCCTTTACCGTCAGGCCACGAATCATCAATAGAATGACAGGGACATTATATGGCACATAAATGAGTTGGAGATATTTGATGAGTATCTAGCCTTGTATAGGTATCTCACGCTCAATGTTAATAAAATAAACATGAAATAAGGGAATGTGAAAAACATACACGATACCAGCAAAATATATGTATAAATAATAATATATATGGGTGTGTATGTGGGTGGGGAGAGACAAGCACGAGTGTTAGAAACTATATAAAATAAATATGAAGGATAAAACACAGTGAGAGAGGGTGAGAACAATAGTCCGAACTTGGTAAATGGATGGGTTACTTGGTGCTTAAATTGCCTATAACGACTAATTAGAACAATTAAAATGGATTTTGTTTTCAAACATAACTGAACCCCAGTACAAAGAATAGTTTAACATTTTGATTAAAATATATCGGAAAAAAGCGTTAGGGAAACAAAGGTTGATTAACTCAGCTTTAGTTTCATTTTACTTTAGTCGAAGTTCTCAGAAATCAAGGGGCCCGTCTTGGGGATAACACTTGATCTCTATATGAGATACATAGATATTCGAATATTCCATTAAAGTTCTCCTTTACCCGTCAAACGTTGAGTTAGTAACTAAGTAAAGAACATTAATTTTCCTCTCCCCAATTGACTAATTAAATATTTTATAGTATATTTTGTGGTCTCTTGGTCCTAACTGAGTTCCAGGACAAGAATTCATCTAGTCTGGTGGAGTATCAGCTAAGTGCTGTTACTTAAGGTAACATTACTTGGAGAAGGTGCACCATTCCTCGTATAAGCCAGTGTATAGCCGTGTCGTGGTGGTCTTACTTGGGCTTCGAATACTATGTTATTTTGAGTATTTGAGAGACCGAGACACTCGAGGATAGTGTCTACTAGGTAATGGTTGCTTGTTAGACAACTTATGTACTTTCAAGACATTTCATTAAAATTAAATCGATTTAAGTTTGAAATGAGGTTTTGTGTATGACAACCAACATCCAGTCTTGAGGTCCCTATTTAGGGATTGTGGGGTCTGGTCTTAGTTTCTATTACCCTCAAGTCCACTAATTTTTGTTTGTTTGTTAAGCAAGTAGGACGTCTCCATAGAGCTCGCGAAGATAGTGCCTCAAGGTTGTCTGGTCTGCATGAAGTTCCCCTCATTAGTCGCTGGTTTTCGTTAATCTGCAGGATTAAAGGTTTTTCCTCCCGACACTGAGATCAGAAAGGCTCAGCGGTTGCATGCGATGTCGGGGAAGGTTTTGCCAGAAGACACAAAGAAATGGCGAAGAAACAACATTGCTACTTTAACTTCATTTAATTGCGGTTCTGCATTTGACAGGTTGTTGCTTCTCACACGCAAAAACAGAGACAACCAGAAGACGACGAATCCTAATACAGACGGAAACCCTGTCATTTTGTTGTTTGGTATTGACAAACATTATTTGTGACTCTGATTGCATTGCTGGTTCTGAGTTTGGCATTAGACTACATCCGCTGGTGAGATCCCAATTTAAGACCTCAACTAAGAGTGTGAAGCCACGACTTAGACTTCATTACGCACAGGTTCACTGCTAATTAGTGGTTACCCCTGTCAGGGCCCGATCTATTAGTATAATAGAATCTGACTTGAATGGTGCAGAAGCAACGTTGCCACTTTCTATTACATTGATTTGTGGTACCTGAAACGTGTTCGCTAGCCACACGCAAAGGCAGAAAACGATGGATCTTGATGCCGACTCTTTCTGAATTTTCACCAGATCCCTTTTAGTCGGGTTGTGGCTCTAATCCCGCTTCGTACCACATCTATCCGCCATGGTAAGTCCTTCCAGAAATTGGAGTTCCATACGGCATAACTATGACACTACCACGTTGTCACCATCCAAAGTATAGCGAAATGTTGGAATCTGCACAGCTCCCATCAATTAGATAGGTAGAATATGTACGGAGATGTCCATGATGTAAATATATGTGTATAAGTAGACAATGACAATCCATCATTAAATAACCCAGAAACACTTGACAGATACAGCTAATGATTATACACATATATATATATATATATATACATACATACGTGTGTGTATTTCTCATTATTTAAATTATTTTCAAATCCTGTTCCAAAATAAAGGGTATATATTATTAATTAGTATTAAAGTTGTTTACAGCTGTTTCAGGGCGGTGTTTATTTTAAGTCATACAATGCAATTTTTTATTTCGAATCTCATCAGAGCAGCAGCACGTATGTACCAGGAAAACATACAATGTCAGAAAAAGTTCAGTTTCCACCAGAAAACAAACGAAAATCACAAGAATTGATCCATTGTCAAATACCTCGGTAAGATGTCAAATTAATTCCACATCAAAATGCACATGTTGTAACCCAGTATTCGGCGATTTGTAATTTTCATAAATGTCAGTCATTAAAAGGGAACGTCATTCTATTCTACTTCATATAAAGGGAGATAATACTGTTTTAAATGATCTTTAGATATTTTCTTTCTCCTGCGTCCTAACATTTCAATATCACCCAATATACTACATCTAGGTAAGTATCTGCATATACACGCACACACATCTATAAAGTTTTTTGATGTGATATATATATATATATATATATATATATCACAAGCTTTATTCTGGAATACCCGTTCTTCAGTTCATCGTAATGACTCTTCCACAGCTTTAAAACGGGTCATTTTAGTGACCTTAAGCCTGAGAAAAGAAAAGTCACATGAAGCAAGATTAGGTGAATAGTGATATGTTTCAGTACACTGATCCCCTTCTTCGTTTTGCGGTCTTCACTCATCCTTTCTTAGTGTTTATAGATTAACGACTTACAAAAATGATGTGTACATAAAACATGGTCAAAATAATCCATAGTTGCAGAAAGCTTATATTAGTTATATACTCCCAACATAGAATGACGGATTATAACAGTGTATCCCTCTTACGCCCATGGCCCACATAGCACACCAAGTCCTGTTACCTTTCAGACCGACTTCGTATATATGGCACAACGGCAATTCTATAGAATTCAGTTTGAGTATTCTTGGAAAGACGGGGAAAGGGACAAGTAGATTTATGGAATGTTTTTCCTTCTGATTATTTTGCTTAACTCCCATCTTTTCCCTTTGTTATAGCAACTTTTACATACAAGTGAGAAAGGTGAGTGATCACTCATAACGATTGTCTACAACTACGTCCGCAAAACCAGTTCACATAACGGATTCATAATCTCGTGTCCATTAACCAACTAGAACGCTTACCACATGATTTAACAAGTTAAGAGCCTCTCCACTGAGATAACAGAAACTGCTCGTTAACCAAAAGCAACATTCTAGGGAGTTGCAAGTAAACGACACAAAATACAAAATGTGAAATAACTAACGTCATCACGGACCGATATAATCCCATTGAATGCTTAATCACAAACATTGATGAACATCACAGAAAATTATATTAAGTTTGCAACATAATAAAATCAAAAATATGCATTGTCTTTGAATTTCTGGGATTAAGATTTGATGATCTGGAGTATTCGGACTACTAAAACATCATAGAAAACGCTAAAGTCCAATATCTTAAATCTAGAGTTGCCTATCAGACGTTTAGCTTCCAGGAGTTTTGGATAAAAACAGGGTCCTGAACAGATGTAAGACCTCTATCCCGACCATCATTAATGGATCAGAGGTGATCTACTCAGAATCTGATTAAGTCAACATTTTTGCAAAGAACTTCGTAAATTCCATCTTTTGCGACCAGGGCCTCCTGCACACAGAATCCCACCTCTATTACTATGCACTCTGAGCGACATCCGTATATCTGTCCGGGATGTTACCAAACTGATAAGGAATCTTGATTCCGACAATATTCTGGTCATAATACTAAAACTGCAACCCGAAATAGCTCCCATTCTCAATCTTAAATAAATTCTTTCCATCACCCTTGAAGACGTCGTTCGTCTGTCCAGTATTTAAAAGTACTCGAGATCGATGCCTTACATCTCAGTAAACACTGATCAGTTTCCTCTGCGCCATGAGTAAGTTGCTTAAATCTGAAATAAATCAAGAAGTTGCCAACCACCTCAGCAAAAGCAATCTACTTAGTGACAAGCAATATGGATTTCGCCCTGCAGGATCAACAGCTGACGTGCTCACAGTGATATCGGACAGGATCAGTGAATATATCGACGGGAGCATTGCATCTAAGGTGATAGCTCTTGATAGATCAAAGGCTTTAGATAGGGGTTCTCACAAAGGTGTGCTTTACAAGTTAGCTTACTATGGAATACCTGGAAATGTCCGCTCTTCTATCAAATTCTTTCTCCCCGATAGGTCTATAAAAGTAGTTGTTGACGGACAGAAGTCTATAATACATAGTATCAATGCTGGTGTGCCTCAAGGATCCATTCTGGACCCAACGCTTTTCCTTATCTGCATAAATGATCTTTCAAATCATATCCGGAGATCATTCGTTGACATCTATGCAGACGACACTACGATCTATGGCACAACTTCAAAAACATTTCTGATCAAGTTCTCTCTCTGACTTGGAGCACATGGTGCAATGTGGGAAAGTGGCTTGTCACTTTTAGCACATCTAAAACATGGCTTTCCCCATTTCACCACTTACGCTCGGATCCTCATTTATTCCCAGTTGAAATGAATGTCTATCTTTGAGAAAGCCACATTCTTTGATAACCTTCTCGCATTGATTTTCACTCCAGATCTGAAATGAAAGACTTACATAAAATCTGTTGCTAAGGTCGCTGGAAAAATGGACCGTTCCACCGCTTCAGAAAGTATTTCCCTCTTGACGTAATCCCCTACCTGTATAAGAGCCAGATTCATCTGAAGATGGAGTACTGCTGTCATATCTGGAGAGGTGCCGTTTGGAGCACTTTTTCGTACAAAAACCGACGTCGCAATCTAGTGGGCGATGATCTCTTCTCTTCCCTACAACCTCTTTCACACAGAAGATACATTACTAGTCTCTCTCTTCTCTATCGTTATGTTCATGGTAGTTGCTCGACTGGGCTCCAATCTCTAGCCCCTTCTGCAAAATATGCACAGCAAGACCCTGTCTAACTACAATCACAGCAAAGTAATTCTCATGAACAAAGTTTCTTTCCCAGAACACTCCATCCGTGTGAATAAAATATCACGGGGTTGCTTCCTAACTGACTACAACATGGCCGTCTTCAAGTCCAATGTTAAACACTTATTGAGCCGTCGTCTTGGATAATAAAATTCTGCCATTTCCACACAGTCGGAATGAGAGGATTAGAAACTATCATTGGCCAACTGACAATCTCTTTGACGGTATTAAATTCCTTCCCATCGCAGGAATATGTGACACAAGGTCAGAAGGTGGTGGAGAGGCAAGCCAGCGCCTCTAAAGAAGACGCACTCTGGCCTATCAAAAATAGCCTGGGCAGCCCCATCGGCATTCCCCGGCCAGGGCGCCGCAGATAGTAAGCAATAAACTTACTCCACCCCAAAGAGGGGAGGCAAAGGCTGGTAGGGTGCACCTTCTAGGACAACCTCAGCCCGACAGATAAAAGGCCAACTAAATGGCCCAGTTCCTGTCGGACTGATTGTCGAGAACGAATCCTCGACTGGTTTTACCCCATTTCGAAGTTACCGAGAGACTGAACGGGCTGGGGTTGTTGCAACAATCTTTTTAACACTTATCCTCGAGTTGCCTTCTGGCCTTAATAAGCGGTGACTCATTAGTAAATATACATAGTAATCCACAGACAGCTATTTAGTCGTTTACAACTCATCAATGTAACTAGAGGTAGCTAGCGTATCCACGCCGAGATTCGAAACCGCAACCATGATCATCAGTCAGGCATCTTACCTCCGCTCCAACAAACCGGCCGCTGACAGTAGAAACAAGCCGCGCATGCGTGGTCCCTCTCTGTATGGGACTCGATGTGGCGAGTGTAAAATGCAATAAATTTGGGCAATTTGGAGCATCTTTGACCCACTGGGGGCGCGAACCACAATTTTTCTGAGGTCAAGGATGCTCATTTTATATCCAGAACAATTGCCTCTACATTTTGGCAAAGTTTCAGAATAATTGAATGGATGGATAAAACGTTATGGGATAAAAGGATCATTTTTTGCCATTTTGGGGGCTTTTGACCCCCTGGGGGCGCGAACCAGATTTTTTTCCAAGGTCAACGATACTTATTTTCTATTAGGAACAATTGCCTCCACATTTTGGCCAAGTTTCAGAGAAATTGAATGGATGGATGAAAAGCTATGGGGACAAAAAATGTTATTTTTTGTCATTTCGGGGCCTTTGGACCCCCTGGGGGGCTAACCAGATTTTTTTTCAAAAATCGGAGAATGTCACTTTCTAACCTGACCAAAGTTACAACTTCATGCAAAATTTCAGAGAAATTCAATGGATGGTTGCGGAGAAAAATAAGGACGGACGGACGGACATGCCTCAAAACATAAGTCCCCGATTTTATAAATTGGGGGACCAATTAAAATGATTTATATTGATAAATAGTAATACGACACAGCTAAAAATGATTAGTTTAATGCTACCAAAATTCATGCAAAAATTGAACACGTGGCATAACTGGCATTATCGTTGCTTAACAATCTGTTCTAAGTGATATTTTTTGAGCGGTTGAAGGTTCGATCCTTACTACAGGCGATAATGATGATAACTCAAAGTAACATAAAACTAAACTCTTCTACTCGGTCATGGCTGACGAGATGAGAATAATCAACCACTGTGGATTAAATAAAAGGTTTAGTTCGAGGTTTCCGAGTTCGATGAGATGCGCATAAAGAAGGTCGGAATTTACATCGGCCGAAACGTCTTAAGGAGAGTAGAAAGTGGGTTGATCTTTCGGCAGCTTCGTAACTCTCGTTTCCATTATTTTGTCCTTTAGTCCGAAGATTCAATGAGCGGTGTTTCTGACAAAGGGGAAATAATTGCCGTTTTTTTTAGTCAGAATCTCTCAATCTAACACTTATCGGTGGCTAATTTTTTTTTTTTTACTTTGAAGTAGTATTTTTTAGCTCCCTACATCAAGTGGCTTCATGCCTTGTCTGGAGCGATTTCCATAAAAAAAAAATGATGTCTTATTCCTTTTTCACAATTTTTCCGTTCGTCCTGCAAACGCGCTCATATACAGTAAGATGAAAATTGGATCTTTCTTTCTTTTTTTAAAATTCCCAATTTGTGGCAATACTTAAACTCTTCTTTTTGTGTGTTAAGCTTTAAAATTTGTTAAAAATACTTCGCGTTGATCGAGTGGATCTGCAATCCCAAGATAAGACCTTTCGACATAAACTTGACAGTTTAACGATTCTTCATCCAACCAGCGGATCAGTAACGCTTTATCTCCGCAGCAATTATTTAGCATATGTCCATAAAGAGTACCGTCTATAATAACGACTCTCGCCCTGAATGAGACTCGGATCTCTTCGCTACGTTTATGAGATTACGCTCCGAGCATGCGCATTGAACATGCCCGTTTTAATCTATTTCGTGCAGATGTGTTTGCCCCGTCGATTCTGAATAGTCGCGTTCGTTTTAGATAATCAGAACGTGTACATCAATCTGTTTGGCGAACACAGTGCCGGCATTTGCGGCTCACAGAACCACCTTTAATTTATAAAATTATTCTTTGTAAAATAAAACAATGTGCTAAATCCTTTCAAATCACTAAGAATCATAAATTTATTCAATAAGTCCTATATTTTATGAGATTACAAGTTTTTCAAATTTAATATAACGACTTTTTAGAAACTTGTGGAGGCAAGGTGGTTGGTGTGATGATACTGATTTTTGAGGGTCCCATTTAGAAATTGCGAAGTTCACTGTTTTCTGAATCTATTCAGTGCGTGCCACTGAAGTTGCGGAAGAGGCATAGGTCATCGTCCCGCTAAAACCAAAATTCTTGGGTAGGGCATCTATTTTTGATGAATCTAGAATAAATAGTCCAATCAAGTCAAATATGTCCGTCCTTATAGACGATCGAGCAGTTTGCAATTTATTACTTTTTTTTTCAACTAACTTGTGATACATGCACATATATAATATATATATATATAATATATGATTATTTTTATTTATACATACATGTACATAATCTGCGACATTGAGATGTCGATGTTATCGATCAACAGCTGTTAAAAGCTGAGATCTCACCAGGAAGAATAATGATCTCATCCTTCCCTTAGGTCATATTTGGAGAGGGTCTTTCCAGTATTTAAAAGTACTTTCCAAATATGACCTAAGGGAAGGATCGGATTATTATTCTTTTTTATGAGATCTCAGCGTTTAACAGCTGTTGATCGATAACATCGACATGCCAGTGTCGCAGATTATCTCCATGTATGTATAAATAAAAATAATCATATATATAAAAGCTCTATTTGATATTGAACACTTTTTATAAGCCCGTGGATGTTTACTTTACCTGGATTACTCTCTATCACTCTAATCTCTCTCTCTCTCTCTCTCTCTCTCTATATATATATATATATATATATATATATAGTACACGTATTAGTTTCTATAGGTGTAAATCCGTTGAAATTACAGTGTTTATAAAAAGTGTTCAATAACAAGTAGAGCTGTTCTTTAGTATAAATTTTTATTTATACAAACATTATTGGTTACATATGTGCATACATGTTTCGGTTGTACTCTTCACAGAGAGTCAACCTATTTAGACCAAAGAAGAGTACAACCGAAACATGTATGCACATATGTAACCAATAATGTTTGTATGAATAAAAATTTATACTATATATATTAGTTCAGATATGAATTATAAAAAGCTTTATAAGAATAGTCTATATGATAATACGCTAAGGCATTTCATGTTTGTACTACGTTATCACCTTTCACACACATTAAAAAAATGAGATAATCCGATCACAAAGATGGTGATTAATCTGATGTCGCTGACTTACCGATTTTAAAATGAAATGATATCGCCCCGTCGACTAAAACAATACAATTTTAAATAAATCCATTACAAAGTGACATTCGTTTTATTGATTTGTAGTATATTTAGCAAACAATTATTTTTACGGTAAGAAAAGGTAGAATATTTATTCTTTTTAAAAGAATTAAATTGTTACAATTTTAAATAAAGAAAAGACACTCGTTTTATTTATTTAAAGAATATTTAGCTGAAACGACGATTAGTTTACGAAAGAGGAGCCATTTCTTAATAGTATTGACCTTGACATGCACTTTTTATTTCTCATAATAGCATTGACCTTGACATGCACTTATTTCTCTCAATAGCATTGACCTTGACATGCACTGTTTTCTCTCAATAGCATTGACCTTGACATGCATTTATAATTTCTCTCAATAGCATTGACCTTGACATGCACTTATAATTTCTCTCAATAGCATTGACCTTGACATGCACTTATTTCTCTTTTTAATAGTATTGACCTTGGCATGCACTTATTATTTCTCTTTTTAATAGTATTGACCTTGGCATGCACTTATTTCTCTTAATAGTATTGACCTTGACATGCACTTACTTCTCTTAATAGTATTGATCTTGGTATGCACTTATTATTTCTCTCAATAGTATTGACCTTGGCATGCACTTATTATTTCTCTCAATAGTATTGACCTTGGCATGCACTTATTATTTCAAAAGCAATATTATAATTAACAGTAATAGTAAATTATACAGATAAGTGTAGAAAACACCGTGGAATTTCCACGAAAACCCGCTAGTTAATAATAATGTACATTAACTCACTTTACTCTAATTTAATTATTTATCCGATCTTTGGAAGTGTTTTTTTGATAAATCTTTCAACGGTTTTAGACATCTGAATACACATGTAAACGTGGAATTACTGTTGGAGTGCGCATGAAAATTCATGAAACCGTTTACCAGAAATGCATACATTCTGCATATATTTTCTTATTTTAACATTTTTTACAAATTTGCTCTGCCTTTTTTCATGTTCTCACCGATTTAATATCACATTTTTCTCTTGGTTTTTGACATATCTGAAGAAGGCCGAAACGCCACACAACTTATTCCAGTCTGTATAACACTAGCACATATCGTTTCGTTTTTTCTGTCTGTGTGATTAATGTCTCATTTTATTATGTCATTCAATTAACATTGCTCTATACGCTATATTGAGCTTTGTTTTTATTCTTATAATCTACTGGTTAAAGATATTATTTATATATTTACAGTATTATCCTACTCTCTCTCATATATCTAATATATATATATAATTATATATATATATATGTGTGTGAAAATATGTTTCTGTGTATATTTTCTATTCTTTATATATACCAACCTTTTCAAAGTGAAAGCTCGATTATTGTTAACATAACAGAGCATGTATCATGGAATGTAAGAAAATGTTTATATATATATATATATATATATATATATATTATAATATAAAATGAAGTAATAAAATAAGGTGTCAATCAAATTTTATTAGAATTCAAAGTTCATGCAAAGCATCCTTAAGTCCTTAGCTCATGAGTTTTCAAAGATAATTCTTCTCTTCAGAGGACCATTACCGCAGTTATACTACTACAGGCAATAAAATTACGCTTTGAAAATATATAAAATTATATACACAAATACATAAAAATACATAACATCAAACATATCAATCCAAAAACATACTTTTGTTGAATCCATACAGTCCATCCAGGTCATAAAAGTTGAGAAGCATAATCAGGAAGGACATTACTCCAATATACAAACAGCAGTCCAAATACGTGAAATTGAAGGGGCCGGCAAAGTTATCCAGTCGCGAAATGTGTCCATATTCAATGTTAATGATAAATAAATCAATCAAAATAATACAAAAAGTCCAATCAAAGTTCCGAAATCCCGAAATGTGCAACCCAAGTCAAATCCAAATTCTTTGTTTAATTAGAAAACCCGTTAAATCCGAATTGAGCAAAATAAGACTGAATCCCATCACATCTAGCCAGAAGAGCGAAAATTATATAAGTGATCCTCTCTCCCCTGCCATAGCTTTTGTTGGATTGCTTCATATATATATATATATATATATATATATATATATATATATATATATATATATATATATAATGTTAGTTATTATTTTGGGCGATAGATAAAGAATCGAATTCAGATATCTACAGTGCAAAATTTTCCTAAATAGAGGTAGTTATTTCCCCGTACACTGTGTCGCTCCCTATAATGGGAACGTCTTTATTTTTTCGCTACAAAATATAATTATGCATGGAAACATCGCTATAATCACAGGCACATTTTATCGCACATAAATGTATACATTATTTTTGTTTACTGTTTAGTTTTTGTGTAGCATTTAGGAAAATGCTTCACCGTAGATATCTGAATTTGTTCATTTGTCTTCATCGCATAAACTCGACATCAACCTCGAGTGTCGTCGGTCTCTCTGTAATGGGTTTGTCAGGACATCGTGGCATGAGGATACTTCAACTTACAAGTAAACCCTGATTAAATATAAAAAATAACATAGTATTCGAAGCCCAAATACGATCCCCTCGGCATAGCTATGCATTGGCTTAAACAACGAATAGTGAACCTTCTACTAGTGATGTTGCCTCAAGTAACAGCACTTAGCTGGATACTCCACCAGACCAGATTAATTCTTGTCCTGGAATCCAGCAAAAGTTAAAAAAAAAGACCACAATAAAGATACACTATAACATAATTAAGTGGTCAACTTGGGAGAGGAAAATTAATGTTCTTCACTTTTTTTACTAGCTCAACGTTTGAGAGGTAAAGGAGAACTTTAATTTATTTACCTCCCCAGGAGGTTAGGCACAGGGCCAGTTTTATCTTACTCCCCCAAGGTAAGATGTGACCCAAGGTCGGGTCGGGAAAGCGGGGCTTGAAAAGCCAGCGCCCGAGAAGGTGAGCACTCTGGCCATTAAAATTGCCTGGGTAGCCCCGTCGACATTCCCCGGTAGGGGCGCCTCAGGCAGTAAGCAATAAACTTACTCCTCCCCAAAGAGGGGAGGCAAAGCCTGGGAGGGTGGACCTCCTAGAACTGTACAGGACACACCCACAGACCGGCGGAATCAAGCCCCGAAGGACAAGACGACACCGGTCTATAGGGTACAGTATCCATCGGAACAGATACTACACTTTCTTCCTAGCCAAAAGGCCGAGATGTATCTTATATAGAAATCGAGTGTTAACCCCAGAAAAAAGACCCCTTGTTTTTCTGAGATCTAACTCAAATGAAATGAAAAAAACAAACAAAAAAACCCCATCAGATAGAAGCGAAAAAATGAAATAAAATAAGTAAAATAATAAATAAATGATACAAACAATGGATACATAAAAAAGAACATAAAAAGAAACATCTAGATTAGCGTTACATGATATACAACGAACAGTCGAAAAGAGACAAGCGGACAGATACAAATCAAAGAAACAAGGAAAAATGGAAAAATAAAAGAGATGAATAAACACAATGGGTAAATAAAATACAAATCTAAATAAATCAACTCGAAAAAAATGGCCGAGAATATTAGCATTAAATAATGTTACCACGAAATGCCGTTTGAAGTGGTGCCGCTGAACATACAGCATTTGTCTATGAAAGCCGATAGAATTGTAATAGTACGATATATATATATATATATATAAAATGGCCGCCAAGTTCTTGTAGCGCTTCTCAAAAAAAGAAACAAAGAATCTCTAAATACCGTAGTTCATTCTTTCTTCGAGATTTATTATCTTTTTATTTCGGAATTCAAAAAGCCAGTAATTGTTATAAAAAAACAACAAAAAACAAAAATAAAACAACAAAAAAAAAACTTGATAAGTGTAAATCTTTTTTCCTTGATGCAGTTGCGTTCGAACTCTGACGTCAAAACTTGTTTTTACAGCTGTCGAGTGGGATGGTGGAGGAGGCCTTTACTAGCTTGACTGACAAGTCATCCCCCGT
The DNA here is from genome assembly GCA_963556195.1 of Sepiola atlantica. Classification (NCBI taxonomy): domain Eukaryota; kingdom Metazoa; phylum Mollusca; class Cephalopoda; order Sepiida; family Sepiolidae; genus Sepiola; species Sepiola atlantica. The sequence goes on along the minus strand of OY744520.1, from coordinate 196,838,769 downwards.
TCCATACAACACCTTACTCGAAATAGAATACAAACTAAAAACAAACAAACAAAAATTAAAAAAAAAAAACAAAAAAAACAAACTATTTGTCGGAACTTAACTGACTCGTCATTTCCAGGGACCACCATGGTTGCAATTTGAAGAATTGCAAAGCTTCATCTACAATAGTCTTTTTAAAAGAACAACCGGCGATGGAGATATTTTTAGAGTGATATGAAATGTACGCCATATCAACAATTTAAGGAATTACAGTTGCAATATTGTTTTTTTTTCTTTAAAAAAGAATTGTAGCTGTTACATGACTGAGATCTATTTTTCTGTTGTATTTACACGCAATCTCTTGCGTGGTGACTAGTTTGTGGTTTGGTTGGCTAAAACAGGCATGTTAAAACTCGCGTAGAAATACATTGGGAAATTCGAACATTTCTGCACATACTCATCTTTCTTAGCTTTCGCTCAGCCAGAGTTTGGATTTAAAATACAAAGAGTTCCTGGACAGACGTCGTGGAGACCTGACGCTGAAAACATCTTCTCGTCTCTTGCCTAGCAGGACGAGATGGAACTCTGAAACTAACCTCTCATTCTATAGCTAAAGCTTGCCTGCCGAACTAACCTGCCTTACATGTTTGTGTTCCTGTGTTAATGAAATCGTTAAAGAAAGTTGATTTAATTGTGGAGAAAATGTTGGTATTTTTATATGGAAGTCTGATGAACCTATTTTCTTCTTCATTTCAAACTAGCTCAGTCAGATCGTTACAAAAATAATGGCCGCCTGAAGCGTTGGATTTTAAAAAGTCATTTTAACACAGAATTTGTAGTTTAATTCTAATAAATTTTAACATATATAATATTTAATTTGTTCTCAATAATAATTTATAACTTTTTTCAGATAGAAAGTATTTTTGAAGCATAGAATACCCTCAATGATAAACATGTCAAAACATGACCTTCGCCTTCTTATGTTGCACGAGTTCAAACTTGAGCACAATGCCTCCGAAACTTCTGGCAATATCAATAAATCATGGAGAGATGGACCCACAAGCGATCGGACATTACGGATGTGGTTCCAGAAATTCCGAAGTGAAAATGAAAGCCTTGAAGATGAAGAAGGTAGAGGACGACCGTGTAATTTTGACAATGAACAATTGCAAGCATTTGTTGAGCAAAATTCACGTCAAAGTGTCAAAGAAATATCTCAGACACTTGCTGTCAGCACTGCAACAGTTTCACGTCATCTACAGAGTATTGAAAAGGTGACAAAGTTTTCATAAATAAATGTATGTTTCTGAAATCGGCCATTATTTTTGTAACGACCTAATAAATACAGACACATCCGTTTTTACAAAATGGCTATCTTCAATTTCCAGCAAGCGTCTAATAACACCAGCCACTCCACAGAACAATAAATGATAAATATATTTTAGTATTATATTAACTGGCAGGAAGACCCAGAATTGCCCAGGATTAAATGAGGAACCACATGCTATTTTGCGCCTGGCTCATAACACCATAGGATCTTTCCTATTCTTATTTTTTATATTTTATAATATTCAATCTTTTGAGATGAGGCGGAAAGATGCATTCAGCCATTTGTTGGGCGGGATCAGAATTCAGTAAAGTGATATTAATTGAAATAAATTTCGATAAATGTATAGCCTTTAACCTCCTTGAGGCACATCCGGCTGTTCGCGAGAATCAATGAGAACCCTTGTTCACCCTTGCCACAAGCTCTGAAACCCTTAACATGTCTATACTTATATAATTTTTTAATTTATATAATTTCTTTATTATATCTATATATAAAATAAAGTTATAGCACTGACAATGAGATTAAAACTCCACATTCATTAACAAATTAGAAGAACTTCAGATTCCGAATATACTAAGCATGCCCATACGATCGACGTACCGAGACTATTTACTTTGCATATTGTTTAAAAAAAAAAAAAAAATGACTTCGCATTCATTTACTATTCGTTATAATTATTTTCTAAATCAATTACCTTTTTCATTTTATTGTTACAGAGTTCTTTTTATGCGTACGTTGATAGGAAATCAGCATTTGGGTGAAAAGTTATTTTTATTTAATTTTAATTTATTCATCCAAAACACTGCACACTGCAAGTGAGACGTGATAGGCTACGTGAATTAGGGGCTAGATCCAAAGGCACATCCTAAGTTATTTACCTCCTCTCCAGGAGGTTAGACACAAGGTAAGGTGTGGGGTTTTAATGAAAATATTTATGTGGAACAAACTGGATCCAAACCCGGCACACCCGAGTCCACATTGTTAACCACCGTACCATCCTGGGGGGGGGGGGGGATTGTGCAGCGAGATTGTTCATAATACATTTTAATTTCTGAATGTTGGTACAGTCGGGGAAACGGAGAAGCGGGTGGGTGAGGGGAGTTGTAAAGGTAAACGGTTCGATGAAAGAAGCTACTAGAGTAGAAAGCCTTCAGACTTCTGGTGACCTCTACAGTGAAGGGGTGTGATTTTGCTGCTGGATGGGTTGGTCGGGATTTGCTTACATTGAAGGGGTACAAGTGCTCATTCTGTTGAAGTACTTGTAAAGCAAGCATAAGAATGCGACAGTGCGGCGATGCGACAGAGGCTGGAGCTTGGTATTAGGTTAGAGACTCTGTTTTGGACCCTGTCCAAGAGTGAGAGACTAGTAGTCAGGTCAATTTACTTCTTGGAATTGCGATTTGGGTAGACCTTGTAAATTAAATACAAAGCCCCCCCTAACACACACACAAAAGCAATGAGTATCAGCCCACAATAACTTTTTATAAATATTTTTTATCGTGGATAAAGGTTTAGCATTTTGGGTGAAAAAGAGTCTTTCCGATCCTTTCCATTCAATTTACTTCTGGGAGTTGCGTTTCTTGCTTTACTCCACTTTCCAGGGCAACGCCGAGACACAGGTTACGCTAGTAAATAAAGTAAAGTAAAACGTCGTATTTGATGGACGTCAAGCGCGAATGGAGATCCTACGATTATGTAAGTCATTTGATCAAAATGAAATATACTTATCCAAATACCCTTGGTGTAATTTCTGAACATGTATGATTATATAGGTCTATCTAAAAAAAAAAAACTCTAGGAGTTCATGAAGAAAAAAAAATAGAATGGAACAAGAACTTATAAGTTTATACCTATATATAAATATATATATATATAACAGTTTATACCTTCGTATTAAATGACAGAAAAAACTATGCATCGCCAATGTTCCACACTCATATATAAGGTTTTAATCGATGAAGCTAAAAAAAAAAGAAAACGTCTCAAACTGGAAAGTTAAAAAAAGACAAAAAAAGAAAAACGTATCAATCAGTATAGAAAACAAATGGAAACAAAAATCTCATTATGGAAATAGAGTGAAGGACTTCTCGCCTAATTACTTTCTGGCGGCGGTGGTTGTCTAACTTGATGTTTAATTTCTCCCTTCCCCTAAACACATGAAATGATTTCGTCATGCATTTTTTAACGTGTGAAAGGAGTGTAGCAGTTACCTCCTCCTTTCAAAACAACTACACCGGTTTGCCGGTAGGTGTCGCTTTTTCACCGACAGGTGGCACTGTAAAGCGACACCAGAGTTATCTGCCCTTCTGACTATAAAAACCGTTGCAAACGAAAAATCCATCTCTTTTTCACCGACCAGCCTTGACAGAACGACGCTGACACTAGCGTTCCGTTTCACTCGCTTTTTCCTACTCAATTGGCCTCGGTAGAACGACGCTAATACACTAGCGTTTCGCATCACGCTTTTCTCATGAACTGGTCTCAGCATAACAACTACCAACACACGTTTCTTCCGTCAGCACGCGGTCAAACAACGGTAAGAGTTCTCAACTCGTTTTCTTTGTGTACGGCTTTCAAAGACTTTCCTCTCGCCGGATTCATTTCTTATACCTTTTTCAAGAACTGTTTTTCCATCGACACACATGCATACATCACACACTTCATCATTCCACGTACACACACGTTCAATAAACCTTATTTGAACTACTTCATTTTGTTTGTTAATTATTACTCTGTCTTTGCATGCAACATTGCTTGATTCAACTTTGCACGTTTATAATCGGGGGAACACGACCCTCGACCTGAACAGGAGAAACGTACAGCGCTCAATACGTTAATAGAGCTAGGTAGTAAGTTATGAAAATATATTTATGGCAATTAAGCTACACAGACGCGCACGCATTTCATCCCCGTGCGATTCCATACAGATGGACGCCTCTGTGTCGCTTAATAACGATAAATATATATTCATAACTTATTACTACTATATACACACACATTATATATATATATATATATGTACATACACATTTGTCTTTAAGATGCAGCGGATGATTGGCTTATTTTGTTTTACGACATATCAACCCTTTTTATGTTATTTACCACCGAAACAATACCTACTTGAGACGATTAATTGACTGCATTAGTTTATCTTTTTTCACGGCAAATCAACCCTTTTCGTTTATTTCAATGAACATTGTAACAGGAAACTTAGAATTGAAATAGATTGATGAGGACACAAACCCCTAGCCTCGGCACTGATATGAACACAACTGTACGATGGTAATCATAGAAAAACACATAGCATATTTCATGTTTAAATTTTTCACTTTTTGTCAATAAAAATTGGACAATACAAAGAATATGGACCCCGGAAATTGAAAAGATGAAAGACGACGAAATTCGGTCTACACCGGTTGACCGTACCGTTTTTTTTTGTAAACACAAGAATAACTGTTTCGTCAAAAATTCGCTTTTTAATATACGGAAAGATTTATTTTAAGAAATATTTATTAAATATTTATTTTTAATGTGAGATGCATTCTTTAATTTACAAAACCTTTTTAATAATCAAATGAAATTTATATATATATATATATATATATATATATATATATATATATATATATATAAACATATTTATTTCGGGTAATGTACTAGTTTACTGTCGTAGATTTTGTATTTGTTTTATATATATTTCCAAGCCTGAAGTAATTAAGAGTTATCTGCTCCTATGTAATTTTGTTGACAAAACAGGCAAATCTTCATGCTAAATTTTAATGTCATAGTAATTATGGAAAACAGCTGATAATTAATAAACATTGTTTTTATTTAAGAAAATAAGTTTCTTGAAAGTAATATCGAAACTAATTTCACTGTAAATAATTAACGACCCTAACTTAATAAATTACGTGTTTACTTTATTTTTGGGGTTTAATTGATTATTGGATGTATTCTTCCCTGAATGAAGGTTTTTAAAAGTTCATATTTGAAAATGTTGCCGTTGTTCAGTGTCCTTTTTTGAAATCATTACCTGGATGGGAAATTTAAAATATAATTTTCAATGTGTACGATTATTTACGCACACACCGTCACCCATATATACTTCACTATGAAAAGATAAGAAAAAACAGATGAAGAAGAACAACAAATAGAGATGGAAATAAGAAAAACAACAATGTAATTTTAACCGGACGTAATTTTTTTTTGTTAGCAATAAAAAAAAAAGAGTCCTACTAAAACAGTGTTGAGTTCCATCACTTCATTAAAACTTTTGGCAGGTTTATAGCATGGTGAATGGGGGGGGGGGGTTTAGAATTAAGGGAAAGAGAGAAAAAAAGAGTGAATGAGACAAATATTTTAACGAATATATATATATAAAGAGAGAGGTACAGAGAGAGAGAGGTACAGAGAGAGGTACAGAGAGAGAGAGAGAGAGAGAGAGAGAGGTACAGAGAGAGAGAGAGAGAGAGGTACAGAGAGAGAGAGAGAGAGAGAGAGGTACAGAGAGAGAGAGAGAGCAAACAGAAAGAGGGAACGCAGAAAAGGGATGAGCGAAAAGGCAAGCCTAACGATATATATATATATATATATATATATATATATATATGATTTCCACTTCTTTATAGAAGAATGCCACCCCTATAAGATTGCAATGCCTGGTGAGCACGCAGATGGCTCAGCAGGCCCGACTTATTTTTACAAGTCTTGCTGCAGATAGCACACACACACACACATATATATATATATATATACATAAATATTAGCTGGTTTTGTGATCTCTCTATCGCTTTGCAAATTTCTCTACTTGGAACAAACATTTGAAATAAACATTAATTTCATAAGTTTGTTGTAAACACGAAACAAATGTTCGCATTTATTTCTATAAATATATTAACATTTTGCTAATTGTGATACAAATGTATTTATCTTTTAAATAAGACCACAAATAAATGAAAAGAAAGAAATGAAAATGAGGAAATCAATTCGCTTGAGCAATTGTATGCATGTATGTATGTATGTAGTGGTGGGCTTTTTTAAAACTTACAATAGAGAAACGGATGGAAACTTGTCGAAAATCAAATTAGTCCTTAAAAGAAGGCCGGAAAGGAACATTAGAATACAAATGCGAAACGTTTTTCTTCGGGACCAAAACAATCACTTAATTTAAAACCATAAAAAAGTAATGTGGCGTCGCTAATGGGAGAGAGAGACTACTTCTAATAATAAACACCTAGACTCTCTAAAAGTCTTACACTAAATTAAGCATAAGGAGCCATTAAGAATCCAGATCAGTGATGGGGAGAGAAACATTAAAATATAAATACTACTACTAGTACTACTAATACTGTTAGTGGGGGTGTAGAGATTAGAAGGTCTCCCTGAAAGAGAGAGTGGGAGCCAAAACGGAAGTCGAAAGTGACGTCGCGATGGTGGGAGGCTTTGTCAATCTTCCTGTTCCATTCACCAGCAGCACCAATGAGGGGTCAGCGGGACAATGAACACAGGTGGCCTAAGTGGTACAGTATATTTCTCAAATTAACCCTGGAGTCTCTCTCCCTTCCTTACCCCACACAGAAATGCTGTCAAGTGTGTTACGTCTGTATAAACGGTTGTAAATCCATCCACGTCCGCGTACCTTTGTTCTGACAGTAATAATGATGGTGACGAGGCGATCACAGCGGAGAAGACACCCACCCACGTGCGTTGTTGTAATGGCGTTGAGCGAAAAGTTATAGTCAAAGGTAAGCGAACATACAACATTGACGATTTGAAATACATGCTCCCAAATTGGGTAAAATAGGACCGGATTTAGCGTTAAGATAGCGAATGTAATAAAATTAAGAACGCTAATTATGGCGATTAAATAAAATCTCCCAACAGATTCCCATCCCCCAGTGTCTAGAGTAAAAGTCGCCGTCTTCAACCTTTTGGCACGTGAAGATAAAAATAGAAGATATGTAAAAAGAGTAAGAGAGAAAAGCAATTTAAAGTATGCTTCTGACATCATTACGATATAACAATGTAAAATGGTTGCTTTGACAAAATTGACAATTCGGCAACCTCAATGCCAACAACATTCGAAACCTGTTTATCAATTTACAACGTCGAAGTCGAACTATTGTAATTACGTCAACACTTAATGTATTGAAGAAGCAACTGGAAAAAGTATGATTTCTTTCGACAATCATAACAAGCGAAACATTGAGTAAACCCAGGCAGTCCAACATTGTGACAGCACCCACATTAAACACTGTGACAGCACCCACATTAAACACTGTGACAGCACCCACATTAAACACTGTGACAGCACCCACATTAAACACTGTGACAGCACCCACATTAAACACTGTGACAGCACCCACATTAAACACTGTGACAGCACCAACATTTAACACTATGGCAATTTCAGCAGACCTAGCAAACCGAGGCTCCAGATCGAGGCAGCCCCCACACATTGCTCCAGATCGAGGCAGCCCCCACACATTGCTCCAGATCGAGGCAGCCCCCACACATTGCTCCAGATCGAGGCAGCCCCCACACATTGCTCCAGATCGAGGCAGCCCCCACACATTGCTCCAGATCGAGGCAGCCCCCACACATTGCTCCAGATCGAGGCAGCCCCCACACATTGCTCCAGATCGAGGCAGCCCCCACACATTGCTCCAGATCGAGGCAGCCCCCACACATTGCTCCAGATCGAGGCAGCCCCCACACATTGCTCCAGATCGAGGCAGCCCCCACACATTGCTCCAGATCGAGGCAGCCCCCACACATTGCTCCAGATCGAGGCAGCCCCCACACATTGCTCCAGATCGAGGCAGCCCCCACACATTGCTCCAGATCGAGGCAGCCCTAATATGGCGGTAAAAAGACAACCCTTAAACATGGCGGAAAAGCTAACAGCCCTAGAAAAGTGGCATCATCAACATTTAAAACTTATGTAATTCCGGTAGACCTAACAACAGGCAAGCTACTATTGCGACAAAACCTTCATGGCCTCCGTTCAGTCTTGAAAGACAATGGGTACCCCTTGTAAGGGTGACTGCGTGTGTAATTGTGAAACAAGGGTTGCGCGATCCTAACCACACATCTCCTGAATCAGCACTGTTTGATCCCAGTGTCAGTGCCAGTGTCAAGGAGAAGTCCAGGACGACTGGAAACAATGCCAATATAAGCGGAGAGCACATACAGCAACTGTTATTCTCAAATGGTCACCCAGGCTAGATGTCGCTTAACGTCGGTGATATAAGTGGAACCGGTGTTACAACGTGATCATGCCGTATAACTACTCATAGCCCGAACCGCGGGAGAACCGACAGCCCTTACATTGCGATAGCATCAACGTTTTATATTGAGCCGATTCCGACAGATCTAACATTTGGCAAGCCTAACACCAGCCAACTCTATCCATCTAAAATCAGCGACACTTCTTTCTAAATGACTAATTTTCGGGTCGATCTTCGTTACATATAATACATATTGCATAGATTGAAAAAGCAGCTGAAAAGTATGAACATAAACCGGTTCTATGTTCTTCTATATTATCACCAAACTTCATTTGTCCGATCGGCTTAAAGACTCACAGTAAAAAAAAAAGGAAAAATACGAACGTTGAGTCTTCAAAAAAAAAAAGAGGAAAACAAACGAAAATAATCTGAACGCGAGTCAACAAAAAAGAGATCCCCTTTCTTGAAAAATAGCAAGTTCAGGAGGAAGGTGCGGTTGGATGTTGAGAGAAAGCCAATAAAGACAATATTAGGGGGTTTGTTAGTCCTTCCTTCTTGTCTGTTCTTTACGTATTCAATGTCGCTCTCTCGCAGTGGAAATTGGAAAGATTAGACACTTACAACTGATATTTTATTTTCAGAAGAGTTGAACTTCTTTGGTTGATGGCAGTTGTGAGAATATATTGCGAGCTGATTTCACATCTTGAAGTTTATATTGCTTAACACTTATTCGCCTTTGGAAAGTTATACACGCGAATGTCGACACAGTGATAACTAAATAAAAAAAAATAAAAAAACATTTACTCTAACCCCACCTCCCGCTCAAAAAATAAAAAGTTAAGAATGTTCCTATTGGGATAAGATCTACATGCCCCAAATCTAATATATAGAGTAAAGTCTGTCTCTTTCTTTGAGAGCTTTCTTTCTACAAAATCAATATTTGATTCTGGTTGATCATTTTTTTTTCTTCGGGATCGTTGTAGCATGTTGATAAAAATAAGTTCTAATTCGATCTAATTCTTTCCAGAAATAAACTGTCTGGATAGGAATTATTTTTAAATGGCCGCCAGCCGGGATGTAACTGTTCGTCTATACAGAGTTAATTCTCTTAGATTGAAAAAGAAAATGTTGACATCCCCCTCCCCCCAAAAAGGAAAAAAATTAATATACTACCTGGAAACGTCAGGTAAGTAAGCAAGTAAATAACACATTTAACATTATTTACATGCTTAATTGTTTTACTCATCTCGGTTGCTGCCACATTTACAACGTTTCGGTCGTTGTACTCTCTGGCCTTCTTCAGATGCCAATGTTGTAGTCGCCAACTTTCTATGAATTTCGGACGGAACTATTTATTTAAACCCAGTTAAACAAACTTAATTTCGGCTTGTTTAGTTTTACGGCATATCAACCATCGTTAATTGCTGAAATTCTGGGAATAGACATCATTTTTGATCATTTACCTATGGTTTATATTTCATCTGAATCAAAGGGAAAACATTTTTCAGTGTGTGCGTGTGTGTGTGGGGGGGGGGTGCCGCTCGGCGACCCCCCCAGCGTTGAAGTGATATATTTCTTATATAGTCTATGACCTTCACTGAGAGGTCAGTAGTCCACATGCAAATTTTCAAGCAATTCTGTCCAGCGGTTTGGGTGAACATAAGACACAAAGATCAGGCGGACACACACACACACACACAGTTACTATTTTATATATATATAGAGAGAGAGAGAGAAAGAGAGAGTGATAGATAGAGAGATAGATAGAGATAGATAGAGAGAGAGAGAGAGATACACACCGTACTGCAGAATGGATAACCGAATATTGGGATCGAAGAATCATAATTAAGAACGAATTTAAACTCAAATTCGTGCATTATGCCATCTGACGATCGCAAATACGCGTAAAACTATGGGAATGACATAAAAAAAGCAGTCTTGAAATTAAATATTAACTAAAAGACTACCTATCCCAAGACGTGTAAAGTTAATTCCCCGAACAGAAGAGTTTTACATCAATTATGTTCTTTTGCGAAGATTAAAGTTAAGTTATAATTATACTAAACTGTTTGTGGAATACTTATTATTTTGATCACCACCAGGTACTTGTCCAGATTAGGATTCAAACTAAAATCGACTTGGCGTCGATAGCTTCCGGATGTTTACGTAGACAGCCGGAAAAGCCGAATGAAAAGTCGGTTGCCTGCGTCGAAAAAATTCAAAACAAGGCTGGACGTACAACTGGGCTTTTTTTTTTTTTTTTACCCGTAAAATTTTGTATTTTGAAGAAAAATATTACTGAAAAGGTGTTAAAACGGTGTTAGGGTAGGGTTCGGTAAAATTCATTATCGCTTTGATCAATATTTATTTACAATTACTGAATTCCGAGATTCAATTTGTTGTCTACTTATTTTCTCGCATTCTGATTGGATAAGCGCGTCGGCATTTTCCGACCGTCTACAAGTCTATTTTAGCTTGGGTCCTAATCTGGCCAATGCCCAAAATCCATTAGATGATTTTGATTCGAGAAATTTTCTTAAAATGAAATTGAAATTAAGGGAATCTTGCTTGATTAGTGTCTAATGAGTATGGATCAACTTCAAGGCAAATCTGGAATATTTTAATTTTCAAATAGGGAGGTTATGCCCATATGATGCCCCTAAAAACCAAAAAGAAACTGAAATCTGAGGAATATTTATTAATTGATATCTAATAATTCAACCCATCGTTTAAATTTCACAAAAATCTGAGGTATCAGAATTTCCACACGAGGCTTTATTTTACTTTTCACCCCCATTGCATAAATTAAACTAAATATAACCCATATTACGACCGCTTACTCTTAGCAGTTGTGCTTCCAAAATTAATAATGGCTCATTAATTAGTTAAGGAGTGAATCCGTACATACAAATATATAAACAGTCTTGATGCTGTCTGTATGCTTTTAAATTTGTGTTTATACCCCGTGCTGATGAAGATATCCGATTTTAATAAAAAAATACATCGTCTCAGAAACGATCGTACACATACTGTTATGTTGAATTCTTGGAGCGCAAATAAATAATTCTGTAATAAGGTTTACATTAGATCTATGTTATATTGAAAAATGTTTCGTGAGATAAATAAAATCTTGTTCTTTGGAATGTAACTAAATCTTGTTTATTTATATATGCTCTGTTACAAGTTGACAATTATCGAGCTTTCAACTGGAAGAGGTTGGTATACAGAAATAGAAGGTATGTGCTAAACGGTATATATTCGCACACCTATATATATATATATATATATATATATATATATATATAGTCTAAAGAAGATTTGAGTCATTTTAAACAAAAGAAAAAAAAGTAAAATGCAGTTTAAATTCCCAGAGAAACTAACTAAATCCAAGATATTGCAGACTTAACATTCGTTGGAAAATTCATGAATAAATAAATAAATAAAATAAAAAGGGTGGGTGGGTGGGTAAGTATCTAACAGTGAAACAAAAACAGGAGACCTAAAGCGTCTAATATTAACACGGGGATCATCAGCTGTTTATCATGTAACTGTTTCGGAGATTTAAAAACAGGACAGTTATAATATTCATGGCTCTCCAATGGTACTGATTAAACTACCATTTCCCCAATAATCAAGTGTCGAAATAATATATATATATATATATATATTAATTAGTTTTTTTATAAATTAATTAAGAGAGGGATATTTTTTGTTTTGTTATTGTTTTATGCACGCAAAAATTAATTTATATAAAAAATTTATATATATATATATATATATTAATTATTTTTTGTATAAATTAATTTTTGCGTGCATAAAACAATAACAAAACAAAAAATATCCCTCTATCTCGATATATATATATATATATATATTAGGGGAGGTCGATTTTGAAACTGTAAATTATCGCACTCGAAGAAAGTTGCCAAATAATGTCAAAAGTTACCACAAGAAATATTTTTCTTCAAAACTTTGTATTTATTTGAGCATTGCAACTTTAAGATCAAATAAATCGAGATTTTTTCTCACAGCCTAGATTTCACCGGCAGATGTGTCGCCTTAAATTAAACCCGGGTTTTAACAAAAAAAAGTAATACATTACTTAATAATAAATATTTTAAAGTTTATTATTCCTTTTCTTAAGAAATTAAATGTACATATTCAAATTAAAAAGGAATAAAACACTATAATATTTAATGTTATATATAAATAATTATTTATTTACATAGGCGTTTTATTTATTGGATATTTTTTATGGTATTCACCGGTTGAAAATTCAACGAGCGAATTTGAATTCACGTGTTGATTCTGTGTTTACAAATGTAATTATCACAAATATATATTGAATTGTCGAGCGCTGACTTATCTAATCCCACTTCCCCGACCTTTTGTCACACCTTACTTTGTGGGAGTTAGATAAATAAAAACTAGTTCAGCCAGGGGTTTTTAACCCACCAAATAAACCGGTATCGTCCGGGTCTTTGGGTCTGGATTCACGCCCGTCTATTAGGGCTTGTCCGTCCTGTGCAGTTCTAGGAGGTGCACCTCCCAGGTTTTGCCTTCCCTCTTTGGGGAGGAGTAAGTTTATTGCTTACTGTCTGAGGCGGCCCTACCGGGGAATGCCGACGGAGCTGCCCAGGCAATTTTTAAATGGCCAGAGTGCTCACCTCTCGAGCACTGGCTTTCTCATCCCACTTTCCTGTGTCAATCTTACCTTGTTGGAGATAGATAAATAAAATCTAGTTCAGCCAGGGGTTTTTACCCCACCAAATAAATCGGTATCGTCCGGGCCTTTGGGTCTGGATTTACACCGGCCTATTGGGGCTTGTCCGTCCTGTGCAATTCTAGGAGTTGCACCCTCCCAGGCTTTGCCTTCCCTCTCTGGGGAGGAGTAAGTTTATTGCTAACTGTCTGAGACGCCCCTACAGGGGAATGCCGACGGGGCTGCCCAGTCAATTTTTTAATGGCCAGAGTGTTCACCTCTATAGCGCAGGCTTATCTAATCCCACTTTCATGACCTTGTGTCACATCTTACCTTGTTGGAGGTAGACAAATAAAACTATTTCAGCCAGGGGGTTTTATCCCACCTAAAATATTATGTATTGGAGTTGATGGGAGAATGGATAAGGACACATCGATGTATAAGGAAATTGTGGATGAAAATAGACAGAATTATGGAAAAAACTAAGGGACCAGAACACCATTTAACTTTTACAAAAGAAACACCATGTGAAAGTAAATATCTGACACAGAGTTCTTCCTAATAGTGGTGCAACAGGTGCTGTTCATGCAGATCAAGTGGTGGATGTTTTGCATGAATTCCACAGTGAGAACAGTATCAAGGCTATACTTGTTGACAACACTAATATCAACACAGGTTGCGAAGGTGGAATGGTTGCAATTTTAGAAAAAAAACTTTTAAAAAAATCTTCACACAATTGGTTGCTCTTTGCATCATAATGAACTACCTTTCAGGGCCCTTTTTAAAAACATAGATGGTTGCGCAAAGGGCCCTACAACATTCAGTGGCTATCTGGGGAAATTATGCTCAAATGATTGCCATGATTTACCCCAAATATCATTTTCCACTATTAGCAATCCTTTTTTTTTAAATTGATGAAATACATGATCTTAGTTCTGACCAAAGACTCCTTTATGAATACACAGTAGGTATTTCTAGAGGTAAGGTTGACTCTAGATATACCTCCTGGAAAATTGGTCCTTTAAACCAAGCAAGATGGTTAACTTTGGCCTGAAAACCTTCTATATTCCATGGTTAAATCTGATAAGATTGAAGCAAGAGAAGCTTTAAAAAGAATTTTGGCCATTAGGTAAGTAATATTTATTCATATATCTCTGACTCAATTATTTATTCCAATTTATAGAATGATTTTTAAAGATTTTATCTAATTTCACCATAATTATTAAAGCAGTACAGATTGGAATTTTTTAATAATTCAATTAATTAATGTGTTCTTTCAGGAGTGAGGAGTCAACCAGAAAAAGATTAAAAAGAATACCACCTATTAATTTTAATGCCACACATTGGACACAATTAATAGATTTAAAATTATGCTGCATTTTTGGCATTCTCAGGGCGTGGAACGGGCAGTTAAGTTAATAACAGAAGCTTAACAAATTGTATATGGTTTTGAAGCAAGGCATCAACACATTACAGCCAAAGTTTTGAGTCAGAAATTGAGACCAGCATTTTTGTCTAAGGGGTCTTATATGGAGCAATTTGACTCTCAATATTAAGCTCCATTAAAATAGTGTTAGGTTTTTCCTTATTTCTTTGCTTGTTATATTTTCACTTATAACAGAAAAAAATCATTTTTTTAGGTATTCAAATATTACTGTTTAATTCATAACGTTAAAAGGTAGTTTACAAAAGCAGATACTGAAAATGAGGGGGGGGGGCAAATTTTTAATTTGAAGATTTCTTTAATTAATATCATTTTTATAAAATAAAACGGCATTCGCTGATTTTAAATGCACAAATTATTTGGTTTTAACACCAGTATTCAAGCAAATCTTGCAAAAACGAGGAATTTTCAGTATATTCTTGTCTACGATCTTTGATACCAAACGCTAAAAAAACCGCTGAAGTTTTTGATCTAATTTTTTGCATGAGTATTTAATAGGTCTATATACAACTTTCGGTACGTGCCTTTTTTTAATATTTAAAAAAAAGTGTAAAATCGACCTACCCTAATATATATATATATATATATATATATATATATATATATATAATTATTATTTCATGTATCCACATAAAATGTTATAAGGAGAGATACTCTTTTATGTATCAATTTTCTGTATTTACTTCAACAGTGCTTAATACGCGAGTAGAGCTAGGTAGTAAGTCATGAAAATATATTCATGGCAATTAAGCTACACAGAGGCTTCCGCGTTTCATACCCGTAAGGAATAGTCAGGCTAAAATGTAGGCATTTTAGCCTGAAAATTCCTTACGGGGATGTAACGCGAAAGCCTCTGTGTAGCTTAATTGCCATGACTATATTTTCATAACTTACTACTATATATATATATATATATATTGTAAATATTTATAAAAATAAAATAAAAAAGACACCACGAACAAGCGTGAAAGAAACACAAAACACGAGCAGAAAACAAACAAGCAAAAAAACAAAATAAGAAACAATCTTCAAAGGAAAAAGAAAAGAAAATCCTCAAAACCCCCCAAAAATCCTCAAAACCAAAAAAAAAACCCCAAAACCCACACCCCATCCCCTCGCCGGCAAAATCCCAAACAAAAGATGCTATTCAGTTGTTATTCGTTACTCTCAATCCAGTGACATCGAATATGGCAATACGCGTTGTTCGCAAAAAGAAAAGAAAAAAGGGGGAAAAAATGAAAAAAGAAAAAAGAAAAATATAAAGAAAGGAAAAGAAAAAAGAAAAAGAAATTTTCTTGTAGAAAACGTGAAAACTACCGGTGTTAAAAGGGAGGAGACAGTTATTTTTGGGGCGGGAACCTTTAATAGCGAGGGCGGAAGTAACATCTACTTGCGGTTTTATCTAAGAGGGGCCAGAATTAGAGGTGCCACCGATTAGCGCCGACTGGATGAAGGTAGATGGCAGGCTGTAATTTGTGAGTTGATGGCCCCTCTTTGCGAAGTTCAAATTCACACCAGCCCACCAATCGACGATGCCAAGATTCGATTTCATTCTCATCAACCCACTTACCGGCCATTCCGTTGAAATGAGAAAAAGTCCTCTACAGGCGAACATTGTAATTTAGTCGATAGGAGAGAGATACTTCCAGTTATTCCTTACAACAGTAAAAAAACCAACAAAAAAAAACAAAAAAAAAACGTCCGAATCGATGCTACCTACCCCCGACCGGAAGGGTGGGTGCCCGAACCGGTTCGAAATCGGAAGCCCCCTTGTTATTCTTTTTTTTTTTAATTAGGATAGCTAATTTGTATTATTCCGACTACTTTTCTCATGTTGGATGTTTTTTTCACAAGGTTTCGGCCGATGTAACCTCCGACCTTCTCCAGGTACATCTTGAAGAACTCTGGAATCTGTACGAAATTTCGAACGGAACCCTTTATTTAATTCGCAAGGACCAGGTACGCAACGGATAAGAGTGATAAGTGACGTATGCAAGTGACAGTCTTCTGTTTGTTGAAGGCCTAACCCTTATTACAGGCGATACTAAGAATAATTACGAATTACTTAAGACTTTCCCAATCATGGCTGACGGAACAAGAGCTAGCTACCCCCGTGGATTAAATAAAGCGTTCCGTTCACAATTCCATACTAACTCCAGAGTTCGACCAAACACTTTAAGAAGTTCGGACATTACATCGGCCGAAACGTTTTGAGAATAACATTTAAGATGAGAACGGTAGTCCTAATAAAAATTATCAATCCGCATCTAAAAAATCCCGAAACAAAATACCATTAATTTTCCAATTCGGCTTTTTTTCATACTAATAAGTCACCGTTTATCAAAGCTCAAAGGCCACTCGAGGATAAGGGTTTTCTACCCAGTCTCCGTACAGATTACCGAGTTCGACAAGACGCACCCGAAGAAGGTCGGTGATTACATAGACCAAAACGTTTTGAGAATAACATCCAAGATTAAAGAAGTGTAGTCCGAATAATCCAAATATAACAGAAATGTTTCCACTGAGGGGGAAGTTGTAATTTAAACAACTACGGTACCCTACTTTCGTCTCCGGAAATAATAAACATGTGAACCTTACAAAAGGTGCAGTTTTCTCTTGATATGATTTTGTTCTAGATCAACTAACGTGCGGTACTAATTCAACGTAGCTGGCCGGAAACACCCAGATCTACTAGACGATCAGAAAGCGATCATCATCATCACCACCCCCCACCATCAGATGAGATCGGGCCAAAGCATGGAGCCAACTGGCGCTCAACTACGTAACATTTATAATAAATACCATAGCTTTAATAAAACATGTTAGAACCATGTAAAAAATAACTCAAATTTGTTTCCACGTCTACTCTGCATTGATGTTCGGAAATATGAAAATAAATGTTCAAACTAAATCAGAGTTGTTGGAGTTTATGTGATTTGTATAATACCTGCTAAGTATAGTCTAGTGTCGTGACGGGATTTAGAACCGTAACCCGATTGTATTTGTGTAGCAATTCAATATGATTCTGTATTATTAAGCTCTATGTATTGATTACTATCGAAATAAATACGAGACAATCTATTACGAATACGAGATTTGGTATTTGTCGAACTGTACTATTTTTAATGCTCAATTCCGTTTACTATATTATTTCAGACTAATCTAATAATGTTTCCAGGCTACTTTCAGGGGTGTGTGTTGCATTACCCGTTCTTTCAGGGTACCCGGTAAGATCCAGCAAGAATAACAAAGAACAGAACATATATGGAAAAACTTTGGTTTTCTTTATTTCACATCACCGGATGGTTTACGCCGGCTACGCACACACATATGACAATCTTTTAACATACTTTTGTCTCGTGAAAGTAATTTTCTTGCTGAGGTCACAGACTTGGTTTCCGCTACGAACTCTTCCATATATATATATATATATATATATATATATATATATATATATCCGATTGGAAAGCAATTTGCTCTACATTGTCTATCCGAACGTGAACTGAAGCAATTGTTCCACAATCACTTTGATGAAATACAATTCAGGGGATTCCTTCACAGTACCAACTTGCTTATCTGTCGCATATTTAGTCAGCGGACACGAAAGCCTAACAGCAAGACGGGCTTGAGTACCATAGCCAATAAAGCTTCATCGGTGCCATAAACATCGGTAAACTTCCATTCTTCCGGTACCAACCGATCACCAAGCGCTCCGACTCTTCGCGTTTCTGAAACCGCCGCCTTTCAAGTCTCTCTTGCACTGCGGAACCTTCTCCCTTTTAACAGTTGTCAAGTCGATTTCTTTCTTTCTCGACGTCCCATCCAAAATGAACTCGTCCACGGTTCATTTTTTGCCACTTTTCATTATCTTACATGTGTAGTGTAGTAACTGTTTAGTTTTCCTAAGGAATTACCCACTGCTTTGGAGGACAGTGTAGTATATGTTCGTTTGTCATATATATTAGCAAAATATGTTCTCTTTGGTCGCTAGTATATCTAACGTATGCTTACACATAATATTTTGAATTTATAATATACGAGAAAAATGTGACCCGTTGGGTCACCCATTTAAATTTGATTAGGTTGTTTGAATGAAGAAAAGACAAGTTTGCAAAGCCAGTTAAATATAAAAAGACAATGTGCAAAATTTGTCTCCTTCTGTTCGCTCTATCCAGCTACGAGTTAAATAATATTACTACGACTGGTGATATTCCCATTTTTTATAATGGACAAGTCCTCTTTCAATCTTTATTATCGTTGACTGTTGAGAGGGATAGAAAAAGAAAAAAAGAGTGTGAGAGGGAGAGAGAGAAAGGGGGAAGAGAGAGAGAGGGGGAAGAGAGAGAGAGGGGGAAGAGAGAGGGGGAAGAGAGAGAGAGAGGGGGAAGAGAGAGGGGGAAGAGAGAGAGCGAGGGGGAAGAGAGAGAGCGAGGGGGAAGAGAGAGAGCGAGGGGGAAGAGAGAGAGCGAGGGGGAAGAGAGAGAGAGCGAGGGGGAAGAGAGAGAGAGCGAGGGGGAAGAGAGAGAGAGCGAGGGGGAAGAGAGAGAGAGCGAGGGGGAAGAGAGAGAGCGAGGGGGAAGAGAGAGAGCGAGGGGGAAGAGAGCGAGGGGGAAGAGAGAGAGGGGGAAGAGAGAGAGGGGGAAGAGAGATAGGGGAAGAGAGATAGGGGAAGAGAGATAGGGGAAGAGAGATAGGGGAAGAGAGGGAGAGGGACTTTTTTACGGCATATCAACCATATGTAGGTTATTTAATGCCGAATAATGTCAAATGTAATCCTAGAGGCAGGATAATTATTTATATTCTTTGAATACATTGCTCTTAGAACACATTGCTCATTGTGAATAACAATACCAAAATTGGAAAAGACTCCGACAATTGTTCAAGCCACAGATCCATACCACTAGTTCTGCGTTATTTGAAATAAAGTTGCCAAATATAATTCCATAGGTAGGGCAATTATTTATATTACCAGAATACATTGCTTTCAGATAACCAGAATACATTGCTTTCAGATAACCAGAATACATTGCTTTCAGATAACCAGAATACATTGCTCTTTGTTCTCAACGTGATTGATCTTCAGCCACTGCCTTCTAGTAACCATTTTGTAAGAAAAATATAAATAAAAAGGAGAAATAATTTTTTTTTTTAAGAAACAGATTGAATAATACGGTTGGGATGAACTTATAGATACTAGGACATGACATGACCAGCTGAGTGATCGGATCGGTCCTTTCCGATCTCCCGTCTAACCAAAGTAAGGGCAAAATTAACCAGGCCACGAGGCGCGCAACCATCAGGATCCCGTCCTAAGACATCACGGGTCGCCAGCCATGTCTAACAGCTGGCCTCACTTCCGGGGGGGGGGGGGTTACCCTTCTGCATGGGGTTGCAGTCGGTGAATTCGCGGCCATGGGGAGATAGAGATAGATAGATAGATAGATAGAGGCCGTATAAAATGAGAGCGAGAGGTCAACCAACATGCAGTGAGAGGGTGAGAGTGATAGCTAGAAGTTTTGGAAGTGTTGAATCAAGTACTGTGTGAATTGCATATTGCAGCTATTTAGAACAATCAAAATAGAAGTATTATACAAACATAACGCAATTCCACAATTGTGGGTGATTAAAATATGTAGGAAAATAATTAAATAAACCTTGATTAACTCTGGTTTAGTATAATAATTGTTATATATATTCCTTAGCGAGTAGAAGCGATGTGTTAGAATACTTGCATTTTAATCTGTATGTCACGTTTTCTTTACCAAGTGATTGCAAACCATATGCCGCAGATCAAGCCTAGTGTTCGAAGTTAGGTACGATGTAATCTTCCCGAAGTTGTCGGGCGGCATGGCTTGGAGAGGGATTGGTCCAACAGTTCAAGACACTCTGCATGATGGATATCCCCGATGAAAAGTCTATTTGGTCCGGAAATTGTTATGGGACCGTTTAGCATTTATAGATTCTATGCGTTCGTCGTGAAGATGAGCAAACTGATATTCTACCTCTTAGCTCTGAAACCAATGGTAACAAATTCAGTCATAATTGTATACTAAATTAAATTAACGAATATTTATAAACTAACTTTTCTAAATAAAATTACATATTTAGAAAAGGGGATTATAACAATAATAAGCGTCGTTATTTAATATTTTCTACAAATATGAAAAATAAAAATGTTAACCGGAGTGGAGACATATATATATACGGTACTCTTCCCTAACTTCACTTCGTTTATTCTTCATAACAATTAGAAGTAAAGAAATACAAAAGACAACAGGAACATGACAGCAAATTAGTAATCAATATTATACAACATGCGGATATTGTGCACTCCTCACAATATACAAAAATACACACGCGTATACACACTAAAAAATAACTCAACCAGAAGCAAACAATTGTGAGTATAGACAAATCAATAGATAAACCACCCACTGAATGAATGGTGCAATATATGAACATTTGAATAATTCTGTACGCATGAAGACAAAACGTACGTACGTACGTGCGTGCACACACACACACAAAGAAAAAAAAAGGAACAGAATAAACTGATAGGAAATTGACACCAACCAGCAAGAAAATACTTTAATAATTGTTTACTAGAATATAAATTTTCCGTAGATCCAATAAATATTTAATATCACATATATTTTTAAATGTTAATTAAACAATGATGGTATACTTACGCAATCATCAGCGATTGATGTAGTACATTTTCTTGAAGAAAACTGTCATATTTACTGCAAGGGAAAGGGAGAAGTCGTTATAATTGTGGTCAGATGTAGTGTCCAATCTTCGAAAACCAATACATTCATCAAACCCAAAACTATTCTCTGAGAGACCAAGACGTGGAAAGAATTTTTGATGGTATGCCAACCATTTTTAGATTATAGAGGACTCTAGAAGGCTATTACAATGCAACAGTGCAAATATTCCGGTGGTGCGATGGAGGACAAAAACGAAGTGATTTGTTTTTAGTATATCTTACTTGATTTAGTCACAAATTTAACACAATGATCTAATGTGTGTAACAGAGTTCCATAATATATTTCGAGGTAAGATCTCTTTATCAAATAGTGCTATTTTAAATCTCCTGAAAAATTCGTGTGGTAATGTTTTGTATTGCATTACTGTAGTACATGTATATGTATATGTCAAAGTGACCTCGCAGCAAATAGACTTAACAGTTTTAAACTATTAAATTATGAAATAATTCTTGCTAAATTTCTTATTTTTATATTTAATTATTTAAGTTATTCATGTCTGAGCTTATATCTTAAATTCTGTAAATTTTCTAATTTTATTTATTTTTTCTTTTGTTTTTTTTACTTATAATTAATTGATTCTAAATATCTATTATATATTAGTATTTGTGATCATTTTGTCTATTTTAAAAATTATTAAAATATTAATTGTAAATTTATTTATTGTTACTCTATATACTATTTATTATTATTATTATTATTATTATTATTATTGTAACGAGCAGGTTCTCTGTCTGTCGGCGAGAATTTTTATAAACGTAAGAGCGGGGGGGGGGGAGCCGCTGGTAATTACTATTTAATTAATTTTTTTTCAAGTCAGCGTTCATAATCTTTGTATACCTTAGAATTAGGAAACTATTAATTACTTTATTTATATGTTATTTAATCTAAATTAAGTAAAAAGAAATTTCAAGACGAGGCTGCGATTCGAACACACAATGTGTTAAGAATCTTAATATAACATTATTTAATATAATACTCTTTCAACTTCATTATATACTGTCACAAAAACTCGCTCAGACACCAGGCGGGTTTTACGATTTACATAATTCATTTCTTTTAAACTTCTAATAAATTCATATTTACAAATATACACTTATAACTGCTTATTCAATTATTAAAGATCCCTTCTCTACCTTTAATTATTTCTCTTGATTAAAAAAAAAATAATTGTGTAAATAAAATGTTTTATACTTTGTATATAGATTTACAAGCATACTGGCACGGCTTGTGTAGGTGTGTTAGTTTATTACTAATCACCCGAGGCTCCTCTACCGGGGAATGCTGACGGAGCTGCTCATACATTTTTATAGGTCAGAGTGCGCTAATCCTAGTGCAAACAAAGAGATGACCTTTAGTCTAACCTCCTGAAAAGGAGGTAAATAAATATACCAAGTGTGTTATTCTATTAGTATTTGCGATCATTTTATTTAATTTTAGGTTATTTTATGCCGAAAACAAAAAATAAAAACTTTAGTTTCATGAAATGTCAAATATTAGTATTGTTCGGACTACTGTTATCTCCGATGTTATTCTCAACGATTTGGCCGATGTAACCTCCGACATACTTTAGATGAGTCCTGTTGAACTCCGGAGACTTCATGTCGCCCTCGGGAAACTACGAAATTTCGAACTGAACCCTATTTTAATCCAAGGAGATTGATTGGTCTCGCCCCGTTAGCCTAGACGTAATCGGACCCGTAGCGCAACGAAGAAAATGTTCTGGAGGTTGAGGGTTCAATACTCGGTACGGGCGATACTAAGAATACAATCACGAATTACGCTCGGTTGCGAATTTGATTTTGTACTCTGTCAAGGCACGAAAAAGTGTTGTGCACTTTAGAAGTGGCAGTTTTGTCTATAAAAATTTTAAAGTTTTTTTTGTAACCCACATGTCATATATATATATATATATATATATATATATATATATATAGTCTCGGAAGTTTCTCAACCATTAAAAATAATTTAAAAAAATAAATAAATAAATAAATAAATAAAACAACCTTAAGTCCCAGGTCGTTCAGTGGAAAATCACTCATGTAAGTCAATTTAGTTTTTGCAGTTATTATATTAGTTTGCGTCTAACATTATTTAAGGGATCATCAGTTGTTTTCCATGAAAAAACTGTTTCGGGAATTTAAAAACAAGACAGTATTTAATTTCATGGCTTCCCAGCAGAGTTGATCAGACACCACTTCCCTTAAAAGGCAAAAACAAACGTTCCGTATGATATAATATAATACAATATAATATACTAACAGGACCCGTGTTCCGGCGATGCCCGTGTTTTGGGCGAATTTTAAATAATGGATTAACTGTGAAAAAATATCATCCGAAAAGGAATTTACACAAAAATAATTTGTTTAGCTTTTACAGTGCAGGATCAGTTTCTTATATTAATTAAATTAAAATGAGTACCCACTTCCGGGCCATTTAGAGAAAATACGGTTTCATGCTGGACGTATGTATGTGTGTGTTAACTAAGCGTATACTATTAAAATATTTCAATTTTGTGGTGTGTTTTTTGAAGAAGGATGAGGTTTTTTCCTACACTACAATGTAGAGCGGAAACAATATTTTTATTTGTTTGTATATCCTGTTAACCATACTACATATAAATGCTACTACCATATAAATAACTCTAAGTCCGGAATGTTGTCAGTAGGATTTAGTGTTAGTATAATATATAATATAAATATAATATATTTATAATATAAATATATATTATATATATATATTATATATAAGTTCGTTGGAGCACATTCCGTGGAAGTAGTTGTTTTTATAGAATTATAGGGTACTGGTCAGCGTGAGTAATTTTCTAGCCGGTAGAGGTAGACCACGGCAGTTGCATAGACTTGGCAATATATAGATATTTATTCCAATATACTTTTCTATTAAATATATACTATTTTGGTAAATTAATTCAATACATTTATTTAAATAAATAAACATTACTATTTTAATCAATTTAAAAATAAATCTAACATTGTCAGCAGGACATGCGTTTAGCTAGAAACCAAATTTGAATAATATTTTGATTTGGCCATTTTTGTGGTTTTCATTAAAAGCACGCATTATTTGATTTGAATAAAACGAGAAAGAACGGCAATAAATTAATGAGATTTGGAAGAAAGAGACGGACAAAAGAGGAGGAGGAGGAGGAGGAGGAGGAGGAGGCGGCGATTCTAACAGAAGAGACTAAACGTCGATATTTACAATTCATCCATTTAATGGGATAATATTGCCCCCGCCTTTCAACCACCCTCCCAATTCAATAGAGTGCGCTTTACCGTTCCACTCGAGTTGATAAGAAAGGACCTCAGATGAAAGACTCTGCAATTTATTAGACTTGCTAAATGCGTTTATATTTAATCTTACTCGGTCGAGCATGAAGATAGTATGAATTCATATTCTTTAGAAGGCTTCGCAATAGCCTCTTAACAAAATAATTTCGCTATCGAATATATCGAAATGCTCAATTTAAGATGAGACCAGCGTTAATATATCTATTATTTGGATTATCCACACAACGTTTCCGTCGATGTAACCTCCAACCTTATTCAGGTGTATCTTGCCCAACGCCTGTTTGCGCTACGGATCTTACTTCCTGTGACTAAACAAAATGGCTACTTTGTTCGGACCGATATTTACAACTAAAAATGCTTATATTACATTGAATATTTCATTTTGTTAAACGCAAATAGGTCACGAATGAGTTAGGTTAACTAAAATAAATTCTTTTGGACTATTTCCCAACTGCATTTTTAAAAATAATTTATGTCGCCAATAGTAATGATTACCGCAGATGATTTTTTTTACGAGCGTCATAACTATTTGCTCATATAAAGAGATCGCTAAATCTTACAGGTAAAGTTTAGGCGTATTGTAAGTCCCCGATTTACTTACCTCCCCACGAGGGCAGAGTAATACACAAGGTCTGTTTTTAATGTGGGGGAAATCCAGCTTCCCCAAAAAGGGCACTCTTGTTTGAAACAAGAATAAGGCTCAATCTAGAAGGATTTCTATTTCACTGGCCGGGGATAGCACAGTTGAAGTATAGTATCAGAACAGATAATACACCTTGATCCTAGCCCAAAAGCTTTAAATTGGTAATTTAATCAGTAGTTTGGTATATTGCTCAGACTAGTTCTGACCAGTTGTCACTGAGCCGAGGTTTGACTTGGCATCATTCTGGCAATCTAGGATTTATACTGAATTAAAACACTTTGTCAAGAAAAGGTATGGCCCGGTTCAGTTATAGGCGATGAGCTCTCTCAGTAATTACCGCCTCCTTCGTGCATTGCCGATCGCCTTAGGCGCGCCTACTAGAGGATGCCGACGGGTCGATTTTTGGCTATTAGATCCCCCCCCCGCCACATTAAACTGTCTTCATGTCTACCCTCGTTGGCAATCGGGTGAATATTGGTATCTTCCCATGTTATTTGGCCAATCAGGCAGCACACAATAAAAGATTACGCATTGATTGGTTGACTAACAGGTGTAACCTCTTGTTTTTGATTGAGAACCTGTATCTATCTTCGCTGAACTTATTTTGATGAAGTCACAGTAACGTTTTAACTTTGTATAGCATATCTGTTCGCAGGCACAAATTCCCAGGTTTTGACGTCATATCTTCGTATAAGGTATCTGTCCGCAGACACAAGTTCAGATTTTGCAAATTGTTAATGAGAAAGAAGGGTACAAAAAGTTGCAATTATTATTTTTACTTTCACGTTTATAGTTGGGTGGATCTTGTGCAGGATATTGGAGCAATTGTGCATTCTCTGATAAACACGAAGCCATATACAAGACCATAATGTAGGGTTCAATATTTTTTATACGCATATCATTTAAAACTAACTGTACCTCCTTAATGTTATCTGGGTGTCTTTACTTTCATTTTGTTTCGCCTTTTTTATTTTATTTATTTATTAATTTTTTTAAATTGCATAGATACTTTAGACTTTTTTCCTCTAGCTATTAAATGTATGAATAACTAGCTGTATCTACCCGGCGTTGCCCGGAAGTAAAAGAAATAAGTCATTTTTGTGACTTTAAGTAAGCTAATTATTTTAGGAAATAGAAATTATTAAAATATTTGTTTTTAGTACTTGAGGTTAATGGATTATAAGCCAAGAACGAATAATGGGTAATTAATCTGGAAATTTCCATTTAATATTAAAAGTATTCTTTTAGGTATTTATTTTTCAAGAAGTCAAAGAAAATAACTCATGACATGATTACTTCCCTTTTAATGTATAAGGATATTGAGTCAGTAAAGTAAAACTCGCCACTCTAAAAGTTTTCTTTTCCGAAGTAAGTATTTTCAGAAAGAAATTAGAGAGAAATAAAATATATTTGTGCAAATAACAGTGGAAGGAAGAAACGAAAAAAATAGGTTAGTCTGAATCAAGTATCGATATGTTAGACGGATTTCTATTTGTGTTTGACTTTGAAAATCCGGCAATATATATTCATGTCAAATCAGCAAGTATGCTGATAGGGAGGAGAAGAGTGCCGATTAGTAACGAATTCAGGGAGTGGAACTGTTTGCGCAGTGTCAGCCTTGTGTGCGAGCAAAGGGGAGACAATGGATACTAATAAAGCAAAGGGGAGACAATGGATACTAATAAAGCAAAGGGGAGACAATGGATACTAATAAAGCAAAGGGGAGACAATGGATACTAATAAAGCAAAGGGGAGACAATGGATACTTATAAAGCTCGAAATAGGATTAAAAAATGTCTGAGTTCACGCTATTTAATTTTTGATTTCAAGAAATGTTCGATTAATAGTAAAAAAAAAACAGAAACAATAATTCAATTTCTGAAATTATTTTGAAGCGTGAAAATACGCACACGTGAAGTGATCTCAATTTTATAAACTAACGTATATTTTCACACTGAAAATATATATTCTTATTTTCATATATTTTTTAAAATGGAAATCGCTCCAGACAAGGCATGAAGCCACTTGATGTAAAGAGCTAAAAAAAACAAAAAACAACTTGAAGATCAAAAACTAGCCAACGATAAGTATTAATAGATTCTGACCCAGAAAATTCTTCTCCCTTTGTCAGAAACATCGCTCATGGAATGTGAGGACTAAAGCACAACATAAGGAAAGCAAGAGTTACAAAACCGCCAGAAGTAAACTCAAGGTGCACGCCTTTTGGCTAAGATCAAAGTGTAGTATCTGTTCCGATTGATACTTCACCCCATAGACTGGTATTGTCTTGGCCTTCGAGGCTTGATTTACGCCGATCTATGGGTCTGTCCTGTGCAGATCTAGGAGGTCCACCCTCACAGGCTTCGCCTCCCCTCTTTATGGAGGAGTAAGTTTATTGCTTACTGCCTGAGGCGCCCCTACCGGTGAATGCCGACGGAGCTGTTCAGGCAATTTTTAAACCCCACTTTCCCGACCCGACCTTGGGTCATATCTTACTTGTGGGAGTAAGATAAAAACTGGCCTTGTGCCTAACTCCTGGAGAGGAGTAAATCAATACTCTCTATATGATCATGACAACTGGTATCTATGTCCTTATTTACTTGCCTCCTCGCGAGAGCATAGGTTTTTAATGCATGGAAAATCCAGCTCCCCCAGAATAAGAACTCTGGATTGTGATAACATTTTTTTAAAATGCCTCAGTCTAGAAGGATATCTCTTTCCCTGATCGAGTAGAGAAAAGATAAAGTATAGCATCAGAACAGATACTACACTTTGCTTCTAGCCAAAGTGCTAATTTACAAGTTTTACGAATAAAAACTAAATTGTTCAAAGACTAGTTGACCACACCCAAATATGGCGAGTTTTCATGTTTGTGTGATGCTTGTGAAAATCATTACCAAACATTTGATGGAATGTTTTTGAATTGTTGAGATGAGGATTATACATAGTATCAATCCTCATCTAAAAAAAATCAAAAACATTATACAAAATCAGTATGGACCCGAATTAAAACAGAAATGGAAAAGACTCGACGCTCTTACCATTTCGTAAACAAATCACACATTGTCAATTCTAACGGCGATGGTGTGTGCGAATAAAGAACAAAAACAGTCGTTCCACTATTCACCAATAAGAGCCATTGTCAAGTTAGACCTTAAGAAGGTCGGAGGTTATATCGGCCGAAACGTTGTGAGAATAACACTGAAGATGTGGACAATAGTACAAACAATCAAGATAATACAAAACATTTGATGTTTGAGTTGGTTGGATACAAAAGAAGAAAATTCAAGATGGAGATGATTAGAACATTTTTTTGTTGATAAGTGCAGTAGTCAGAGTAGATGCAGGAGTGAGTGCCTAACAGACGAGGTAAATTTGTCTTGGACA
The DNA here is from genome assembly GCA_963556195.1 of Sepiola atlantica. NCBI lineage: Eukaryota > Metazoa > Mollusca > Cephalopoda > Sepiida > Sepiolidae > Sepiola > Sepiola atlantica. Next base: position 196,809,977 of record OY744520.1, on the reverse strand, counting down.
GGATTCTATGCCAATAAACGAATAGATATTAATGGTATTCATGATGCAACTGATCTCCTCCTCTTCAGTGATAACTCCAATTCATCAGACATTTATTTTAATGGAAATCGATCCAGACAAGGCATGAAGCTACTTGATGTAAGGAGCTACACATACTACTTTAAAGGTAAAAACTAGCCCACGATAAGCGTTAGATGGAAAGATTCTGACACAGAAAACAGCAATTCTTACCCCTTTGTTAGAAACATCACTCGTTGAATGTGAAAACTAAAGGACAAAACAAGGGAAGCAAGAGTTACGACTCAGCCAAAAGTAAACCCAATCCCCACTTTCTACTCTTCTTAATATGACTCAGGATGCCGATATTTACCCTTTTCCCCATAGCCGGAAGATGTGACACAAGGTTGGAATGAGGCCAGCGAACAAGAGGTGGTGTATTCTGGTCCACAAAAAAAATCCTTAGCAGCCCCGTCGGCATTCCACGACAGAGGCGCATCAAGCCGTTGGCAACAAACTAACCGTTTCTTAAAGAGAAAAAGTAAGGCCTGGAATGGTGAACCTCCTAGGACTGCACCAAACCAATACTCCAGCCCGACAAAAGCAAGGCCACCGCAGTCACAATGGTACACACTGTTTGATAGTCGAGGACGTAACTTCAACTGGTATTCATAGCGTCTAAATAGATACTGATCCAGGATGCCTTAGATTTAACCGTTAACGCAGTCAACTTCTTAAATGATATAAAAATACACCCTAATCGTTATAAAATGAACATTCTGATTGGATCAAGCGGCAGTTCCTCAACCAATCAGAAGTCTCTCTCGAATTGACGCAAAGGGAGAAACCTCGGAGTCTTGTTTCACTTACACACCGGATATATAACGATAGATGTATCATTTAGTTCCTCCTGCCAATCATGAAAGAACGAGCTAACAGATGGGCGAAGTCCGTAGATCCTACAAGATAGCGATAGAAGTTATCGTCTCACATTTCATGATCAACAAATATACGTTTGAGCCTGCAAAGAGTAATATACAGGTTGTATTCTTGTTTTAATATATTTGATTTAAACTTCATGTAATACGTGCCACGTGTTTCATCTCTTTATTCTTGGTATCTTCGTAAAGCTTTACCTATTCTGTTAATATAACAAGAATGACGAAAACTTACCAGCTTCAAAGCGTATCACATGTTTCGCACGTCGAGCGGCCGTTTTCCATAGAGAAAATAACTCTTGTTCATAATTGTAGATTTTTACAGTTGGAACTAATTTGCATGCTTGAGCGACTAGCGATGGGACGATTCCAATATATTTACCGATTCCGATACAATTACCGATTCCGTTTTAAATTCCCGATTCCGATACAATTACAGATTACGATTCTTTTTAAATGTGTAAATATTTAGCTGTAAAGTTTTTTGTTTTTTTTAATTGTCAGATTACCTTAAAAAATCCATGTAATATGTGCATATATTTTCGCAAATGTAAACATGCACTTGTAGGTGGCGGGCGATCTATAGATTTAAGTTTTACTCGTGTTTAAAACCAATAAATATTTATTATTATATCATTAGTGCCAGCAATGGAAAGTTTTGTTTTAAATAAAAACGAACAAAAAACACGAAAGAATCATTTTTGGCACGAGAAAATAGGCACAATTTTTTTCCGATACCGATACCCCAAAAAGTTCCAATTTTTCCGATTCCTGCTTAATCGTCCCAACACTTGAAACACACTGATTTAAAACAAAACGGATTAAAAGCAGGACTCGTTTGATTTTTGGCAGCTGAGAGAAAGCGGCGTTCGCGTTGGACATTTTGTCTGCGTGGTCACGGTGTGCGACATTTTGTCTGCGTGGTCACGGTGTGCGACATTTTGTCTGCGTGGTCACGGTGTGCGACATTTTGTCTGCGTGGTCACGGTGTTCGACATTTTGTCTGTGTGGTCACGGTGTTCGACATTTTGTCTGCGTGGTCACGGTGTTGATGACCTTATTACGGCTAAAGGAGATTTGCATACATCTTTGTTTCTTACAATTGAAATCCATCCTTCTTGGGAATAAAATCTTTACAATGAAGACCAAACAATTGTGGTAGGATCACCTTCAGATTTTTGCTAAGCAAATCCAATGGCAGGGGAAGTTGTGTGTCCACAATTATGTGTTAATATTGGGTGGACGCCATATTGGATAATTTTGTGAACGCTTAAAATACCTGATGTTAATATGACTACAGTGTCAAGGGCGAACAATAGTTAAAAGGAAGAAGAAAAAAGGGGAAAGGAAAAAATTGCATTACTTTTTATTTGAACGTTTATTTGTTTCGGCAAAGGAAGTTATACGTCCAAGTACTTAAAACGGAACGTTGATCAAACAGATCTGTTTTGAAGGTTTGAGCGTAAGAAAAAAATACGGGGATGAGAAAAAAGGGAGAATGCAAACGCAGAAATAATAGCAAACGAAACGAAGCGAAAGTAATAACCGCGAGAAGAAAAGGGAACGACGAAAAAGAAGACCGGATCTTTGTCACGGAAGTCCTTTTGTATTCTTTTTTCTTACCGTATAAAAAGAAAACGAGATTTTTTTTTTATTGAAGCCGATTTCTAAGTAGGCTTGTAGAAATCGCCTATTGAAAAAAAAGGGACAGTCTAAATCCGAACCCAGAAAGGTGACCATGCATGAAAGGGGACAGAGGGGAGGAGAATATGCGAACCTTGACCTCAACAACAATCACGCACGACCGAGAATATAAAGGAATAAATTTACGAGAATAAATAAGTTACGTTTTAAAAGTTTCTGGAACGATAAATGAAGACCTCGGCCGTTCTTTTAATACCGACGCACACAAGTAAATTTACTGTCTCTTGACATAACAATACGCACCAAAAGCGTAAATGAGATTCTAATTTTATGTTTATGTATAGACGTGTATTATATTATTCAAAGTTTGAGTGAAAACAGTTTGTTTTATTTAAGATTTGAATTTTTTTCTTAATTTTGGCAACGACGAGAATCACGAGTTATCTCCTCTTGCCAGTATCAACTTCGCTTAAAAAAAAAAACGACTGAAATTTAATTGAGGAGGATGTTCGAATCGAGGGCCGTGTACCCCGATTATAAGCGTGTTCGTTAGATCAAGCAATGTTGCATGCAAAGACAGTAATAGTTAAACAAAAGGAGGTAGTTCAAATAACGTTTATTGAACGTGGAATGGTGAAGTGTGTGGTGTATGCACGTGTGTCGATGGAAAAACAGTTCTTGAAAAGGTATAAGAAGAAATGAATCCGGCGTGGGGAAAGTCTTTGAAAGCCGTACACAAAGAAAATGAGTTGAGAACTCTTACCGTTGTTTGACCACGTGTTGACAGAAGAAACGTGTGTTAGTAGTTGTTATGCCGAGGCCGGTTGAGTAAAGAAGAGAGTGATTTTCCGTTTGCATCGACTTTTATAATCCGAAGGGCAGATAACTCTGGTGTCGCTTTTCAGCGCCACCTGTCGGTGAAAAAGGCCAACCGGTGCAGTTATGTTTTGAAAGGAGGAGGTAACTGCTACAAGGAGGACGAAAATATGTCTCTCGTTAACCCTATCATTGAACTTAAAGTGAATGTCAGGATCTGAGTTAATTCATTTAAGCAAATATGTAAAAATTCACAAACAAGTATTTTTTGAAAAAAAAAACAAACAAAAACAAACAATGATTACAAAAATTAAACATTTGCCTTAGGCATGAAGCCCGAATCGTTATGGGTGTGTGTGTGTGTGTGTGTGTGAGGGGGGTCGTTGGAATACAATTTGTCGTATATTTAACTTTACCCAACGCTAGACACTCTCACCAAAATACCTCATTCACTGTGAGTTGGACCTACTTAGATGATCCCCAATTTGTTTAAAAAAAATTATTTGTAAAATTCATTGTGGGGGAGTGGGACAATATTTACAAAAGTTATGTACAAGGTTAGTAGTGCCCTCCCAACCCTCTGCTAAGTGATAGACTGCCCACTGTTTTCCGGGTGATCCGAAAACAAGCAGGTCGGTCTCTAATTGGGAGTGGGAATTAAGGGGGGCGGTAAAAAATAAAATAACTGAATGGAGTGTAGAGATGGATAGTGGTGTCCTCCAAGATATAGGGTGACATAGGGCAAAACAAAGTGTGGAGAGTGGACATCTTTGGAGGCTAAGATTAAAAATTCTGCTTAGCTTCCTTATGATAGCGACAGAACACCTAAATGTGGCTTTTCCCTATGTAACCACTTGCGAACTTACTTGCGTTCCCAAAAGATGAGAACATTTAAAAATCTTAAATAAATGTCGCTATAAATGTTTTTAAATCAAACATTTAATAGATTTTCAATCAAAAGAACAATTTAAAATTAAACAAAAATTAAAAATGTTAAATTAAAAAAAGAAAAAATTCAATTTAAAAAAAAAAATTAATAAATTTTAAAATGGAAACAGATTGTAAGGCTGTCACAATGGTAGCTACTTATGAACTTTCTTACGTTCCCGAAAGAGGAGAACATTTAAAAATCTTAAATAAATTTGTAAAAAAAAAAGAAGATTTCTCAACTTTGCGTAACAATTTTAGATTTCTTAGCAAGGATTTTTATGGCAAGAAGCACCAAAAAGTAATGAACATTTCAGAAAACAAATCTATTGAAGTACATAAAATTTGCCCTAAACCTTTTGCTGTCAGTATGTCCGGACTTCGGGCTAAGATTACAGTGTAGTATCTGTTTTGTCCTCGGTTAGAGAAACAAATCATTCTCGACTGAGTGCATTTAAATGTTGGTCCTCCCAAATGCGGAGTACCAGTTTTATATATTCATATTTTTTATATTAAAAACCTTGTGTCTGCGAGAGGCGATTATATAGGAAAGTTTTGCTGCCATTTTAAGTGGTTAGGTTTAGGTTTAGGGTTAGGTTTTATTTATGGCATCTCAACTTGTTTTAATTTTATGTTTCGGAATTTTTTACATTGATAATTTGGATTATTCAGACTACTGTCCTCATCTTGGATATTATTTTCACAACGTAACGGTGGATGTTACATTCACCGTTACGTTGTAAAAATAATATCCGACCTTCTTCAAGTGCATCTTGTCGAATTCAGGGATCTGTACAGAATTTTGAACTGAACCGTTTATTTATCCATGGGGTTAGATTGTTCTTGTCCTATCAGCCGTGCCCAAGTGTAAATCTTAAGTAATTCTTAATTATATCCTTAGTATTGCCAGTATTGAAGATTGAACTATAAATACCCTGAAGATTGTTACTCAGAACTGATTATTGCTTTATCCGTTGCGCCACAGGTCCATTTTGCCCCAAAAATATTTATCAGATATAAAATCATATATATATATATATGTAAGGCATGTGTATATATTTGTATGTACAAGATTCACTCCTAAACTAATTAACCAATTATTATGGATTTTGAAACACAGCTACTAGACGTAAGGGGTTTAAATGTGGGTTATATTTAGTTTAATTTAGTTTTATGCAAAAGGGTAAAAATGGGATATAAGCCCTTCGCGGAAATCTAGATACCTCCAATTTTCGTGAAATTTTAATCCTTATTAGACATCAATTAATAACTGTTCTCAAAGTTTAGTTTTTTTAAGCATTGTTGGTTTGGGGGGGGGGAATAATATGTGAACAACCTCCCATTTGAAAATTCAAATATTTTAGATTTGCATAAAATTTTATACATGTTATCGTATAAAAAAATCATTCAATGGATTTTGATCAAAATTAGTAAGGATTCTACAGAGAGTTTAGTATCATTATATTTTGATTTTAATCTTCGCAAGGGACCATAAAAGTGGTGCAAAATGTTCTGTTTGGGGAATTAATTTTACCGGTCCTGGAACGAGTATTTTTCTATTAAATTATATATATATATATATATATATATATATATATATATATATATATATATATACACACACGTTTGAAAACCCTATCAATGTGTAGTTTAATAAAATAAAATAACCGAGCTGTTATTTTTTCCGATGATATTTCGAAATAAATCTTATTAAATAAATTGAGAACAATCTTATCTGTCTTTAGTGTCATTACATGCAAGTTTATCATACTAAGATTTAGTTAATCAACGTTTGTTTCTTTAAGCCTTTTTTCGTATATTTAAATCACAACATAAATGTTAAAATAGAAAAGTCCGAAACCGATTAAATTGATTTTCGATCGAAAATGTCGGACCCGTCTTCACTCCTTCACAGATGAGAACACACCAGGCGACAGACAATAACCCCCAACTCACCCGAAAACATGTAATAATGCCTCGGAGGAAAGTCTACCGTGACCTATGCATCTATTTTCAAGTACGATATGTCTTAACCCTTTCATGCATAATATTTTTTACAGGCATTCTTCATACCTGATCTAACATGTTATTGAACCTTCAAATTGAGCTAACTTCCGAAAAAGCCCGTAACGATTAATAATGTGGGCAAAACGTATTCCTCGATGTCCCCATCTCTCACAAAAACAAATATAATTGGTCAAATAAAAATTAATGATTTATTACAACTTTTCATTTGTTTTTGTAGAACAACAGTATGCATGAAAGGGCCAGAGAAGGTATTCATTGCATTGATTTCAACACATTCAGTAGTCGTTAGTATTAAGCGTTATGAGCAGAGGTAAAATAAAAATATATAACGGCAACAATTTTTGTAACCATGCCAATCGATTTTCGCAATCCTGGCAACGAACTACTGCTGTGTGACAAGAGTGACGTAAAACAGGGGTAAAGTGATTACAAATCCTCTGCTTTCAGTGAAAAAAAAATCGCACGTAACAACGCTATGTTTTTAAATCGACCAATCAGTGCAGATTGAAAAATCTGGCAGAGTTCAAAAAGCTGCGTAAAGAAGTGGGGGAACTGTCGTATGACAACACACACACATTACAGAGTTTGAATTATCTACTGGAGAGTTTGAATTACCTACTAGATACTATCCTCGAGTGTCTTCGGTCTCTCTGTACAAGGGTTTGTCAGGACAACCAGACACGAGAATACTTCAACCTACACTTAAACCCTGACCAAATATTTAAAACAGTATTCGAAGCCCAAATAAGATCCCATTGACACAGCAATACACTGGCTCATACGACGAATGGTGAACTTTCCTCAAGTAATGTTACCTCAAGTAACAGCATTTAGCTGGATACTCCACCAGACTAGATGAATTCTTGTCCTGGAATCTGGTAAGACAAAAAAAAAACACAAGAAAGATATACAACATAACGAACTGGTCAATTGAGGAGTGGGAAATTGATGTTCTTCACTCCTTTACAAACTCAACGTTTGACAAGTAAAAGAGAACTTTAATGAAATATTCGAATATCTATGTATCTCATAGAGATACAAGTGTTAGCTCCAGGAAAGGGGACCCTTGATTTCTGAGAACTTCGACTGAAGTAAAATGAAACATATATATATATATAACTATTTGTTTGTTTTGTTATTGTTTTTACAAGCGATAGGGACCAGTGTGTTGTTTACTTTTCGCTCCCTGAGCGGTTTAAGGACTGCATTCATTAGCCCTTAATCAGACGTGTCATCAATTTTATACAAATTCTCTCTCTCATTATATATATATATATATATATATATATATATATATATATGTGTGTGTGTGTGTGTGTGTTTGTTTGTGTGTATACCCCATATATGTTGCATTATGGTTCACTAGAACAATGAAGCAGTTCCCTTTGCAAGGGGGCTGCAAGTTTGTCATATTTGTACGAGAGAGTGCAAGTCCTTGGTCGGCCTAAAAGACACATTCACTCTACACATGTTGATTATAATTCGGGTATCAGTTACAGCTACCGTGTATGCGAGTGTATCGGTATGCATATTAGCATGACGAATGCATAAAATATCAAAGTGATTATTTTTCACACTCTTTTCTTAAAAGAGTATCTGATAATAACACAGCGTATTTCTTTCTTCTATTGTTTCATACAGACTTTGTCCCCTTTAATTATTTTTTAAAATCTTTCTCCTCTTAAATACCACGCTTCCCACCTCTTTCAGTCAACACCAAATCCAATCCCACACTGAAAAAAAAACAAAAATCAAACAAATATTTACTTCCCCTTCTTAACAAGATGTAAGGACATTAAGACTCATTCATAAGAGATATATAACTGCATTAACAGATTAAGTTTTCATTAAAATTGTATAACATCTATTATCCCGGGGAACGTTTTTACGTGTGTATCCCAAGATTGAAAATGGCTGCCGTCATGTTATATATATATATATATATATATATAGTTACTGCCAGGGGCAGATAACTGTCCTGCCCGAGACAAGGGCAGAACACCCTACCTTACTTATACAAACATTTAACTACATTCGGTGGTGAAATCACAATTCAGTAGTTTGGGAATTGCGTAGTAACCACTCATTTGTAACCATTACGCCAGATTCTCATTCAAAGTGATAGTTGGATGTTAGGTTTTACAGTATGTCAACCATCATTGGGTCATTTTATGCCAAACCGCACAGATGTTTTGTATACAAATGGCTTATAGATTAATTTATTTTGTAGGCATAGAATCGACCCTGGAGTCAAAACGTTATTAAGAATTTATATTTTCTTTTTCGAAAATTCGTTATTAGATTTGAAAGAAAGTAAATAAAAAGAAATTGCGAACTTATATGTAAGTGAGCATTGGAGGAGCATTTATGTTATTGACCGCAGTCACGCTTAACGTTCAGAAATGTCATTCTGCCATTCCGAGAATGAGTGATTTTTATCAAGTGATTTTTTTAAAATTCAGTTCTGTGTATCCAGCGTGACTTTGGATTATTTTTTTTTAACGAAAATCCTACGATTAGGAAAAACGTTCATCTGAAATACATCAAAAGTAAATACATCAAAAGTAAATACATATGAAAAAGTTATAATAATCAAAGCGACTGTTAACGAATAACCAGAACATTCTTAGTTGTTTATATTTTATTCCCACGATCGAGAATCGAAAAGTATTTGGAATAGCCAATCAAAACGCCTCCAAAAACAAATATAAGTGAAAGGGAGCGTTGCGTATTTGCGAGGAAAAATGCAAAGTAGCAAACATACAATAGCAAAATAGAAAATGAAATAATACCGGTGCCAGGAAGAAATATTTATCCT
>OY744520.1:196788309-196793309 GCA_963556195.1 Sepiola atlantica | reverse complement strand
GGAATATTTTTTTTTATTATAGAAATTCGAGGATATATTTAAAAAAAATTCATTTTCACCTGTCGCCTAATTTGGTTGACGAAACTGTCCACCTCCTGATTTTTTTCTAGTTATAAATTTTTAATTGAAAAATTTCCCATTAAAATAAGTTATAGAAATAAAATCGAAAATGAGACTTGGAATAGAAATAGAAAAACATCCTTAAAAACTTAAAAAAATTAATGCTATTTATTTTATATATTTACTAGCAGGGTTAACCTGTGTTGCCCGGCAGACACGTTTATTTATTTATTTTTTTTAAGGGGGGGGGAATGATAAAGCATCGTGATATTAACAAATACTTTTCGAATTAATTATTTACTTTTTTGTGAGGATTATAAATTTCTAACGAAAATAGAACCAGGCAATCTCTACCTTTGTCAAAAATATAGAGGACGTAGAATAAGAGTTGGTTGTGGCTTCCGAAAACAGTGCCTGCTTTCACGATCCAAACTCCAATCCGTTAGAAACACTGTGACGATATGCAGCAGAGTCCTGGCAGCGTTGTGGCTCAATGGGCTACTTTAGTTACCTAAATGTGCGTAAGTAACACGAAAATTAGCATAAAATGTACCTGAAAAGTGCCTGGTAGAAAAAACGCAACCGACGTAGTATACAAACACGTTCGAAAGCGTCTCTACTCGAAAACGTAATGAAAAAAAGATGATAGTGGATTGAAGAAGTTGTAAAACGCAATTGCGTGTGCATTCTTTTCGTATGACGTCAATAATCGGACAATGTGCAATGATAAAACGAATTCATCAAATAATTCTGAAAGTGAGCCAAGCAATTTAAATGAGAAATATCGTATAGAAATTGAAAACAAAGGAACTTTGACGCATATATTGACGTTTTTTTTTTGAAAATGAAATTACTATTTTTAAAAGGAGAAGCAAGTGATACTAAAAGAGAACGAAAGGATTTTTTAAATTCATGTTATGGCTCTTCATCTGAAACGTAATTCAATTTTCAACTGATAAGAATTATATACTACCACGTGGAGCACATCAGAATGTTAGGTTATTAGATTGGAGCATGGCAAAGACAGGTTGGGAACAACAGCTTTAGAGCAAAAAAGCATTGACTCCGGTGACTTGAGAAACGAACAGTTCTTTTTAAGATGAGTAACACATCAGGAGACCACATCGCGAATCACGTTAGGCGTGGAAATATCTTTTCAAGAAAATAAATAAATGCACTTCTTTACGTAGTCCTTTGCTATACTATTTAACTCTACCAAATTTTCTAAGCTGAACTGATTGGATCGCATGCCCCTCCTCTCCACATTCGCAGATGATTGGGTCGGTTTTGTAACCCCAGCTATCCATATCAGCTTTTGATCGCTTCATTCCGGTTCTCGGGCGGTTGAGTGTCAGCTGGAGTTTGACCTCTTCCTGATATGTTACCAGTTTGACATGGCTGAAAAAGCTTCTTGCCGTTTGTTCACGTCCATAGAGGAGATGGCGTTGATCACTTGTAGATTTTGTGATTTCTACTCGGCTAGCAACTTTTGTTCTTGGCCTTTTGGCTAAGATCAAAGTGTAGTATCTGTTCCGATGGATACTGCACCCCATAGACTGATATTGTCTTGGCCTTCGGGGCTTGATTTACGCCGGTCTATGGGTCTGTCCTGTGCAGTTCTAGGAGGTCCACCCTCCCAGGCTTTACCTCCCCTTTTTGGGGAGGAGTAAGTTAATTGCTTACTGCCTGAGGCGCCCCTACCGGGGAATGCCGACGGGGCTGCCCAGGCAATTTTTAAACCCCACTTTTCTGACCCGACCTTGGGTCACATCTTACTTGTGGGAATAAGATAAAAACTAGCCTTGTGCCTAACTCCTGGAGAGGAGTAAATCAATACCTGGCTAGCAACTTCCCGTCTAACATCTGCAGGTGCAATGTCAGTGAGGAGATGCAGGTTGGTAGACTTCAGGTAACCAGCAATCAAGTAGCAGGTTGATCTTATAACAGGACGCGCGTACTGCGCATGGGAATAGAATAGGACCAAGGTAGTACATCGTTGTATGTGTATGATGTGGCTTCTCACGTAGACTTAATCAGTTTCCATAGGATGTTGTTCCCGGAGATGACTTTGAATTTTATAATTTGGGTATGTTCCTTTAATGAGAGGGTGCCGTCAAGGGTGACTCGAAGGTAAACAGGGTTAGTACGATTCTTTACCCTACAGAAAGACGTATTTTTCAAATATAATATTGTGTTGGTTTTTACCGAACAACTGAATATTTAACACTTCCCTCAGTAGTTGCCCACGTAATCTTACGTGCATATTATTCTATCCAACCTCCAAATATAAAGAGGACCAAAATATACATCTAATGGACAAATATAAAGTGGACCAAAATATACATCTAATGGACAAATATAAAGTGGACCAAAATATACATCTAATGGACAAATATAAAGTGGACCAAAATATACATCTAATGGACAAATATAAAGTGGACCAAAATATACATCTAATGGACAAATATAAAGTGGACCAAAATATACATCTAATGGACAAATAGTGGACCAAACACCCTACTTGAATTCTGCTCACCGTTTCCACACCCCACGTCGATAAATACATTCGTAAAGGGTGGGGAGCCGTAAGATAAAAAGCTGTAGCTGTGGAACATGATTACGGGCTAAGTTAGAGAGATGGATTTTGAAATAGTTAAAGTAGTTAGTGAGTGTATGCGAACACTAGACAAATATTAATAAAAAAGAAAGTTGAATATTTTTCTATAAAATCGGCTCCAAATTCCGTTAAAATAAATAGAAAAATATATTTTTCAGCCAATGAGAAGAGTTAAACTATCTTAAAAGTCAACAAAAGAAACCGTTAAAAATTTGGCGCTAACTCGCTGGGAGCCGAGCCCCACTGTTATAAAGAAAAGAACAGAAATTATAAGCAGTCTACTCCAGTCATGTATTAAAATATAGTCACTGCAACAAAATACGACGCATCGAAGTTTGAACAACGTACAACTTTCACGTCAAATAAGCACTACTTAAAACAACTTATGGGAGAGAAAATACATAAAAACGTTTCATGCATCAGCAAAAGATTAAAAAATATTTTAATAGACTCACTACAACTTCGGACCAATTTTAAACTCGTATCTACCATTCTGATGTTTTACAAGTACAACGTATATAATTTATTTGTATTAATTACGTTGTTAATTGATTTAATTTACGTTAATTCCTTTACAATTGACAGCACTGACCTGTGAATGGCTGCCTGGACCCTCGGTGTTGCTATGGAACTGATAATTAAAGGTTCTAAGAATTTACAAAGCAACCGAACCGACCGGTGATTCTGGTGGAATTAAATTACGATTTTAAAGGTTCTACGCAGTTATTGGAAAAAGTTTTACTCATTTAGTTGCATTCTAATAAAAACGTTTATAAATTTTAAAGATTCATTGTTGGGTTTTGCGGCATATCAACCATTGTTGGGTCATTTTATGCCAAAATCGTACTTTTTTATACGATTGATTTGCATATTCATTTGAAGAGATTTTTTGCTACATGGTCTTCCCAAATGGTTTGCATATTCATTTGAAGAGATTTTTTGCTACATGGTCTTCCCAAATGGTTTGCATATTAATTTGAAGAGACTTTCTGCTACATGGTCTTCCCAAATGGTTTGCATATTCATTTGAAAACATTTTTTGCTACATGGTCTTCCCAAATGGTTTGCATATTCATTTGAAGAGACTTTCTGCTACATGGTCTTCCCAAATGGTTTGCATATTCATTTGAAGAGACTTTCTGCTACATGGTCTTCCCAAATGGTTTGCATATTCATTTGAAGAGACTTTTTGCTACATGGTCTTCCCAAATGGTTTGCATATTCATTTGAAGAGACTTTCTGCTACATGGTCTTCCCAAATGGTTTGCATATTCATTTGAAGAGACTTTCTGCTACATGGTCTTCCCAAATGGTTTGCATATTCTATTGAAGAGACTTTCTGCTACATGGTCTTCCCAAATGGTTTGCATATTCTATTGAAGAGACTTTCTGCTACATGGTCATCCCAAATGGTTTGCATATTCATTTGAATGCATTTTTCCTACATGGTCTTCCCAAATGGCCACCCATTTAGTACTGGCTAGGCTCACGTCAACTTTCTTACGGAAACCGATGTGTGAAAGTGATTATAGCCGCGTTTTCGATTAAAATGAATAAAGTTAATTGTTTGCATTACAATTGAAAGCAAAAACATTTTCCAGCTGCGTTAAGGTGTATGAAACCATTTTAGAAATACGGCATGATAAAAAACGCCTTTAAAACTATACAAATGTTAACGGGCGAGAGGCCTAACTTGTAAGATACTCTTTCGCCAAACTCCCTAATTTATTTGTTCTTCATAAGTAAAAAAAAAACAAAAAACTTTTAATATATCGCTCACAGTAACATAGTAAATTAATTATCAAAATACTGCAACATGCGGAAATTGTGCACTCATCAAATACAAAAATGCATACTAAACAGACACATGCATATGTCAACTCATGATTAATTTGAAGAAAAAAATTACTTGAACAGAAACAAATAGAATTTTGTTTCAGGATAAAAACAAACATACAAAAACAGAAAAACACACATAAACAAATAGATCTGAATGAACTTATAGGGAATTGACGTCGATCATACAAGGGAATACTTTATTTACAAGAATATAAATTTACTGCAAATCCAATAAAAGTGTACAACGAAACCAGTTACAATTTAAAGCAGCGCATTTCTTCAGTTTTGTTTAGGTGTTGGAGAAGACTATTTTAGAAACCCAATAATAGCATTTTTATATTCTTTCAAATACAAAAGATAATATAGAAATGTTACCGGAGTTATCTGGAAGGTACTGTTTAGCCCAACTCTAATTTATTTATTCTAAATAACATAAGTAAAACAACGAAATACAAAAAACAACATAAAAATTAGTAATCAATTT
>OY744520.1:196780809-196783309 GCA_963556195.1 Sepiola atlantica | reverse complement strand
ACTTATTTATATTTATATATCAGTACACACACACACACTGAACCAAAACGTCACTCATATTAGAATATCAATATTAGTTTTGCCACTCCTAAAAAAGAGAAGAGAGAGAGAGAGAGAAGGAGAGAGAGGCGCGGCAAGAGAAGAAAGAGAGAGAGAGAGAGAGGCGCGGCAAGAGGAGAGAGAGAGAGAGAGAGAGAGGCGCGGCAAGAGGAGAGAGAGAGAGAGGCGCGGCAAGAGGAGAGAGAGAGAGAGAGGCGCGGCAAGAGGAGAGAGAGAGAGAGAGAGAGAGGCGCGGCAAGAGGAGAGAGAGAGAGGCGCGGCAAGAGGAGAGAGAGAGAGGCGCGGCAAGAGGAGAGAGAGAGAGGCGCGGCAAAGGGAGAGAGAGAGAGAGGCGCGGCAAGAGGAGAGAGAGAGGCGCGGCAAGAGGAGAGAGAGAGAGAGGCGCGGCAAGAGGAGAGAGAGAGAGAGGCGCGGCAAGAGGAGAGAGAGAGAGAGAGGCGCGGCAAGAGGAGAGAGAGAGAGAGGCGCGGCAAGAGGAGAGAGAGAGAGAGGCGCGGCAAGAGGAGAGAGAGAGAGAGGCGCGGCAAGAGGAGAGAGAGAGAGGCGCGGCAAGAGGAGAGAGAGAGAGAGAGAGAGAGGCGCGGCAAGAGGAGAGAGAGAGAGAGAGGCGCGGCAAGAGGAGAGAGAGAGAGAGAGAGGCGCGGCAAGAGGAGAGAGAGAGAGAGAGAGAGAGGCGCGGCAAGAGGAGAGAGAGAGAGAGAGAGAGGCACGGCAAGAGGAGAGAGAGAGAGAGAGAGGCGCGGCAAGAGGAGAGAGAGAGAGAGAGAGGCGCGGCAAGAGGAGAGAGAGAGAGAGAGAGAGAGAGGCGCGGCAAGAGGAGAGAGAGAGAGAGAGAGAGAGGCGCGGCAAGAGGAGAGAGAGAGAGAGAGAGAGGCACGGCAAGAGGAGAGAGAGAGAGAGAGAGGCGCGGCAAGAGGAGAGAGAGAGAGAGAGAGGCGCGGCAAGAGGAGAGAGAGAGAGAGAGGCGCGGCAAGAGGAGAGAGAGAGAGAGAGAGGCGCGGCAAGAGGAGAGAGAGAGAGAGAGGCGCGGCAAGAGGAGAGAGAGAGAGAGAGGCGCGGCAAGAGGAGAGAGAGAGAGAGGCGCGGCAAGAGGAGAGAGAGAGAGAGAGGCGCGGCAAGAGGAGAGAGAGAGAGAGAGGCGCGGCAAGAGGAGAGAGAGAGAGAGAGGCGCGGCAAGAGGAGAGAGAGAGAGAGAGGCGCGGCAAGAGGAGAGAGAGAGAGAGAGGCGCGGCAAGAGGAGAGAGAGAGAGAGAGGCGCGGCAAGAGGAGAGAGAGAGAGAGAGAGAGAGAGAGAGAAAGGGGCGCGGCAAGAGGGGAGAGAGAGAGAGGCGCGGCAAGAGGAGAGAGAGATAGAGTGGTGCGGCAAGAGGAGAGAGAGAGAGAGTGGTGCGGCAAGAGGAGAGAGAGAGAGAGTGGTGCGGCAAGAGGAGAGAGAGAGAGAGTGGTGCGGCAAGAGGAGAGAGAGAGAGAGACGCGGCAAGAGGAGAGAGAGAGAGAGACGCGGCAAGAGGAGAGAGAGAGAGAGACGCGGCAAGAGGAGAGAGAGAGAGAGACGCGGCAAGAGGAGAGAGAGAGAGACAGACGCGGCAAGAGGAGAGAGAGAGACAGACGCGGCAAGAGGAGAGAGAGAGACAGACGCGGCAAGAGGAGAGAGAGAGACAGACGCGGCAAGAGGAGAGAG
This sequence comes from Sepiola atlantica, assembly GCA_963556195.1. NCBI lineage: Eukaryota > Metazoa > Mollusca > Cephalopoda > Sepiida > Sepiolidae > Sepiola > Sepiola atlantica. Next base: position 196,781,568 of record OY744520.1, on the reverse strand, counting down.
AGAGACAGACGCGGCAAGAGGAGAGAGAGAGACAGACGCGGCAAGAGGAGAGAGAGAGACAGACGCGGCAAGAGGAGAGAGAGAGACAGACGCGGCAAGAGGAGAGAGAGACAGACGCGGCAAGAGGAGAGAGAGAGACAGACGCGGCAAGAGGAGAGAGAGACGGTTGTATCCATGGTTTCTAAAGACTGAATGGAGGCAATGAGCATTGCTCCAAACATCATCTCAACCATCTGATATTTATGTCCTCGTCTTGTTTATATAGACATTGTTGGAGAAGAAATGTAAAAAAAAAATAAATAACTGATACTAGATATCGAAAACATTGAACGCTGAATAAGAATTGCTGATCCCAGTTTTTCATGCTTCAAGTTTTTTATATAATTAAATATTTTTTCATGGTGTTTTGTTTGTTTATTTTCATAGAGAAATTCTTTTTCCTTTGACTGTGCAGAACATAATTGTTTTTTTCAAAGGGAAAGGAAAAAAAAACAATACCATCAATGTTTGGTTCATTTTAAGTCAGGAAACTGGTATCTTCAGGGCCTGGTCTGGTAGCACCAGCGGGACATCGAGGAATACGTTTCGCCTCCATTATCAGTCCTTACGGGCGTTTTTAGAATTCAGCTGAACTTGAAGGCACGTAGTTCAAGACGAGTACGATCAGGTATGTAGACATTTTGTAAAAAAAAAAATCATGTATAAAATAGTTAATTTTATCGAGTATGACATACGAAAATAAACAAAAATGTCATAGAA
>OY744520.1:196768309-196775809 GCA_963556195.1 Sepiola atlantica | reverse complement strand
TGGCGGAGTTTAGAGATTACTATATATAGTGTATCTTTATATTTAAGTTTTGGCCAAGATCAAAGTGTAGTACATGTTCCGATGGATACTGCACACCATAGACTGGTATTGTCTTGGCCTTCGGGGCTTGATTTCCGCCGGTCTATGGGTCAGTCCTGTGCAGTTCTAGGAGGTCCACCCTCTCAGGCATTGCCTCCCCTCTTTGGGGAGGAGTAAGTTTATTGCTTACTGCCTGAGTGCTTAATGGCCAGAGTGCTCACCTTCTCGGGCGCTGGCTTTTCAAGTCCAACTTTCCGACCCGACCTTGGGTCACATCTTACCTTGTGGGAGTAAGATAAACCTGGCCTTGTGCCTAACCTCCTGGGTAGGTAAATAAAAAGTTAGACTTAAAGGTTTTGATGTTAATATATACTTAGGAAAGATTCGCATTTATTCATATTTAGATTAGATTGGAATATTAGATTAGCTAAATAGAGTATTCGCCATTATTTTGCAATGTATTTATTACGTCTAAAATTTGTGACTGAGCGATCGATATGATAAAAATTATAAACGACTGTTGCGATATTTTTGCAAGTATTTATTTACGAAAATTAATTTTTGGTCCCCCGATTAAAAAAATTGGGAGACCTATGTTTTGAGGCATTTCCGTCCGTGTGTGTGTCCGTCCGGATTTTTCTCCGCAACCATCCATTGAATTTCTCTGAAATGTTGCATGAAGTTGTAACTTTTGTCAGGTTAGAAAGTGACATTCTCTGATTTTTGAAAAAAAATCTGGTTATCCCCCCAGGGGGTCAAAACGCCCCGAAATGGCAACAAAATGACATTTTCTATCCCATAACTTTTCATCCATCCATTCAATTTCTCTGAAACTTGACCAAAATGTGCAGGCAATTGTTCCTAATAGAAACTAAGTATCACTGACCTTTTCTCCCATAACATTTGATCCATCCATTGAATTTTTGTGAAACTTGGCCAAAATGTAGAGGCAATTGTGCTGGATATAAAATGAGCACCCTTGACATCAGAAAAATTCTGGTTCACGCCCCCAGGGGGTCAAAGGGGGGGGGGGTTCAAAAATGCCCTAAATTGCCCAAATTTATTGCATTTTACACTCATCACATACAGAGCGGAACCACGCATGCGCGGCTTGTTTGAACTAAAATAATACCTGTCTCAGGACGTGTAAAGTTAATTCCTCGAACAGAACAGTTTTGCATCACTTTCATGTCTCCTTACGCAGATTAAAATCAAGATATAATGCTACTAGACCTTATGTCTAAACTCCTTATGCTAATTTTATCAAAATCCATTACATAATTTCGATTCTAGAACATGTAAAAAATTTAAGGCTTAAGCTTAAGGACTCTTAAGAAATTTAAATTAAGGGAAATAACTTTAATTTGTGTCTAATGACTTGATAACATTTTATGCAAATCTGAAATACATGAATTTTCTAATGGGTGGTTGTGTCCATATTATGCCCACCTTAGCCCCTTTTAAAACACTCCAAAGAAACTGACATTTAGGGTATATTTATTATTGTCTAATACCTATATATTTAATTTAATAAAAATCAAAGGTATTTGAATTTTCACGAAAGGCTTCCACTCGCTTTTTACCCTATTCGCATAAAACTAAATCAAATATAGTCCACATTACGACTCCTTACGCCGAACAGTTGTGTTCCGAAATTCATAATGATCGGTTAATTAGTTTAGAAATGAATCATGTAAATACAAATATATACATATACCTAACTGTATATAGAGATTACGAAAGGCTCTAATAACCTATAATCTTATGTTCCCCCAGCTCTTGCTCACTCGCTTCTTTGTCGCACGTTTTTCTTAGCTGTCTTTTCTGATGGCTTCTTTGTCGCACGTTTTTCTTAGGTGTCTTTTCTGATGGCTTCTTTGTCGCACGTTTTTCTTAGCTGTCTTTTCTGATGGCTTCTTTGTCGCACGTTTTTCTTAGCTGTCTTTTCTGATGGCTTCTTTGTCGCACGTTTTTCTTAGCTGTCCTTTCTGATGGCTTCTTTGTCGCACGTTTTTCTTAGCTGTCTTTTCTGATGGCTTTGTCGCACGTTTTTCTTAGCTGTCCTTTCTGATGGCTTCTTTGTCGCACGTTTTTCTTAGCTGTCTTTTCTGATGGCTTCTTTGTCGCACGTTTTTCTTAGCTGTCTTTTCTGATGGCTTCTTTGTCGCACGTTTTTCTTAGCTGTCTTTTCTGATGGCTTCTTTGTCGCACGTTTTTCTTAGCTGTCTTTTCTGATGGCTTCTTTGTCGCACGTTTTTCTTAGCTGTCTTTTCTGATGGCTTCTTTGTCGCACGTTTTTCTTAGCTGTCCTTTCTGATGGCTTCTTTGTCGCACGTTTTTCTTAGCTGTCTTTTCTGATGGCTTCTTTGTCGCACGTTTTTCTTAGCTGTCTTTTCTGATGGCTTCTTTGTCGCACGTTTTTCTTAGCTGTCTTTTCTGATGGCTTCTTTGTCGCACGTTTTTCTTAGCTGTCTTTTCTGATGGCTTCTTTGTCGCACGTTTTTCTTAGCTGTCTTTTCTGATGGCTTCTTTGTCGCACGTTTTTCTTAGCTGTCTTTTCTGATGGCTTCTTTGTCGCACGTTTTTCTTAGCTGTCTTTTCTGATGGCTTCTTTGTCGCACGTTTTTCTTAGCTGTCCTTTCTGATGGCTTCTTTGTCGCACGTTTTTCTTAGCTGTCTTTTCTGATGGCTTCTTTGTCGCACGTTTTTCTTAGCTGTCCTTTCTGATGGCTTCTTTGTCGCACGTTTTTCTTAGCTGTCTTTTCTGATGGCTTCTTTATCGCATGTTTTTCTTAGCTGTCCTTTCTGATGGCTTCTTTGTCGCACGTTTTTCTTAGCTGTCTTTTCTGATGGCTTCTTTGTCGCACGTTTTTCTTAGCTGTCTTTTCTGATGGCTTTTTTGTCGCAAGTTTTTCTTAGCTGTCTTTTCTGATGGCTTCTTTGTCGCACGTTTTTCTTAGCTGTCTTTTCTGATGGCTTCTTTGTCGCACGTTTTTCTTAGCTGTCTTTTCTGATGGCTTCTTCGATAATCAATATTCAGATTTTTCTTTCTATTTAACGTATTTACGGATGCTAGTCTTATAATCTCTAAGCATAATATACATTTTCTACTACTTATATTTCCAGAATCAGCTAGTTTTGTTGGATACTGCAATTGAGGGAGTGGATGAGTTGTCTGCCCCGTTACTAACAGAATCAGGAGGGGTGACGTCATACCAGGGAAGAGTAGAGGTGACTTTCGCTTCCTGGCGGGCTCTCCCTCTCTTTTCTCTTTGATTTCAGCGGAGATGGGCGCGTTTTCTGACGGTCGGCGTCTAGGCCGTGGGGGGGGGGTGCCCTTCATTCGAACTCTTTAAAACAACCACGGTAAACCGTTTTCATTTTCTGGAGACCTATAATAGAACGGGTGTCATTGTTTGTTTTGAAGAGATATATTTTCGGATGCAAAAACACGTGCAGATCTAATCAAAGATGGTTGACTGGAAGAATTAGATTAGTTCTAGACCACCATCATCATCATCATCACATTCTTATTCAGATGACAGTGTAATGAAAGCATGCGGCCAACTTGCGTTTGCCTAGCCGGGATTACCCTCAACTCCGTCTTTACGGCCATCTTGATGGCACATGAGGATTTAATATATAATCATATAAAATGGAAGAAGTTCTTTGGAATCATCTTTTAAGAATTTAAATGTGAAATAGCCTTAGGAACCACGAATAAGATGCAAATATTTTTTTAATTAAAAATCATTTCTTTTTTCCCGACTTATCTTAAATTTTTCGGATAAAATATCTTTCTTCGGAAACTGAAAGTGTTTCATAATAAATGTAAAGACATTACCTTTTCTATCATGAGTAAGGCCCTTTTTTTTCTTGATGTTATGGAAGTGTCCGTCTTGGTGTTATTGTTTTAGAAACAGTTGTTTCACTTACATCCCCGGTCCTAGGTATAACCTTAAAAGACATCCAGTGGTGAGGCCTCCATTTGGGAGCTGTGGAGTTTCCCCTTAGTTGCCATTGCTCTCAGGGACACTCTAGCCCGGAGTGGTAGTACCTGTAAGGGTCCCATCTATGGGTAAAATAGAACCATACTGGCGCTACCAAATCAGGCTGTCTGAAGTTATTGACTTTCTGACTCAAAATGCACCAAACATTGATGTTTTATTTTTTTTTTTGCAAAACTCAATCATGTTCTGCAAAATCTACAAACAGTAATTTTCCTACCCCTCTTCTTCCCTTTCCCCCTTTCACTCAACCAAACACCATGAATAAATACTTAAACATAAAGAACTTGAAGCGTAAAAACCTTCACGAATTCGGCATTAAATAACCGGAAAATGGTTGATATGCCATAAAACAAAACTACCTACCTACCACTTCTCTCTTCATCTTACATCCTCTCCCGTCTTTGGATTACCTTCCACGCTTTACTATATTATAAAAAAAAAACAAGACAAAAATCGTTTTCTGTACAATAAAGCTTATTTATCCCAAATGAAACATTGGTTCTGTTTTAGTGATGTGTTTTATTCTTACTTGTCTGCTGTCATGATTATCCACTATTACATACACTAATATTCCATTTTGTCTGAAATCTTCATTTCATGTTTCAAACTCCTTCATACTCCCAATATATCATGTTTACAATACATGACTTTCCGCTTATCCCCCTTTCGTCCGTAGCGCACACGACACAACCAATCCCGTTACTTTGGAGACAGACCCAGTTTTTCCCCCCATAAAAATAATTTTTAACACTACACGAGTCACTACAATCATTTACGAGGTTTTCTCGAACTTTGAAACAATGTTTTATGTATCAAGTCATAATTAGGTCTGGTAATTTATGTGGATCTCTTAAAATCTGACATCTTTCAAATTGGCGCGAATGTAATTTGAGCGTTAAATCGTTTTCATGTGCTCTGAAATCGAGTATAACATAACCAGCTGAGCAGACTATAGGTTTGCTACCAACCCGATCTTTTCTCGCACACATAAGTCCCTAATTTTTAACATTGAATATTACACAGTTCCTCCAACATGGATGACAACCCAGGAAGTCTTTCTTCAAGAACTTGTTATCGAGATGGCCCTTGTTTGGAAAAATATGTACACGGCTTAATGAGTAAATAGATAAATAAACACAAGTTGTTACAGATAAGACAAAAGAAATACTATTGAATCGTAATTATATGATTCGCTATCTCACTATAATAGAGATTTTGTGTCTGTTTATAGCTAAAAATCTGACTTATTTAAAAGAAACACTTTAACAAGAATCATAAATACATTGGTACATATATTGCTAATGGAGATTTGGTATCTGTCTGAAACCAAAACAATACTATTCCTTCTATTAATATTGTATTACTTTTAATGCTCAATTTGCTGGGAGGGATAATGTTGCAAGTGATCTGTTCTCATGAGATCATCCTCCCAGGCATTACCTACTTTCTAGAGTGGTTGTTAGTATATTTTTGGATAGGGGTATGTAGCATAGTATCTGTTCTGAGACTATTCTCCTATACATTACTTCCTTCTTTTGGGAAGTAGAGTAGTATACGTTCGTTACGATATAATCCTCCCAGACATTACCTCCGCCTTTAAAATATTAATAGCCACTGTTATAGAAGGTTACCAAATGGATTCTTTTCGGAAACACCACATAGCCAAACGTTAATATTAAATATGGGCTGAATGAGTAATATTCAAAGTGTTGACTACATGAAAATAATGCGGTGAAAGCGTGATCGACTCATGAAGTAAACATGATTATGTAAATTTAAGATCAACAGCATTCAAGTAACAGAAGGATATATATATGGGAAACCTCTTGGTTCCGTTGACGTTAATACCCTTTTTAAAAAAGGTATATAGTTAAATTTATTAAGCTACTCATTTATGACAAATATATCGATCCGCGTTCTTGAATATTTTGCCAATTAATTTTAGCGATTTTAATATTAAAATACTATAGAGGGAGTTGGAAGAGCTAAGCTCCACCACTGTAAGTCCTACTACCACTCATGCAAATCGAGGACAAATTTAGTAAGAGACATTTCTATTGCACCGTTATTAGTTCATATTTTAATCTTGCAATTGTAAGTTAAATACTTTGTTTTCAGCCGGAACACGTAACGCCCCCTCTCACTAGTTTGTTTTTTTTGTGCGAGAAGCGTTTCAATTTGCTAAACATTTGACCGATCGTTCCTTTGGTTCATCTCGATTACCACAATACAAGATTTACAAAATGATATTTAACGAACATCATTTTTGGATTATAAGTACACACACAAACTTAGAGATCTAAGTCCACTGAAAGGTAAGAATTTAGAAAGTTATTTCTTTTAAAATTGATAATTTTTATATTAATATCATATTTAATATAAACGAATTACAAAATAGATGTTTCTAAAGACTCAAGAGCAACGCCGGGTAGAGGCAGCTATATATATATATATATATATATATATATATATATATATATATATATATACATACAGGCAAATAATAGAATGTCTGTTTTAAATCTAATAAAGAAAAGCTACCATACTTTTGAAATTTTCTCCCAATATACGTTCTGAGATCACAGTAACCATGACATGATAACCACAGGTTAATATCGATTACCATACTACAAGATTTACAGAAGAATTAACGAAGAGTCTTTTGCTTATGAGTAATCAAATGAACATCAATCTACTACGTCCACTAAAAAGGTAAGAATTTAGGAGAATCTGGTTAACAAATTTCATGTTATTTGGTCTAATAGCCTAAAAGTAATTAGCAGACCCACTGATACATGTATATTAGCAGAGCTTTCTGTAATTAATTCGCATTTACATGCTTCCCTATTTTCTAGATAACTTTATATATTTTTAATAAAATTGACTAAAATTAATTTTAAATTTCTAATTAATTAACGTAAATGATATTCTTCTGTATTTTTCAAACAGCTTGATAATTAAACTAAATCCAATTGATCTAACCCTAACCCTGATTCAACAAGATTTACTGAAAAAAAAATCATTTAGTCTTTATCCTTCCTAACGCCGGCATATTTCCACTTCTTTCATTGTGATAGCCTTCTATAACCCCCCCTCTATATGCTTCAAGCAAACTATATCACCTTAACAATTGTTTCCTTCTACAGCGAGAATTTTTTTAGATGCGTCCACACATCTCTATGAGCGGCTCTGTCGATCGGTCCTGTTTGTCGCGCTTAGGTTTGAAATAGAATTTCCATCGCTAAACGCACATATTGAATGGACGCAAATTCATCAACGTCGGACACAACATTTAAACTCGTGATTATTTGTTTTTGAATGCGTATCAAGAGTTTACGATATCGATTAAATTCAATTCTGCTATCTAAAATCACACCGTGCAATACACTACATTTTATTTATCGTTAAAATTTTACAAAAACGTTCAGTAAATTTTCTTTATAAAATCAGA
>OY744520.1:196738309-196763309 GCA_963556195.1 Sepiola atlantica | reverse complement strand
CCCCAGGAGAGGTAAAATTATTTCTCCGAACAGAACAGTTTTTCACCACTTTTATGTTCCTTCACAATGATTAAAATAAAGATATAATGATACGAAACTTATGTCTAGAATCTTGATTTCAATTTAGATAAAAATGCATTACATTTGATTAGAGAAAATGTCAACAATTTAAGGCTGAAGTTTAAGAAATTGAAATTCTTCGAATATTGCTGAATTGTTGTCTAATGACCATAAATCAAATATAATGTAAATCTGAAATATTTCAATTGTCAAATAGGATGTTGTGCCCATTTTATGCCGCATAAAACCTTTTAGAAAGCTCCCCAAAGTTGAACTGTGGAGAATATTTATAAATAGATGTCTAATACCCATTGTAAAAATTCGCAAAAATAGGAAGTATCTCAATTTTTACGAACGGCTTCCACCCGATTTGCATAAACACAATTAAACCAAATATAACCTACATTACGACCCCTCACGCATAATAACTGGTCAAAAATTCATAACGATCGGTTAATTTGTTTTAGGGTAAACCCTATACATACAAATATATAACCATATGCACATACCTAACTTTATGTAGAGATATACGATTAATTGAACACAAGTTGCTATTTTTATATAGATAGGGAGAAATTGAGCTTTTATAGTTTTCCAAATATTATGTCTGATTACGCCTGCTCCCACGCCGGGGGAAAATACAGTCAACGATTTACCCCCCCCCCCCACACTTTGTTTTACGATAACTTTCATGATCATCAACCAGGAATCGTCCAATTTTCACTTTTTTTGAAAGAAGGAACGTAAAGTGGAAGTGTAGCTTTTGGTATTACTCAAGTCGAAACATCAAGACAAAAGTGAAAACACAAACAGTTGCGCCCCGAGGACAATATTCTAACAGTTCTTGCTTTTTAAGTGTGGTAGTAAATACACACCGATTGTCTTAGAAAACTATCACGTCTGTTGCCCTTTTCTTTGTGATTGAAATTACAATAGTTGAGAGGTCAGATGTTTGAATAAAGAGAAAGACTTGTTTGAACAGGAATACAATTAAAATATATGAAACAAAGAAACAAAAATGGAAAACTAAAGAAAAACGAGAGAAAAGAAATAGAAAAAGAGAATAACATTGAAATAGAAAAAAGAAAGAAATAGAAACTGAAAAGAAAAGAGAAAAAAGATAAAGAAAAGAAAAAGATAAAAGGTAGATAAAAAAGATAAAGGTAGATAAAAAAGATAAAGAAAAAAAGATAAAGAAAAAAAGATAAAGAAAAAAGATAAAGAAAAAAGATAAAGAAAAGATAAAGAAAAAAAAAGAAAAAAAAGATAAAGAAAAGATAAAGAAAAAAAGATAAAAAAAAAAAAAGAAAAAAAAGATAAAGAAAAGATAAAGAAAAAAAGATAAAAAAAAAAAAAGAAAAAAAAGATAAAGAAAAAAAAGATAAAGAAAAAAAAAGATAAAGAAAAGATAAAGAAAAAAGGAGGTGTACGTCTCCAACTTCCGACTTCAACGAAGACCAATTTGTCTAAGTTGACTGACCGAGAATTACCAACAACTCAGGTGGCATCTCTCGAATAAAACAGTATTTTTCTTTTCACCCCCCCCCTTCGGGCCCTTCAGAACTCCAAAAAATCTAAATGTCGGGCGGTTGACGAGCGATTCTCGGATATTTATTTTGAAAAGCCGAATGGGTCAACACTTGGATTCCACTTTAGGATCAATCAAATTCTTAATTTTGTTTCCAATGTCGTTTTAGGGCGAGGAATATATCAGAAGGAAAGGTTATGTCGCAGTAAATAATGACGACGTAAAGAATACGAAGATCTTGTCGACGGATCACCGAGAAGTTATTCCGCTTAATGAGCTAATAAAATTCGAATCATCTTTGGCAACTCAACGATATTCGATGACCGATCCATCACAGCTAGTTATTTTTTTTTTGCTATGGAAACTGCGGTGGTGTGATTTCTATCTTGATAGACGTATGTTTTTGATTATGATAACATTATAGAATCACTCCAGTCTCTAAACCGTTCTTGTCTTCTTTTCGGTTAGGGTTAGGCTTACGTAGAAAACAAGGTTTGGATCCCGGTTCTGAGACGGGAGCGATTGTATAATAATCGCTTATTATTTGTGGATTATGTATGGTTATGAACAAGATCGACTCTCTCGACGAGGCAAATGATACCTGTACAGGTTGCACAGTATTCCACGTATCAAATACCTGCCTGGTTATAACGTTTATTCTGTTAGACTAGTTGCTATGGTATAACCTAATCTACTATTTAAAGGGGGTTAGGGTTAGTGGGTAGAAGAGAGATAGCTTCTCACCTTTTCCAAGTGAAAGCGAAACAATGGCCCTGAAGAGAACTTTAACTATGTTAAGTCCACAGTCTAAACCTGCACTCTTACGTACCAGGTTCAAGAAAATACGCCTATAATCACGGTGACACGCCAGTTCTCGTGATGTAGCATAGCTGGTTAGTTCTGCGATGTCAGACCGCAACAAACATCACTATTCGACGTTCTGTCTGGAGTCCTGTGCTCTGTGGCTATTTCGTATCTCAGCTTCTTTTTTTCTTCTGGTAGATGAAATAATGTCATCATTTGCTTCTGGGGTTTCATTATTTTCTCCCAACAACTCACAGCAATGTTTATCTAAATGGGTCGTGCTTCCTAAGCCCACACTCGTAAGAGTGGTGGACATCGTAAACGACGTCACCTCACTTTGACATCGTCAAGCTAAAAAGAAGCAGAATTAATCTCGCGTCACCGCTACGTACTTCCTATCATGACGTAATATCCTGTTACGTAATCATGACTATAGTTTGTCCATTTACATGGCTTGTTGCACTTTGCTATTTTTTGACAATAAATTTAATTTGATTTATACAGACATATGCGAATGCGGGAACACATGAAAACACAATCCTCTACTATGTATTTCTTCTCATGACGTAATATCCGGTTACGTAGTCATAATTCTAGTCTGTTAACTTCTAATGGAATTTTCGACCACTCTTACATTATGCTTACTCTAGCCTCATATGGGAAACTACCGTTTTCAAGATTATTTTTACACAGCCGTCTCTAATCTTGTTAGAGTAAGATCACCGAAATTAAGTGACGCTGAGGTTAGTCAATATGTTTCGAGAAGTTGTTCACCCCAGCGCAAAATCGTGGTCACCATGGGCCCCAGCAAAATACCTACTATTGTCGCTTTCGTTTCATTAAAAGAAAGGCGGCATTCTCTGTCCGTGTTTCTTCTTCGTAGAATAGCCTACCAGAGTAGTGATGTCTATTATATTCGAGATTAAAATCGTCTTGGACAAAACATTCAGACGGTATATAGATGTATACATCTTCTAGCCGTCTTTTTCCATGGCGAATACTGAATGGGTAATTGTTTTGGAAGACTACGTGCTCTATATAACACAATATCTTCTAATTTTAAATTAATATAAAAATGAATCGTATACAAAATATTTACGATTTCGATATAAAATGTCCCAAGGATAGTTGATATGTCATACAACAACAACTATGGCCAACCGCGTTTTCCGGTGTTTCGTCTGGGATTAAATGTATCTTTTCGGTCTTGGGATAGCCTAGCAGGCATTACTTCTTCATTTCGAAAAGGTATCGGTTTATTGTCTTCACCGGAGGCGCCATTACTTGTGCGAGAGTGCCGATGAGGAAATACAGGTTACCTGGTGCGGCATTCACGCTATGCGGGTTGATTTGGCTTTCTCCGAGGGAGGAAACCTCTAGGAAAGATTAAATTCACAAGCGGTACCCGGTTGAATGTTCATCCCGGTCGGGGGGAGACGACGTTAGTTTTTGTAGTTTTTTTGGTGTTGCCTTCTTCTCACAATGCCTGGTATTCCCAAATGGTCACCCATCTGATACTGATCAGACTTAACGTCGCTTAACTTCTATAATCTAACGAGAGCGTGTGAACGTTTTATGCAATAAAGCTTAGTTTTATTCCGGCACCAGGATGTTTTTATTTTTTTTTAGAGATGGATCCCCCACATTAAAAAACAACCTTGTGTCCAGGTCTTCCCTCATGGGGAGGCTAATAAATAAAATTACTGCCACTCCCACAAGAGAAACAATTAAGAGAACAAGTGAACGACTTGGTTACGGTGGTTAACGACACAAACTTACGACCTGGATGTGGCAAGTTCGAATCCAGTTCGTTCCACAGAAACACTTTCACTTAAGATTCTGGCAACTTTCGCGTGGTTGTTCCCGTAAGTACCTGATATTGTTCTAGAAAGAATTCTGACTAGAAAGATATAGGGGAAATGAATGCCTGCAATAGAATAATCTGATTCACACGAAATGAATGAATCTAATAACGCCCTTAAAATAGTATATCATATGAAAACTTTTATTGTCTTAGTATCATGGATTAATAAGTAAGGTATCAGAGAAAAAAACAGTTAACGTCAAAGTAAACATTACGAATAGGATTCCCATTGTCGAACAGAATGATTCGAAATTAAAACTCAAATGTTTTTACACTGTCTACACGTTGTCAATTATAGTTTAAGTTGAAATTGGACAGAGTGGGAGTCTAGATGAGAATGTATACTACGAGCGAGACCCGTGTCCCGGTGTTGTCCGAGAAAACTGAGGAAAACCAAGAAACGCAATCTCCACAAATAAATTGACCGGAAGGATTCTTTTCACCAAAAACGTTCTTTATTCACGATATAAAAATTGAATTCTGTGTTAAAATAAAATAATAATTCTCAAATTTGAAAACAATGATAACGAATAGTTAATGAGATGTTTTAGTTAAAAAAAAAGAAGCAAATTAAACTTTAGGGCGACGATTAATATATTAGAAAGCTTGTTGATTAACTTTTGAATATGGATTTGGTGTTTTAATCTCACTGTCAGTGCGATAAATAATTAACTCATACTGTAGGGAACACTTTCGATGTGTGTGTCCGCTAGTCACACGTTTTTAAAAATACTGCATTTATACTAAATAAATTCCAACAAATAAAGCGAATTCCATGACCGGAAATCGAAACCAAAACATTGAGAGCTTCAGTCTGATGTTCTACGAACTTAATTAGATAGATCATCAAATATTACTTTAACAAAATAGTTATAGCTTTGACGTGACGTCATAGATTTATAATTTACGTCATTTTTTAAAACATGAATTCAAACATAAGCGATAATAAAAATAAATAAATTAATGGTTAAACATTATCAAGAGCGTTAGAAATTCTTTTACAGTCCAGAACAGTTTATCTTGCTTTAACTACGTATTGGTGTTAAAAACTATTTTATATATCGTGTGTGTGTGTGTGTGTGTGTGTGTGTGTGTGTGTGTGTGTGTGTGTGTGTGTGTGTGTGTGTGTGTGAAAAATGACAAACGGAAAACAGGTTAAAATGCAGGAGAAAAAAAACACGAACGAAACTGGTCAAATCTCTTGTTTTTGTTTTTCTCCTGCCTTTTAACTTGTTTTCCGTTTGTCATTTTTCACACATTTTGTCTACCACGGAATTTCATTTTCATGACTTATCTTACCTTACCCCCCCCCCACACACATATATATATATATATATATATAAGTTTCTTTTATGTCGTAATGTGATTTCTTTCTAATCTCACAATATATAAACTCGATGTTTGTGTGTTCTCTATACCAACAAAGGTTTGGGAATCTACATAAAATATAAGTGTATTCCTATGTTAAATTTACACAGAAAGACAATGGAAGTGTTCCCGAATCTCTAAGTGCCAACCCAAGGAAACTGAGACCATAACCTCATTAAAACTTCAAATATATCATATTTCTATGAAATTTAAACCATATGTATTACATTTTCTGGGGACGACAATCGAAGTTGCCCCGAATCTCTACATGCCTCCACTTCTAAGTGACCCACAAGGAGAGAACCCCCTTAAAACTTCAAATACGTATATCCGATTTTAATAAAATTTACATCATATATATATATATATATATATATATATATATATATAAAGATAATAAAATTGAAATATAAGCCATTGGCAATACAAGATTAATTTATTATTATTATTATTTTTTTTTTTTACATTAATCCTATTAATTTCGGAATAAAATTCTATCATCAGGGGTGACCAGTATTGAGTCATTTTTTTTTCATCAAAAAACAAGAACAAACAAACTTATTTCTTTGTTACTTGATAAACGTCTTTGGTGCGAGGTCTCCGCTCTGTTGTTGTCGGCGGTTATGATTCAAATTCCGGTGTCGAACGAAAAGAGCGTTGGCTCGCTAGTTTGTTTATTCTTGTTTTTTGATGAAAGAAAAAAATGACTCAATACTGGTCACTCCTGATGATGGAAATTTATTCCGAAATTAATAGGATTAATGTAAAAAAAAAAAAATAAATTAATCTTGTATTGCTACTGGCTTATATTTCAATTTTATTAACTAACCCTGCAATACTTTGAAATTGAACGACGAACCCATATTTTATATATAAAGATATTCATTCAAAGAGACTTCAAACATTTCAGCTTCTTCCGACTATATAAGGGGCGAAACGGGGGTGGATTCGTTAACATATCGTTTTCTTTTTTTTGTTGAATCACCTGCCACATGGAAAACAGTCATCGGAATTCTCAATAATTTACTATTTTTGAATATTTTTGTTGAGAGAAACCAGACTTAAAGAAAAACAAAAAAAAAACGTGGATTTTTATTTTAAATATATGAAATACACACAATGCACCCAGCCAACCCGGCTAGTAACAAATCCCCCCCTTAACTGTAGAGGTACCCAGATGACAGAAAACTTTCTACTCTGAGAGCTTCTTTCCTTGCTTGCCTTTGGAATTCCCTCCCTGCTCCCTAACTATCAACATGTAGAAATTTAAATGTAGTGTGAACAAACATTTTGTTTGCTGCACAAGATGGCCGCTA
This sequence comes from Sepiola atlantica, assembly GCA_963556195.1. NCBI lineage: Eukaryota > Metazoa > Mollusca > Cephalopoda > Sepiida > Sepiolidae > Sepiola > Sepiola atlantica. Next base: position 196,756,369 of record OY744520.1, on the reverse strand, counting down.
TAAATCTAGTCTTTTGTCACAATGGCAATATCCCTTTTTTGGGTTGAATACAAAATTAAAAAGTAATTTACAAACGTTGTTATGAAAATAAAGAATTTAAAACACTGAAAATAGAGATCATTCAGTTCAAAACGAGTAAAATAAAAAAAAGGCTCCCTTTTTATTAGCTACTACACAGATGTAGGGGATGGCGCCACTTCTTTCCCAGGATTACTCCACTTACCATCGACCCTTATAATGCTGAGTGTTTAGTAAAAATAAAGAACGTTCTATAGTGTTATGAGCTTAGTGAAATGTACATAGTAGTGATCCTCATTCAATCCCGAGCAACGTCGAGTCTTCCTGCTAGTTATGTCTATCACTAATCACCAAATTGTATGTGAAATTAATTAGAATACGAATTTATTTTTATTGTAGGAATTCACTTTTAGTTGACAGCGTGGATGCCACCTTCGTTACGTTAGAAAGTCTCGATCGACGAGAGTGGACGCCACCGACATGTTAGCAACAGAATTATCATCACCGAAACAATCTCATATTCATAGTCGTTTAAGACGGTCTGATTATTTTTGCGAACAAACAGAAACAATCACTTTATATAGATAGTCAACTTGGGCTTCGCTGTTCGAAACAGAATGTGTGAACCCTTTCTCGTGTAGTTGTTCACTCGATATACCCCACCGTCCGTACACCCAAGTTGACTCTTATTGATGGCAGATCTAGAATATCAGCTTTTGATCGTGACGAAACTAGGGGAAATAGTACGTAACCTTTGGAAGGTGACGTCGTCGACCTTGCTCCAACGGAGGTTAGTATAAGTTTGGAAATGTCAAGCCCTTGCATGGCAGCCTTCCTCTAGGTTTCGTTCTACTTAAGAGTGAGAATCTGTCAGTCCCAGAAGCACCGAATTTATGCTCGTCTTGGAAACTTAAGTAGCCAATAGGACGATGTACAGTCACAGACATTAGTACGGTTGATAATTAGATACGAGTGAAGTTCGACAAGAACAAAAGGTTCACTATTTAAAATAACAAAATAACGCAAATATAACTTTGGAATGATAGCGAAGGCATTTTAACTAATTTGTGGCAAGTCACAATTGCACTGCCTGTAAACTATACTAGCCTGACGATTGTCAATTAACTCGTACGTCTAAACTTTTAAATGATAGCATTTTTAAACAGTATCAGAAATATAAATTGTCACAGTATTATTGGGTCATTGAACACAATAGTACTGATATGATTTTAACTCTGAATATTCGATTTCATGATTCTTGACGATATCCACGTTACCTTGATGTGTTTCAACTAAAAAAATTTTTTTTAAAAAAGGAGCCAGGAGAGTAGTTCCGCCACTTTTTTCAATAGTACATTTTAGTCGCGTATGTTTCATTTGTTTGCCGCCATTTTTATGTACTAACAAGTCACCATTTATCAAGGCCCAAAGGCCACCCGAGGATAAGGGTTAAAGAGTTTGTCAGATGGACGGTGAGACACCGTGAGTATTGGTAATGATGGTGGAAACTGGGTAGAATGTGATTATTTAAGACGGCTCAACAAGAATTTGATAACATTGAACTTGGAAACGACTGTTGTAATCAGTTGGAAAACAGACCCGTAGTATTGTGTTCCACAGACCGGTAGTTCTAGGAAAGAAACTTTGCTCATGGAAGTTTCGTTTAGAGTTAAGTACAAAGAGGAAGAAAGAAAAATTATTTACAATGGTTGTAACTAAACGAGTTTCTTCTGTTACTTCTTTACAGACGGGGCCATAGATATGAGCTTAGTCGAGCACCTACCATGAAAATAACGATAGATAAGAGAAAGACTATCAACCTCTCCTGTGAGAAAAGAGGCTTTAAGGAAGAGAAGAGGACACTCCCACGAGATAGGAGATGGAGGCGAGTAGAAAGTCGACCATAGGTTTACTTTCGATAGTCTCGTAACTCTCGCTTCTATTATTTTGTCATTTAGTCCTCACATTCCATGAGTGATGTTTCCGACAAAAAGGAAAATAATTGCGGTTTTCTGGGTCAGAATCTATCAATCAAACACTTGGCTGGTTTTTGACCTTGAAATGCTATTTTTGTAAGCTCCTTACATCAAGTGGCTTCATGCCTTGTCTGGAGCGATTTCCATTAAAACAGATTTCTAAGTCGGTTTTATACCATATCAAGGCAGGAAATGGGGCTCTGAGAGGCACCTCCCCATATGTGGCAACAGTACTTAATCGTAAGACGTATTTGGAGGGGGAGGATTATGTCAAGAGCGAAATACTTTCTAGAGCGGTAGAATGATCCAACAATTTTTTCAGCGCCTTAGCAATAGGTTTGATTAAGTCATCCATTTCAGGTCTGGAGTAAAGGAAAAGCTTTTACTCATCAACTTGGTTTCTGTCGGACGAGGGTAGCCACACGCATGTTTGTATGTTATGCACAAGTTCTCTGCGCTTTTAATCAAGTAATATGGACATATCTTGCACTAAATATTGTATTATTAAAACATACAGACACTAGTGTTTCATGGTTACAGCAATCATTAGTGTAAGAGGTGCAAATCACTACCGGTCAAAAGATTCGAACCCAGCTAACAAAGTCACCTATGACTTCGCAGCCCGATATCCTACCTTGAGGCCAACATTGATCGGGGAAAAAAGGAAATTTAACCCTTTTGTCAGATTAAGCGGACAGATATAGCAAGCAAGTCATAAAGTATTTAACTGCAGACACAAGAATATCGCATTACGCCAATTGAGACTGCTCGCTTTATCAATTCACCGATATATATATATATAATATACATATATATATACATATAGTTTATAAATTCACCGATATGTATATATATATATATATATATATATATATATATATATATATCTTTTATAAATTAACCGATATATATATATATATATCTTTTATAAATTAACCGATATATATATATATATCTATATCTTTTATAAATTAACCGATATATATATATATATCTTTTATAAATTAACCGATATATATATATATATATATATCTTTTATAAATTAACCGATATATATATATATATATATATATCTTTTATAAATTAACCGATATATATATATATATATATCTTTTATAAATTAACCGATATATATATATATATATATATATATATATCTTTTATAAATTAACCGATATATATATATATAGATATATCTTTTATAAATTAACCGCTATATATATATATATATATCTTTTATAAATTAACCGATATATATATATAGTTTATAAATTCATCGATATATATATATATATATATATATATATATATATACACACATTGTTTATAAATTCACCGATATGTATATCTATATATCGTTTATAAATTCACCGATATGTATATCTATATATCTTTTATAAATTCACCGATATGTATATCTATATATCTTTTATAAATTCACCGATATGTATATCTATATATCTTTTATAAATTAACCGATATATATATCTATATATCTTTTATAAATTAACCGATATATATATATATATATATCTTTTATAAATTAACCGATATATATATATATATATATCTATATATCTTTTATAAATTAACCGATATATATATATATATCTATATATCTTTTATAAATTAACCGATATATATATATATATCTATATATCTTTTATAAATTAACCGATATATATATATATATCTATATATCTTTTATAAATTAACCGATATATATATATATATCTATATATCTTTTATAAATTAACCGATATATATATATATAAATCTATATATCTTTTATAAATTAACCGATATATATATATATATATATATCTATATATCTTTTATAAATTAACCGATATATATATATATATATCTATATATCTTTTATAACTTAACCGATATATATATATATCTATATATCTTTTATAACTTAACCGATATATATATATATATATCTTTTATAACTTAACCGATATATATATATATATCTTTTATAAATTAACCGATATATATATATATATATTTTATAAATTAACCGATATATATATATATATATTTTATAAATTAACCGATATATATATATATATATATATATATATATATATCTTTTATAAATTAACCGATATATATATATATATATATATATTTTATAAATTAACCGATATATATATATATATATATATATATATTTTATAAATTAACCGATATATATATATATATATATATATTTTATAAATTAACCGATATATATATATATATATATATATATATATTTTATAAATTAACCGATATATATATATATATATATATATATATATTATAAATTAACCGATATATATATATATATATATATATATATTTTATAAATTAACCGATATATATATATATATATATATATATATATATATATATATATCTTTTATAAATTAACCGATATATATATATATATATATATATATATATCTTTTATAAATTAACCGATAGATATATATATATATATATATCTTTTATAAATTAACCGATATATATATATATATATATCTTTTATAAATTAACCGATATATATATATATATATCTTTTATAAATTAACCGATATATATATATATATATCTTTTATAAATTAACCGATATATATATATATATATCTTTTATAAATTAACCGATATATATATATATATATCTTTTATAAATTAACCGATATATATATATATCTTTTATAAATTAACCGATATATATATATATATATCTTTTATAAATTAACCGATATATATATATATATATATCTTTTATAAATTAACCGATATATATATATCTTTTATAAATTAACCGATATATATATCTTTTATAAATTAACCGATATATATATCTTTTATAAATTAACCGATATATATCTTTTATAAATTAACCGATATATATATATATATATCTCTTTTATAAATTAACCGATATATATATATATATATATATATATATCTTTTATAAATTAACCGATATATATATATATATATATATATATATATATATATCTTTTATAAATTAACCGATATATATATATCTTTTATAAATTAACCGATATATATATATCTTTTATAAATTAACCGATATATATATATCTTTTATACATTAACCGATATATATATATATATATATATATATATGTCTTTTATAAATTAACCGATATATATATATATATACATTTTATAAATTAACCAATATATATCTTTTATAAATTAACCGATATATATATATATATATATATATATATATATATATATATATCTTTTATAAATTAACCGATATATATATATATATATATCTTTTATAAATTAACCGATATATATATATATATATCTTTTATAAATTAACCGATATATATATATATATATCTTTTATAAATTAACCGATATATATATATATATATATCTTTTATAAATTACCCGATATATCTTTTATAAATTAACCGATATATATATATATATATATCTTTTATAAATTAACCGATATATATATATATATATATATATCTTTTATAAATTAACCGATATATATATATATATATATCTTTTATAAATTAACCGATATATATATATATATATATCTTTTATAAATTAACCGATATATATATATATATATATATCTTTTATAAATTAACCGATATATATATATATATATATATCTTTTATAAATTAACCGATATATATATATATATATATCTTTTATAAATAAACCGATATATATATATATATATATCTTTTATAAATTAACCGATATATATATATATATATATCTTTTATAAATTAGCCGATATATATATATATATATCTTTTATAAATTAACCGATATATATATATATATATCTTTTATAAATTAACCGATATATATATATATATATATCTTTTATAAATTAACCGATATATATATATATATATCTTTTATAAATTAACCGATATATATATATATATATATATATCTTTTATAAATTAACCGATATATATATATATATATATATCTTTTATAAATTAACCGATATATATATATATATCTTTTATAAATTAACCGATATATATATATATATATATATCTTTTATAAATTAACCGATATATATATATATATATATATATATATATATCTTTTATAAATTAACCGATATATATATATATATATATATCTTTTATAAATTAACCGATATATATATATATACACACACATATCGTTTATAAATTAACTGATATATATATATATATATATATATATATCGGTTTATTTATAAAAGATATATATATATATATATATATATATATATATATATATATATCGGTTTATTTATAAAAGATATATATATATATATATATATATCGGTTTATTTGTAAAAGATATATATATATATCTTTTACAAATAAACCGATATATATATATATATATATATCTTTTATAAATAAACCGATATATATATATATATATATATATATATCTTTTATAAATAAACCGATATATATATATATATATATATATATATCTTTTATAAATAAACCGATATATATATATATATATATATATATATATCTTTTATAAATAAACCGATATATATATATATATCTTTTATAAATAAACCGATATATATATATATATATCTTTTATAAATAAACCGATATATATATATATATATCTTTTATAAATAAACCGATATATATATATATATATATATATATATATATATACACACATATCGTTTATAAATTAACCGATATATATATATATACACACACACATATCGTTTATAAATTCACCAGTATATATATATATATATACACACGCACACATATCGTTTATAAATTCACCGATATATATATATATATATATATATATATATTAGACCTCTTCAAAATTGACCTTTTTCTTCAAACATATGGAAACTTATATTATTCCCATTCTCCAAGGTCTAAATTAGCTAAATATACCAGTTATTGTGATCTTGGGCCTTTGGCTATGCCTGCCTCAAGAGCCATGTAATTTTATTGTTGACGTTTTTCAAAAACGCTGCAAAATTTGGGATATTATGTCCTTATTTTCATTGTAGCTTTCCAGAGGTTGATGCTATAGCATTGAAAGTGGTACCAATAAAAGCTAATAAAATCTTCTTGCATATGGTAGTAAACACATGAACACCTGTGTTAATTTTAATTAATTTTAATGCACAAACATATATATTTTTTATGCTTGGAATGGATGCCATCATATAATACTTAACTTCATCTCAAAAATGTTACTCTTAATGCATGTATATAATTTATTATCACTAAGTATGTTTTATCTCTTCATTTCAGATTGTAAGTTAAAGCTGATTTGTTAAGATTTGTGAACTGCTGACAACATGGCATCTGGAAGACAACTATGCTGTGGGAAAGTGGTCAGCGATACAAGTGAACGGGATGAACCAACTGAAAAGAGAAGAAAGGTGACAACTCCTGCCACAAGCTCATTCAGTGATGTGTATCTCATTGGGCAACCCAGCTCAAGCATCAGGGGCTCTCAACTTCCTACTAATCGCCAGGTGTTCCAGTATTTCCTGCATTTGAGGAATGATAATCCCAACAGTGACAATAGGTCTTTAGCCCATGATACAGTGGATGTCGTTTTGCCATTCTGGAATATGGCAAGGATTAAAACACTAACTAGACAAAATGCAGTCAACCGTTTCAGGATCCTCATGAAAAGTACAGGAAAATTGTTAAAAACAAGGGAAGAAATAACAAACCAGAGGAAGAGAAACGAGCTAACTTTCTGAAGGACTTAGACAAGTTATTTGATATTGGAGCAAAGGATGTTGTGGAGGAGATAAGAAGCAACAGGCTGCTCACAAAGGAGACCAAGGAAGAGGACGTCAATTCCTACTTGGACCAACAGACAACTCGCCTGGCACACATGTCAGGTCATGATAAGGTGTTTGAGAAGAAGTCTAGAGAGAAAAGCTTCCGAGAAGAAAGAGAAGAGAGAATGTTATCATCAGTGACTGCTGCAGCAGCAGAAGTTGGGAAAATTTCAAGTGATGAAGACCCAGAGAACAGTCAAGGCTCTGGTACTAGTGAGGGTTCAGAATACACTGAGACAACACCAAGCTGTTCATCAAAACCAAGTACGATAACCTTACACTTTCCACACTCAGTTACGACCAGTGAAGAGATTTGTAGCACTGCAGATCGGTTGTCACTCTCTGACAACCAGACTACAGCCATGGTGTCTGCAGTGTGTAAGGCAGGAGGCGCAGATCTTGATGGCTTTGTTATATCAGCCTCTACTACAAGACGAAATAGGATAAACACTCGTCATAACTTGTGCCAAAGTTACATGAATAACTTCAAGGAAAGTCCGCCAAATTACTGCACACTACACTGGGATGGAAAACTTCTACGGGATGTTCTTGGTGAAAGATACCAGTGGAAAGTCTTGCAGTGCTCGTCTCTGGTACTCCACAGTATGAAGAAGGGAAGCTGCTTGGTGTGCCCTTCATAGAAAGTTCCACAGGAATCTAACAGTGTAATGCTACATTGGAACTGATAGAAGCATGGGGTCTCACAGACAACATTGTAGGCTTGGTATTTGATACCACAGCAAGCAACAGTGGCATCAACAAGGGTGCAGCGAAGCTTATTGAAGAAAAACTAGGCAAAAAGGTATTCTACTTCGCTTGTCGCCATCACATATCAGAGGTAATAATTAGAAGTGTATGGGAGGCTGTGTTCAGCAAGGTCAAGAGTCCTGACAACCCAATGTTCAACAATGTGAAAGAGAAGTGGGACAAGTTGGTTAAGGACTGCCCAAGAGTTCTGGGCCTAGTTGAACAAGACTTGAAACAGAAGAAGACAAGCCCAATTGCAGTCTTAAGCAATTTCCTTGAGGAAGCAAGTCCGAGGGCAGATTACAGAGAGGTGGCAGAGCTGTGCCTGATCCTGCTTGGTGAGGAACCTCCTCGAGGTATCGACTGGGCCAAGCCAGGTGCCATTCACCAAGCCCGCTGGATGGCCAAGAACATTTACTGTATGAAGATGCTCATGTTTTCCAAGGAACTAAAATACAACACGGACACTATCTTCAAGCTGGAGAGGATGAACAAGTTCCTGACTTTATTCTACACCAGCCACTGGGTGACCACCACATCTGCAGCTGATGCACCTATCCATGACCTCCAGCTTATGAAGAACATGCTGCAATACAAGCAGTATGACTATGAACTGGCAACCTCTGTTCTCAAGAAAATGAACAACCACCGCTGGTATATGACCCAGGTACTAGTGCCATTCACCTTGTTCAGTTCACATGCCAGCATTACCAAGTCTGCAAAAGAGAAGCTCGCAGTCAAGCTGTCAGAAACAGAGAAACCTGAGAGTTACAGGAAAGGCAAGCCAGTGTTTCCTGTCATCAATGCAGCTACAGTTCTCACAGACCTGGTAGGGCCAGAGTCTCACTTTCTGTTTGATGCTCTTCGAGTGAAATGTGACTGGCCCACTACTCCTGCTGACACCTGGGAAGACAATGACAGCTACAGGAATGCATAGAAGTTTGTGAGGTCAGTGAAAGTGACCAATGATGTGGCTGAGAGAGGTGTGAAACTAATGAGTGACTTTGCAACTCAGATCACAAGTGACCCAGAGCAAAGAAGCTGCTTACTACAAGTTGTGGAGTACCACAGGAAAAAATTTGACAGTTTCAAAAAAGCCACATTGAACAAGTGATAATACATGTATTAGTAACATCCTATCTGATAGTTTCTTATGCAATATATGTGTCAGTGCAGTGCTATCATACTACCAAACTGATTTTTTGTAGTGTCCCAGCTGTTTGTGTATTAAATTAGTTAAAATATACACAGGTGTTCATCTGTTTTATTGTGCTTACTACTATATGCAGGAAAACTTTATTAGCTTTCATTTGGTACCACTTTCAATGCTATAGCATCAACCTATGGAAAGCTACAATGAAAATAAGGACATAATATCCCATATTTTGCAGCGTTTTTGAAAAACGTCAACAATAAAATTACATGGCTCTTGAGGCAGGCATAGCCAAGGTCCAAGATCACAATAACTGGTATATTTAGCTAATTTAGACCTTGGAGAATGGGAATAATATAAGTTTCCATATGTTTGAAGAAAAAGGTCGATTTTGAAGAGGTCTAATATATATACACATATAGTTTATAAATTCACCGATATATATATATATATATATATATATATATATATATATATATATACACACACAGTTTATAAATTCACCGATATATATACATATACACACACAGTTTATAAATTCACCGATATATATACACACACACACATATATAGTTTATAAATTCACCGATATATATATATATATATATACACAGTTTATAAATTCACCGATATATATATATATATATATATATATATATATATATATATACACACACATATAGTTTATAAATTCACCGATATATATATATATATATATTACACACATACACTAGAAAAATAAGTTTCGCACCATGTTTATGCCCTCTTACAGAGATGAAAATGAAGATATAATCCTAAACCTTATGTCTAGAATCTTTATTACAATTTTGATCATAATCCATTAAATGATTTTGATTAAAAACCTGTACAAGCAGGTCGTAAGAAATTCAAATTCGGGGAATTTTGCTTAATTAGTTTTTAATGACTATGGATCACATTCAATGTAAATCTGAAATATTTTAATTTTTAAATCAGAGATTATGATCATATAATGCTTTCTAAAAATCCTTTAAATTGCACCAAATCAAAGGAAATTTTAAGAATATTTCTTGATGTCTTATACCTATTGTTAAAAATTAACAAATCTCGGAGGTATCTGAATTTTCACGATGGTCTCACCCCTTCTACTCTTTTGCATGAAACTCAAGTAAAATAAATATAACCCACATTACCCACCATGGTACCTAGCAGCTATATTCCAAAATTCATAATGATCGGGTATTTAGTTTAGAAGTGAATCCTGTACATACAAATATATAAACCTATACACATACCTAAGTTTATATAATTGAAGATTACTAACAACAGGCAGCGAATTTCAAAATGATTTAGTCGGCGAAAGTCGGCTGATGATTGCACCGCCTAAATACCAGTCTGGCCATTTCGGCGGATTGATGTATTATATCTTGGGTAGTCCTGGGAGGTCCACTCTCTCAGGCCTTGCTTTCGCTTTTTGGGGAAGGAATTGGTTTAATGCTAATTGCCTGTGCATCCAGGAAATGCCGATGGGGCTGCTCAGGCTATTTTTAGAGGCCAGCCTGGCCATTCTGCTGGGGCGCTGGCTTTTTGTCTTACCTTCCGGCCTTGTGCCAGATCTTCCTGCCGTTGGAAGAAGTAAAGCGACCTGGCATTGCCCAGGAAAGTTGAGGAACCCAATAAGCTCATACCCCAACCGTGAACCACATTATTCTTATGTTTAGTTAGTAGCAATGGAGGACAATAGTGTTTATATAAGGTTGAGTAGCAGACGTGGGTGCTGAGAAAATGACAAGGAAGAGAGTATTTTTCGATAGCATCACTATGAATGGATAATTTCTTTTAGCAAATATAGAGAGATGACGATGGCTAAGTGATTAACAAGTGCGAATCCAGTTCGTTCCTTAGCAACACTTTCATTTAGGATGTTGGCAACCTTGACGTGGTCCTGTAAGTACCCGATGTCTTTCTGGAAAGAATTCTAACTAGAAAGATATCGGAGAAACCAATACCAACAACAAAATCATCTGATTCATACGAAATGAATGAATAAAAAAAAATACCCTTAAAATAGTATATCGTATGTAAACCTTTATTGCCTTAGTATCATGGATTAAAAGATGACAGAATAACGGAATGATTATATAAAGTCACCATTCGACTGTGACAAAAAGCCACCAGCCAATCAGTCTTAGACAGGTTGCAAAATAGAATTTCTAACCTAATAGGTCCCACACTGACTACCAAGCTCCAGCCCCTGTCGCATCGATGTGTCTGTTTTACAAGTACTTGCACTGAATGTGCTCCGATGAACTTACTTGACTTGTACCCCCAACGTAAATGCGCCCGACTAACAGCAAACTCCCACCCCTTCACTGTATATGTCTTTAGACGGCGAAATATTTTCTGCTTTGATAGCTTCTTTCCTCGGACCGCTTGCCTTTGGAATTGCCCTCTCGCTCCCTGTTTCCTGGCCGTACCAACAAGCAAGAATTTAAATGTTATATGAACATATATCTTTCCGCCCAACTCCACACCCAGGTTGCTTCCTTATTAATCTGGCCCTAATAACAGTAGCCCATTACGCTTCAGTGGAAATATGTCTTGTTCGAAGTAAATACAAGTAAAAAGAAAAACAACACTATAATAAACTGAAGTTCGGCGATTTATAAATGTAAACGTACTCATGTAGTTGCATTCTTCACAGTGTCTAATGCATAATTGTCACGCGAAGACAGCGACAAGCTGGATATCGCTTAAAAACAGGATATTTTGAAATACCTAGTGGGTATCAGTATAATGTAGTTTTTAAATTTCGACTAAACTTTATATACAAGAAAATATACATACATACATTTATATGCGCTTACAAAAACATATGTTTAAGTATGTGTGCATAAACGTACCAATTTAAACGCACATATATAAATACATACATGTCCCTAATGATGCAGGATTAAACAGAGCTGAAAGGGCAAAGATTACGAAATACCAAGGTTTTATGTATGACATTAAAAGAAACTGGAATCTTAGGAAAATCTCCATCATACCAGTAATTATAGGAGCAACAGGACTAATGAAAAAGAATTTCAAAAGCTATCTGGCGAGTATACCCGGTGAACCGAGTGTAAGAGAAATACAAACAATTGCACTTAAAGGGACGGTTAGAATCTTAAAAAAGTTCTCTGGGCTGGAGTGTCTGAAATAGTCGGTGAATGTCTGGCATCCAGTAGGATGCCTCATCTCCAGCAAAAATGGAAAGATAAAAAGAGAAAAAAAAGAGAGATAACAGTTTGAATTACCTACTAGACACAATGCTCGAGTGTCTTCGGTCTCTCTGTACAAGGGTTTGTCAGTGTCACCTGACATGAGGATACTTCACCCTACAAGTAAAACCCTGACCAAATATTCAAAATAACATAGTATTTGCAGCACAAATAAGATCTCCTCGATACGTCTATACACTTGCTCATATGAGGAATGGTACACCTTCTGCTAGTGATGTTATCTCAAGTGACAACACTTAGCTGGATAATCCACCAGACTAGATTAATTCTTGTCCTGGGATCTGGTAAGACCAAGAGACCATATGAAATATATACTATAACATAATCAACTGGTCAATTGGGGAGAGGAAAATTAATGTTCTTAACTACTTTACTAACTCAACGTTAGACAGGTAAAGGAGAACTTTAATTGAAGTAAAATAAAACAAAAAATATATATTAGGGGAGTTTTAATTACCTACTAAACACAATCCTCGAGTGTCTTCGGTCTCTCTGTACAAGGGTTTGTCAGTATTACCTGACATGAGTATACTTCTCCCTACAAGTAAACCCTGACCAAATATTTAAAATAACATAGTATTCGAAGCCCAAAATAAGATCCAATCGACATTGGCTCATACGAGGAATAGGACACCTTCTCCAAGTAATGCTACATTAAGTAACAACACTTAGCTGGATACTCCACCAGACTAGATGAATTCTTGTCCTGGAATCCGGTAAGACCAAAAAAAAGATATACTATAACATAATCAACTAGTCAATTGGGGAGGGGAAATTAAAATTAATGTTCTTTACTAATTCAAAGTTTGAGAGATAAAAAAAGAACTTTAATAGAATATTCGAATATCTATGTATCTCATATAGAGATCAAGTCTTAGCCCCAGGAAGGGGCCCGTTGATTTGAGAACTTCGACTGAAGTAAAATGAAACAAAACATGTATCTTTGAGTTACCTACTGGACACCATCCTCGAGTGTCTTCGGTCTATCTGTACAAGGGTTTGTCAGGACATCTTGACATAAGGATACTTCACCCCTACAAGTAAACCCTGAACAAATATTGAAAAGAACAGTATTCGAAGCCCCAAAAAGATTCCCTCGACACAGCTATACACTGGCTGATACAAGGAATGGTGCACCTTCTCGAAGTGATGTTACCTCAAGTAACAGCACTTAGCTGGGTACTCCACCAGACTAGATGAATTCTTGTCCTGGAATCCGGTAAGACCAAGAGGTCACAAGAAAGATATATTATAACATAGTTAACTGGTCAATTGGAGAGAGGAAAATTAATATTCTTCACTTCTTTACTAACTCAACTTTTGACAGGTAAATGAGAACTTTAATGGAATATTCGAATATCTATGTATCTTATATAGAGATCAAGTGTAAGCCACAGGAAGGAGGAGCCTTGATTTCTGAGAACTTCGACTGAAGTAAAATGAAACAAAATAATGAACACACCCATATACAAGTAAATGTGCGCACACACGTATTTATACACGCGTAGATATGTACATACGCATTCATTATATGAGATATATGATATATAATATATATATGATATATGATATATATATGATATATATATATTGTATAGTTAGGCAACATTCCTTCTTTTATACATATCTGGTTGAACAGGAGTGCCAACTTCTGTTTGTTCCTTTTTTTGATCCAATCTTTCTATTCGTCGGACTATAGATCTTGTGCTTTTAATAATGGAGTGTAAGAAATCTCCATATTTAACGCGAACGTTTTCGACCCATCATTGGTCGTCTTCAGGCGGATGATTGATAAATGCAAAATAAAATTGGTGAATTTATTTAAGAGGACGTTAATCACATAGAAACGTCCTCTTAAATAAATTCATGAATTTTATTTTGCATTTATCAATCATCCGCCTGAAAACGACAAATGATGGTCGAAAACGTTCGCGTTAAATATGGAGATTTCTTACACTCCATCATTAAAAACACAAGATCTATAGTCCGACGAATAGAAAGATTGGATCAAAAAAGGAACAAACAGAGGTTGGCACTCCTGTTCAACCAGATATATATATATATATATATATATAATTTACTTATTTTGGCTTGCTACTTTCACCCTCTTGTCCTATATCACCATTTAAAGTTTAACAGATCCGTTTTTGAGGTAAGTAGCTGTAGGGATTGCATAGTGATAGTAGAACTTGCTACGCTGGGTATTCGATTTTGCATTTTCCAAGTGATGTTACCTTAAGTAACAACACTTAGCTGGATACTCCACCAGACTAGATGAATTCTTGTCCTGGAATAAGCTAAGACCAAGAGATAACAAGAAAGATATACTACAACATAGTTAATTGGTCAACTGGGGAAAGGAAAATTAATATTCTTAACATCTTTACTAACTCAACGTTTGACAGGTAAAGGAGAACACTCGGGTATCTATGTATCTCATAGAGAGATCAAGTGTTAGCCCCAGGAAGGGGCCTCTTGATTTCTGAAAACTTCGACTGAAGGTAAATGAAACACAAGTGAAATTATAATTATATATATATATATATATATATATATATATATATATATGCACAAGTAAAACTACACGTATATGACTTCGTATATATGCATAAAACCGCATAAATATATATGCGCGTGCGTGTGTACACACGCAAATGTGAGTGAGTGTGCGTATATGGGCATAAGATAATAGATAGCCGCGGAGTCCCGAGAAGCAATTCTCACATTGTTCGTTCCGATAAACAAAACTAATTTCCCGCCTCATTGAAGATTCCCGCCACTTGTCTGTCAGTTAACTGACAACATGGCGGTTAAGGTCTGTCAGTGTTGACATGCCATTGACAGCCGCCTAAACGAAAAAGAGTCTCAGCTTCCTTTTATTGAGTTACTTTTTATTTCTCAGAGCGGTTCATCTCCCTCCAGGATGGTACATGCTACCGGGAAGAGGGGGGAAGAGAAGTAAAAGAAAAGTACAGAAATAATAAAAATGTCGGAATAATAAAAGGGAGACACATTCGAACTTATAGTCTTCGTAAAACGAAGTAAACTTTATTACTTATCGATTTGGTTGCGTTTTTAAAAAAAATTTTTTTTATTGTTTTAATATCCATTTCTTCCTCGAATTGATAGTCTCTTAAAAATACACGTAAGGAAAATTTGCGTCCGTGTGTAGTCACCTTCACCCCATAAAATAATTTTTTTTAATCCAACCGCAAATAAAAAAAAATTAAAAAAACTGATTAGAAATTAATTATTTGTTAATAATGGGTCTCCTCTTATGAAGGGGGGATACTCGAGGACAAAGGTTAAAGAGATCGACAGTTGGACGATGATTGCCTCCACGAGAAGACCGGAAACAATGAGTTGGATGAGCAGAATATTACTTAAGAGGAATTGATTATCCAAGAGGACTGCTCAATAAGTATTTGTTCACATTAGACATGAAGACGACTACAGTGCTGTCGGTTGGGAAACAAATTCGTCGTATCTTGTTCCACAGATGGGATATTATGGGAAAGAAACTTTGTTTATGGAAGTTTCGAGAGAAAGGAAAGTTCTTGCTGTGAATGTTTTACAAGGGTTTGGTTATTTTGTTTTACGGCATATAGAACTTTTTCGGGTTATTTTATGCTGAATCCGGTCATTTTGGTAAAATCTTTGAGAGAGGAAAGAGAGGGAGGAAAGAGAGGGAGGAAAGAGAGGGGGAAAGAGGGAAGGGATAAGGGAAAGAGGGAAGGGATAAGGGAAAGAGGGAAGGGATAAGGGAAAGAGGGAAGGGATAAGGGAAAGAGGGAAGGGGAAGAGGAAAAGAGGAAGAGGAAAAAAGGAAGAGGAAAAGAAGAAGAGGAAAAGAAGAAGAGGAAAAGAAGAAGAGGAAAAGAAGAAGAGAGGAAAAGAAGAAGAGAGGAGGGGGAAGAGAGGAGGGGGAAGAGAGGAGGGGGAGAGAGGAGGGGGAAGAGAGGAGGGGGAAGAGAGGAGGGGGAAGAGAGGAGGGGGAAGAGAGGAGGGGGAAGAGAGGAGGGGGAAGAGAGGAGGGGGAAGGGAAGGAGGGGGAAGGGAAGGAAGAGGAGGAAGGGAGGGAAGAGGAGGAAGGGAGGGAAGAGGAGGAAGGGAGGGAAGAGGAGAAGAGGGAGGGGAAGAGGAGAAGAGGGAGGGGAAGAGGAGAAGAGGGAGGGGAAGAGGAGAAGAGGGAGGGGAAGAGGGAGGAGGAGGAAGAGGGAGGGGAGAAGAGGAAGGAGGAGGGATAAAGAAGGAAGAAGGGAGAGGAAGGAGGAAGGAGGGAGAGGAAGGAGGAAGGAGGTAGAGGAAGAAGGAAGAGGAAGAAGGAAGAGGAAGAGGAAGAGGAAGAGGAAGAAGGGAAGAGGAAGAGGGAGAGGAAGAAGGGAGGAGGGAGAGGAAGAAGGGAGGAGGGAGAGGAAGAAGGGAGGAGGGAGAGGAAGAAGGGAGGAGGGAGAAGGGAGAGGAATAAAGGGAGAAGGGAGGAGAAGGAAGGAGGATAGATAACGAAAAAACGGGGGTAGGAAAATGGGGGGTTAGGACATTTTGTTTTTTGGCTTTGCAGAACATGTTCGAGTTTTGCAAAGAGAAAAAAAACAATAAAAAAAATGTCTGGTACATTTTGGGTCAGGAAACCGATATCTTCAGACAACCTGATCTGGTGGCACCAGATTTTACGAGGGGGTACCAGGGATTGGAGCTCAGTCGAGCAGTGACCATGAATATAACGATACAGTAGAGAGAGGCGACCAACATCTATTATGTTTGAAAGAGGCTGTAGGGACGAGAAGAAATCATCTGTCACTACATTGAAGAGTTGATTTATTCAAATTTGACAGACTTTTTTTTTTTTTTTAAATCTTAATGTTTAAGATGTTTAATTGAAAATTGAGCCTTGTTTATTAAAAAAAGAAAAAAGAAAAAATTTGAAAATGGCGGATGAAAATTTTAATTTTGAACTTCACTTTTGGCAATTTGAAATTCAGCTTTTTTAAATTTGAGGGTAAAAATCGTTATGCATAGTGATTATCACCACATCTG
>OY744520.1:196730809-196733309 GCA_963556195.1 Sepiola atlantica | reverse complement strand
TAATATTATATTACAACACATAACATACATAATATTATATTACAACACATAACATACATAATATTATATTACAACACATAACATACATAATATTATATTACAACACATAACATACATAATATTATATTACAACACATAACATACATAATATTATATTACAACACATAACATACATAATATTATATTACAACACATAACATACATAATATTATATTACAACACATAACATACATAATATTATATTACAACACATAACATACATAATATTATATTACAACACATAACATACATAATATTATATTACAACACATAACATACATAATATTATATTACAACACATAACATACATAATATTATATTACAACACATAACATACATAATATTAAATTACAATACATAATATAATATATATAATATTAAATTACAATACATAATATAATATATATAATATTAAATTACAATACATAATATAATATATATAATATTAAATTACAATACATAATATAATATATACAATATTAAATTACAATACATAATATAATATATACAATATTAAATTACAATACATAATATAATATATACAATATTAAATTACAATACATAATATATACAATATTAAATTACAATACATAATATATACAATATTAAATTACAATACATAATATATACAATATTAAATTACAATACATAATATAATATATATATTATATTATAATACATAATATAATATATATAATATTATATCATAATATTATATTATAATATATAATATTATATCATAATATATAATATTATATCATAATATATAATATATCATAATATATAATATATCATAATATATAATATATCATAATATATAATATTATATCATAATATATAATATTATATCATAATATATAATATTATTTCATAATATATAATATTATATCATAATATATAATATTATATCATAATATATAATATTATATCATAATATATAATATTATATCATAATATATAATATTATATCATAATATATAATATTATATCATAATATATAATATTATATCATAATATATAATATTATATCATAATATATAATATTATATCATAATATATAATATTATATCATAATATATAATATTATATCATAATATATAATATTATATCATAATATATAATATTATATTATAATATATAAGATTATATTATAATATATAAGATTATATTATAATATATAAGATTATATTATAATATATAAGATTATATTATAATATATAAGATTATATTATAATATATATTATATTATAATATATAAGATTATATTATAATATATAAGATTATATTATAATATATAAGATTATATTATAATATATAAGATTATATTATAATATATAAGATTATATTATAATATATAAGATTATATTATAATATATATTATATTATAATATATATTATATTATAATATATAATATTATATTATAATATATAATATTATATTATAATATATAATATTATATTATAATATATAATATTATATTATAATATATATTATATTATAATATATAATATTATATTATAATATATATTATATTATAATATATATTATATTATAATATATATTATATTATAATATATATTATATTATAATATATATTATATTATAATATATATTATATTATAATATATATTATATTATAATATATAATATTATAATATATAATATTATAATATATAATATTATAATATATATTATATTATAATATATAATATTATAATATATATTATATTATAATATATAATATTATAATATATATTATATTATAATATATAATATTATAATAAATATTATATTATAATATATAATATTATAATAAATATTATATTATAATATATAATATTATAATAAATATTATATTATAATATATAATATTATAATAAATATTATATTATAATATATAATATTATAATAAATATTATATTATATATATTATAATATATATATTATAATATATATTATATTATAATATATATTATATTATAATATATAATATAATATATAATATCATATTATAATATATAATATATTATAATATATAATATCATTATAATATTATATATACTATTATAATATAATATTATATTATAATATATAATGTAATATTATAATATATAATGTAATATTATATTATAATATATAATATAATATATAATATTATATTATAATATATAATATTATATTATAATATATAATATATAATATTATATTATAATATATAATATATAATATTATATTATAATATATAATATATAATATTATATTATAATATATAATATATATACTATTATATATATAATATATGATATAATATTATATTATAATATAATATATATACTATAATATAAATAATATATGATATAATATTATAATTGTTGTGTAGTTGTTTAACAGTAAATAATAAATAAAGGAAGTCAAGTCGAGGGTTAGTTTTACAAGTGTATTAACAAAGTAAGAAAGTGA
>OY744520.1:196680809-196725809 GCA_963556195.1 Sepiola atlantica | reverse complement strand
ACCTCATTTTTGCAGTCGTTAACAACATTCGTTTATTTTGGGTGACAAGAAATACAAAAGAAATAGGAGAAAAAAATAAGACAAAATTAGCAAATAATGAAGACAGAATTAAATCCGGTTTTTATTAATATTCAAAAATGCTAGAAGCTGCTTTTGTTTCCCAAAGCATGCTTAACGAAGTTAGCCAATGGTAAAAAACAAAAAAACAAGTTAACCAACAATGGAAAAATATAAATAACATTTAAAAAAATAAATAAATTTGAGCCTTAAAATATTTGGGGGAAAAAAAAAAAAAAAAAAAAAAAAAAGGAACTCTACGTAAGAGACAATTCTTTTAAAAATCATTATCGTTTCAAGCGATAAAAGGTTAATAACGCCTAAAACGATAAAGAAAAATGGACTGAAAGAACGAAAACAAGCCTCGCATTTCTACTAATAAAATAAGAAAAGCAACCAAAGTCTTTCTTGAAGAAAGCTGAAAAAGAAACATGCAATAAAAATGTCTTTCATTAGACTAATACTTCAAAAGGTCCATTTTTTTTCAGTCCTCCACATTTTCTAATATGTTTTTTAACGGGTCGCTTCGGACCTAATTATTTTTTTCAAACAAAACCTTTATAAAGTTAATATAAAAATCCTCTGGTCTTTTATTTTGCCTTTGTTTCTTTTAAAACGGAATCGTTTATGAAAAGGTCTTTTAGACTGTTCTTTTTTTTTTTCACCACTTCGGGTTATCAATCTTTGAATCTTAGGGTTTTCTTACCTAATAAATTTTTGTTCAAAAACCTGTTTTTTTATCCCTTCTTAAAAAGTCTCTGAGACTTTTCCTTTATAGTCATTTTAACGTCGGTTACCTTAAACGACGGAGCCCTCCAAAACACGACTTTTCTCCAGGCGGGAATGTTCGGAACTAACTTTAAACAGAGCGCGAAAAAAACCCGCTAAAAACTGGAACCATCTCATTCCGCCAATCTGGGCTAAGCTTCCTTCCTCTTTAGAACTGCTATGACCCACGCCGTCAACGCCGACATTTCAAAAGGAAGACAAAACGTGATGATGATAATGATGCTAGTGATAAAGGGAACCGTTAAGCCAAGGTTGATACATCGTAGCAAGAAACGTTGATTTCCCTCATTCCGCTCCGACACTATTAAATGACCAAGAAAATAACAGTTGAAAATAATTTTCCGAAAATTTTGATTAAAAAAAAATGTCACTATAATTCCATTATCAACGGCTTCTATTGCTGAAAATAATTTCAAATATGAAAACAATGCTTCTTAAGAACTTTTGGTGCTTATGTACACGCGAAATATGGCAGTTCAAAATAACATAACAGGAACACATGATCATATACTTATCAGTTGAAAGCATTAGTGTACACCAAAATTAAGGAAAACTATCGAGTAGAATTTTAGTAATAAATAAAATTCATTTCTTACTCATATTTCCAAGTATACGTTGAAGCGACGCCATTATGAGTTTTTAAGCCAGCGTGTCGCAGAAGATTATCTCCATTCTAATATGAAGACGCCATGCGGTCTTGTGGCTCGGAGTTCGTTGACCCCGAATAGCAAATTAATTTTTTTTTTTAAATTAAAATTATACTCGATAATTTTCCGTAATTTTTGGTGTACACTAATATTAACTTATCAGTTGAAATTATAACTGAGTTTTCTTGTTATTTTATTTTGAGCTGCCATATTTCACTTGCACATTAATGTAAATTAACACTCACCGTTTTTCTAGTTTTAAATAAAAAATAATGTTCTTGAATTGTAAAAAAAAACTAAATCTCCATATTAAAATTATATAACTACTTCTGGCGTTTCTGTATGTGTTTCTCGTGACTGCATGACTTACATCTTTTAAAATTTACCAATAAATTTTCTATTGAAATCAAAAAGGAAATAGCATGAAGTACGATAACAAATTTAAGAAAAGTCCTATCCGAAAATAATTTAATTACGAAATTAAATCCGCCAGAATGCATTTCGGCTTCTTCGTAAACAAGTCAACTTTTTAATCTTTTTTGTTAATAGTAAAAGAAAAAAAAAGAATGAATTACGAAGCGACTCTTCGAATGGACGCATTAAAACGGAAATCATTTGATTTTTGCCTTAGGCCAGAAATTACTCTTTTTTTCCCCGTCAGATTAAAGGCTTAACAAATACTACCAAATGTCGCAGTGTCACCATATCTTTAAAAAAAAGTCAGCGATGTTCATCTTTTTTAATAGTTGAAAAAAAAAAAAAAAAAAAAGAAGAATTACTTTGTGACTTTTCGAAATTTGAAAAGAATTTGGAAGCATTTAAACTGTCGAATAGAAAGTTATTTCTGGCTTTAAAATTCTTTGCAAATCCTCAGGTATTAAAAGATTGAAAGTTTTAGAAGCTATTTATATCGAATAAGTTTCTTATTTTGTATGTCACTTTTTAAAAATTGTTTGGGGGGGGGGGAGTACGAGTTTGCTATGTAGGGGATGAGCGCACCCAAAGTTTACAAAAAAAAAAAAAAATAAAAAAAAAATAATGTGCCCATGTTACAATGTTGCCTAGAATATATTCCCAAATTCACAATGCTCCGTTTATTAGTTTATAAGATTATTGTACACCCCCTTAAATTACCTACTAAACACCATCCTCGAGTGTCTTCGATCTCTCTGTACAAGGAGTTGCCAGGACAACCATACATGAGGATACTTCACCGTACATGTAAACCCTGACTAAATATTAAAAATAACATAATATTCGAAATCCAAATAAGATATTCTAGACAAGGAGGAATGGTGCACCTCCTAGTGATGTTACCTCAAGTAACAGCACTTAGCTGGATACTCCACCAGACTAGATGAATTCTTGTCCTGGAATCCGGTAAGCCCAATAGACCACAAGAAATATATACTATAACATAAGTAACTGGTCAATTGAGGAGAGGAAAATTAATGTTCTTAACTTCTTTACTGACTCAACGTTTGAGAGGTAAAAGGAGAACTTTAGTCTAACGCTTCGATATCTATGTATCTTATATAGAGATCACGTGTTAGCCCCCGGGAAGGGCTCTTTGATTTGAGACATTACACTGAAGTAAAACAAAAAAATATGTCGTCAGGCAAAAGTTAGTGAGTAAAAAAAAAACGGCCGGGCGAAACTATTTCAAGTGTTTGGCGGAGAAGCAATAATAGCAAGCCAGACAATCCCCATTCTGAAATCAATTCGGAAAGAAATCCTCAACTATTTCTATGATGAGACAATTGTTTTTTCTATTTTATTTTTTCTATACCGATTTATACGTTTTCTTTTTCTTTCGTTTTTAAAACTTTCCAGTTTGCTAAGTTTTTTTTCTTTCTTTTTTTTTAAACTTCACCAATTGAGTCGTTATTTTATATGAATAAAAGTGCGAACACTGACGAAGCATACTTTTTTCCATCATTCTTGACAGAGGGTGTACAGTCGTAGTATAATATATATATATATATATATATATATAGGAAGATCCGCCTCCTTCAGCTGGACCAGTAAATTGTACACGCGTTTTGTAAACCCCGAAGCAACGAACCCGTGTGGAGTAGAACACTCAGGTTGACATGTGCCGTCTGGCTTACGCGAATAACGAAAACCGGATATCCCCGAGGGGTTAAAGGTTAATTTGTTATTAAGAAATCAGGACCTTTTGGAGAAGCTGTGTCCGAAGAAAGGTCAAACGAGAAGCCCCTTTATTTCAATACTGAAGGCTTAAGCACGCTCTCCGCTCGCCCCCTTTCTACGAAAAGTTCACTTGGTCAGCCTCGTGGCTTTTGCACCGGCTGAACGCACTTGGCCTACATGTTAGACAAAAGGCCACACTTATAAAGGCGTGTGCCATTTATTTCCAGTTGCCTGTGGGTAAATTTTCTTCGTAAGATTAGAGGGGGTTGGGAAAATGCACTGATCTATTTTAAATTCCGGTCAAAGTGTAAGCGTCCAATGCCAGGAAATAGGAATTATATTCTGTGGGCTCAGGTGGACAGACAAAGAGTACATTAAGTATTTCTCTTAAACCTTTCTTTTATTTCGTATTATATGAAAAGGAGCATTTTCTTTACATATTTCAAAATTCAGCTGAACATGAATTCTCAACTAGCGAGAGACCCCCGTGAAAACTCCACGGTCTCCATTCTTCTTACCATGAAAATACTTGAGCTAAATATTTTGGTAAAAATCTATTATCACGGCCCACAGGTTGTTTTTCTTTCTTTTCCAGATTGGTGCGCCCTCATATTTCTAAGAGAAAAGGGTCTCTCATTGAACTCAATGGGAATATATTTTAATATTTATGCTGAAAATAATACGTACTTTTTACAGTAATAAAATTTAAAAAAATTCTTTATAAATTAAAATGCTTTTTACTTATTACTACTGGTATAGCTTTCGAACCAGACAAAACGGACTTTTTGTTCGGCATCTTCCGGCCGTTTACGTAAACAGCCGGGAGATGCCGATCTGCTAAGCCAATCAGAATGCTCGGGAAGCGGACGATAACTTTACTTTTACATTGAGTAAATCTTATAAAATAAACTCATCGCATATATATTTCACAACATGCGAACACAAAGCTCTACAAACGAGTTTTAAAAGATGTACAATTACCAAAAAAATACAATGAAAAATCTTTTAAAAATCGTTGCCATCTGTAAAAATGTTTGTTGCAATTCTTTTTGTTCGAAAGAAACAAAAACTAAAAAAAAACAAACAAAAAAAAAAACAAGAACTTATCGCTCTCAACTTTTTTATAAAAATAAACATACGGCGATTGATTTTTCGTTCATTATTTTGTTTACATCTTGCAAAGCCGCTTAGTTTTGACTTAGACGCCGGTTCCTTTTAATTCGCCTTTTTTCGGCTGTGCACGTAAATGTCCGGAAGACCCCTAAACAAAGTCGGTGTTATTTTGGTTCAAAAGCTATACTAATACTTATTCATAAAAAAAAAACCCCAAAAAACCTTCGTTGACCTCATATCCGAGTTAGAAATATGAAATTAAAATATAAGTAAAAAATCTAAATTATGTTTCAGAATTTTTCCGCTAGAACCCGGATATAAGTGCTAATTAATAATCAGTTCTAATGTACAGTCTTCTGGAAGTTGAAGGTTCAATCCTCAAAACGAGCGATACTAAGAATACAATTACGAATTGCTTAAAGATTCTACCCAGTCATAGCTAACCCCGTAGATTAAATAAACGGTTTCGTTGAAGATGCACCTGAAGAATAGTTGTTAGAATAACATCCAAGATGAGAACAGTAGTTCGAATAATCCAAACTATTCTACTTATATATAATCTAAATTGAGATGAATAAAATTAGAACATTATTTATATCAGTTCCAAGAGTTCAAACGAATATTTAGCGTACGATTGTTTCGAGAATCTTTTACAATAGCCCTCAAACGTAACGCTAAAAAAACAAATATAAAACAAATAAAAGTTACCGTAGCCGATAAAACTGAATTTCCAACATACCTGTGACATTTATTAATGATTATAATCCGTTAAAAGTGCTATTTTTTATAAATCGATATTTTTATCGCACGGAGATTGGAAGAAAAAAATGGCGCCGGCTAAGTCGCTTCTTCACCAGATTTTGCAGCCTCGTTTTCGTTGAATTCTTTCGGGTTGTTTTTTTTTACTGGGACTCATATTCGAAGCGCAATTTTTCATTTTTCATCCAAGCAAAACTAAACTACTTTTTAAGCAAAAGGAATAAAATCATTTTCTTTTTATTTACAGTCTGTCGTCCATGCCTTTAGCGTTTACCCACATGGATTCGACTGCATTGGTGCATGCACCGGTCAAGGGGTCAACGAAATGTTCTTTATGGTTGACGCGGATGTGTTGGTATCCGTTGCTTTCCAGCCCCGTATACCCGCGCCAACCATCGCTGACGATGATGCTCCCTAGGTTAGGGTTTAGGGTTGGGCTTAGGGTTTGAGTTGAGTTTAGGGTTATGCCCCCCACCCCAAGGAAATGACGTAACAAAAAGCGCGCTCATTCGGTGAACAAAATGATCGTTAAAATGTTCGTTTCATAAAATTAAATTTCAAAAATGCCCCCCCCCAAAAAAAACCCCTAAAAAACGCCGCTTTTATTATGAGTTCCGGTAAAAAAAAAACACTCACACGCCGTAACCCTTGACAACGAGAACCCGAAGCGAGGCTGGCAAAACAAGACCGTCGACGCCATGTTTTGGCAGTAAAAATCCGTGCCCAGAAATTTTTTTTTTCATGTCTAATAAAAACCCATTTATCCTACGTAAAAATACAACCAGCTAGGAAAATCTCCAGTTTCGACGTACGTCGCATTTATTTGTTGCATATTCATTTTTTGACCACGTTCTACAACTTTTTTTGAACCCGACTCGCGAGTTTGAGGCTATTGTAAAAGATACCCATTGTTTCTAAAACAATTTGGAGAATTTTATTTTGCATTATACTTTAGAATATTCCAAAAGTCTTTTCATTAACGACTCCTTATAATATAATCACATACAGAAGTCAAGCGAGAACATCATCTTTTAGAATTACAAGAAAAAAACCTACATATCCAGAACATCTTATGCAATTTCATAGTACTCAAAATGTAAAACCAACAATAATACCAATAATAGTATTTAAAATAGATAGGGTACAGTAAATTTTAAATATGTAAATCTAGAAAAAACAAAATGACGTGACGGTTTATTCAATTCTGGAACAATTGATTAAAAAAAACTATTTTTGGCAGCACAAGGACATCAGATAATACGCCATTGTATCTCATCGTTGGTGAGCGGACGATCTCAAATTTAAAAATAGGGGTTGAAGGTTATGATAGCGTACATATAAACGAGATGACTAAGCGTATTATACAGATAAAACTGGAAGGGGCCAAGTTCGAATCCTGTTGGTTCTATAGCACCGCTTGCAATCACAACTTTTACGTGGTCTCTCCTCTAATTATCCGATTCTAAAAAGAAAAATCGGGAAAGTTCGTTTCATACCGATTCATAAGAATGTTTTATTTTTTTTTAAAGAGCGATAATTATTATTGAAAATTATTGTGTGTAACAATTGTTAACAGATTTAACGCCCAGGAAGGGTGATATCGGCCATGATAGTCAGTGGTTTGAAAGCTTTCTTGTAGTTGTTTATGAAGAAGATCTTCATTTTGGTAACATTAGATCTGGGTCCATTTTTGGCTCAATTCTACTACAGATTGCATTGTTTTGCATGGGTTAACATTCGATTTTCTCTAATGCTTGGAATAAAGCGGTGTTATCGGCAAATACACCTATCTGAGACAATTGTATCGGTGAGGTCGTTTATGAAAATCAGAATAATATCGGTTCAATTCTCGACCTTCGGAGCACACTCGCGGTTATGTGATGTTATTTAGATGTACAGTAAGGACCTCCAAAGCGTACCACAACATCGATGACGTCTCATTATTTGTGTACTTTACATAAGATGCTTAAATGCGTTTTTAATTCTTTGTTTTACCTTCTCCCAAAATAAAGTTATATATATATATATATATGCATGGTCCGAGTTTTCGTTGATCACTCTAGCTGCTTGCTGAGTAGTCGCCGAATTCCGCTATTTACAGTTAAAATTCCTCTCTATTTACTAACTAGTTGGCAATGGCCTGTGGGTAAGATCCTCGACTGCGAATCAGTGGCGATTTGTGTTCGGGCCCACCGACCGTTGAGAATTAGTTCCTAGACTGAAGATTGCGTTAGCATGAAACATCGATGCCTCTAGGTACTTAAATAAATATATATATATATATATATATATATATATAAGAAGTTGTTTTAAAGTAAAATAGTTTATTTAAAGATTAAATTATCGTACTGGGAAAGAAATCAATTCTTTATCTTAAGATTTTAGTACGAAATTCGATTTTTCTTTCTACAGCGGGGGGGGGGGGGGGGTGGCTTTTGTTTACACTTTTTATTTATGAATTCATAGATTATTTATCCAAAAGTCTTTACCAATAAAAAAAAAACCTTAAATCTGATGTGCTTTTTAAGACTCTTTCGCTTTATATAACATTAAAATTTCGATCGATCAGAATATATTTTGTTCAGATTTCATAAAATGAAATAAGGGGTGGGCACGTAGAAAAAATACTTTCCCTAATATATTTTACGAAAAAAGCATTTTATAGATAAATTAGTCCAATAATGAATAAGTATTGAACATTTCGCGAAAATCTTACAATTACTTGCTAGATTTATTAAACACAGGGATGTAAGCGCATAAAAAAGTGGTCACTACATAGAAACGTTGTTTTAAGGCGTAAACACGTTTTCATTATTTTCGTAGACTGAAAAAAATTAAAAAAATTATCAGTAGTTTATTTTTTTTCTTCTCTGGAATGGTAAAAAAGTTATAATATAAACTTATATTAAAGTTACATCGTGTTACATATAGGGGGGAGGTAACTTCCATGGTAAGCTTTGGAGGTCTAATGTACAGCTATCAAGAATGAACTGGATCTTCCTTTTAGCTAAGAAAGATCCCATTATATTAATGGGATTTAGCTGATTGATTGGGTGTATTTCCGCTAGAAACTTAATATAAGTACTTCTACAGAATTTGATCCGAATTGTTTTTGTTTTTTTATTACCTTAACCCAAGTTTTAGGTTTAGTTCAATTCAAATTCTGTACAGGCAGCATAACATATTCATCTAGTCAACGTTATTAAATGATTGCTTTACTCTTGTTTCAAACAGATAGAATTAATAAAGTTATCAGTAAAATAGAATGTTACACATTAAAATATACTAGTGAAATAACGTCATTAAATATTGTAAAAATTTAAGTTGGTATTCGCAATTTTATTTTAAAAGCAATAATGGGTGATCGCTCCAGACAGAGCATGAAGCCACTTGATGTAAGGAGCTAACAAGAACGAAATTTGATTATCGCAAAGACAGGAGATTCCTATTGACCTTAGTATGAAAAAAGACCAAGGCTATAAGTAGGAGGAAAACAGTAAGCAGGAAGAGTTCCACAAGCTTGCAGTTTTTGGAAAAAAAAACTACTGGAATAAGAAGTTGTATCACAATGAGGTATCAAAACAGCGAATTGACGGTGACCACTAGACCAACTAGTCAAACGAGCTGGAACAAAAGAAGGAAATATATCAGGAAATTCCGAAGAACACATGCCCTAATAGTATTTATAGAAAATACTGAGACTAGCAACATCACGTTTGTGTGAGAGAGAGAGCAGAAAAGAAGAAAGGGTGGGGCCAATAAAATTACAGATACGTTTCTGGACCTTATCAAGAACCCTCAAATGGCATATCGATTATCTATGGGGGTATTTAATGTCGAATAATGTTGTCAAATATAATAATTACCCTACCTATAGGTAGGGTATTTATTTATATTCCTAGAATACATTGCTCCAGAATGAAATTTCAGTGAGAACGGGAACATTACTCCTAAAAGGGAATTTGGGGATTATTTACTGACGTCAACAAAAACAAAAAAGAGGTAAAAAAAACAACTATGCAAAATGAAATGTTACCAAAGGCAAGATAAGTTACTCTACCTATCTGGATAAGCTTTTTTTGTGTTTTAACTCATTTTAAAGCGTTTTTTTTACTTCTAGAAAAATGTAAGGTCGAAGACATCACGTTAGAATGAAAAATATAAAATTGGGGAGAGGGTGACCGCGTGATCTATTGAGAATCGTCTCCAAATCGGAAATTAAACAAAAATACAGCTAATAAAATATACAGTTCGGTTGAACAAGCTTTCCGCCTAATTGGTGATCGTTATTAGCTATATTTTTGTTTACTATTCGATGTTTGGACGATTCTCGAAGGATCACATGATCGCTATTTAAATTTTTTTTTATTATAACGTGACGTCTTATTACTTTGTGGAAGTAAAAAAAAAAACACTTTCAAATAACTTAAACCACAAAAATCGTATCCAGGTAGATAGAAGAGTAAATTATCTTGCCTTTGGTAACATTTATTTGTTGCATATTTGTTTCTTTTTCTACCTTTTTTTTATTCTGTTTACTTCAGTAAATAATTCTCGATAATTTTTATTTATCTTCCTCCCACAGCGGTAAGATGTGACAAGGTCGAGAAAGTGGATTTGAAAAACCAACGCACAAGAAGTTGAGCACTCTGGTCTACAAAAAATGCCTGGGCAGACCTATCGGCATTCCCCGGTACGGGCGCTTCAGACAGTAAGCAATAAACTTATTCCTCCCCAAAGAGGGGAGACAAAGCCTGGGAGGGTGGACCTCCTAGAACTGCACAGGACAAACCCACAGACTGGCGGAATCAAGGTCCGACGGCCAAGACGATATCGGTCTATAGGGTGTAGTAGCCATCGGAACAGATACTACACTGTGATTCCAGCCAAAAGGCGAAGACTAACCGATACTTTTACTGAGAGAGAAGCATTACTCACAGAAAACACCACTCCAAGAAAAGCATTACTTTGAAAATATTACTCTTTGGCATTGGTAATTTTAGTTTTCAACATGATTGACCACCCTCTTCTAGTATCTATTTTGGGAGAAAAATAAAAAAAGGAGAAATAAGGTTTAGATTTTTTAAAAAGAATCGGATTGAATAATACAGTTGGTGATGAATTTATAGATACTAGAACATGATGTGACAAGATTTGATCGGACCTTTCTGATCTCCCGTCTGTTCGAAGTAAGGCTCAGCCACCAGGATCTCGTCCGAAGGCATCACGGGTCGCCATCCATGGCCTACAGATGACACTATTTTCGTTGTTTTTGATCATCCCTCTGCACGAGGCTGCAGTCGGCGAATTCGTGACCCCGTCAATAGGGAGATAATGGGCGAAGGTACAGAATAGTTACCCCCAACATGTTTAGAATGAGTTTCGAAATACTAACGTTATTTGTGCTTTTTAATTATTCGGTACATTCAAAAATACATTTTGTTTAATTTCCTAATAAAAGAACATGCATTATGATGAATGCAAATTTACGAATAAATTGTAAAAAAATCATTTAAAATTTGATAATTTCTGAAACTTTGGTAAATCAAAAGATGCCCATTCCGAATAAGCACTCATAGATTTGCAGTCTTGATGTAAGCACTTCCGAGAGAGAGGGAGAGCCGAAGTAGTTTCGACTTTTACCGAGTCTGAAAACAGACGATACAAAAAAAGAAAAGAAGTGCTGTTACATTTCGCCAGAGAATACGTTTTCAGTCAACTAGAAAGAGTTAAAGCGACATGTACTCGCTATATTACTTACTAGCAAGGATACCCGCTGTCTTTCTATTTCCCGCTCCCTTTCTAACCCCCTCATTCCCCTCTGCCCATCCTATTCCTTTCTAATTAGACACACACAAACAACTCTCCTTTATATAGATTCCTCGAGAAATGAGTCGGCATAAGGGTAGTAACTCCTTGATAAAATATCAGAGTTACCTCCCTTTCAGACATAAAATGACTGAAAAACCTCGCCCCCCACCTAACGAAACCTGGGGAAGTTGACCGCTAAAGAAAGAAAAAAATCAAATTTTTTTGTTAAATTTTAGATATTATTCACCAGGGCAACGCCGATTAAAAAAATACCAACTTTGTGAGTGTTTTGGAGTTTGACTTTTAGTTGGACACACAGACGACTGCCCTTAATATACAGATTACTATTTAATCACTTATCAATTTCTCGACCACTATTTTTAATTTGCAAGCTTTCCCCCCAGCAAAAATTAAAAAAAACAAAAAAACTTTGCTTTCTGAATGATTTAGCTCTGACCATGTCTTTACGCCCACCTTCACACCCCGCGATCGTTCGAAACAAATTGCCGAACGAACGAAGCTTATTAACGCCCCCACCTTAATTGTATAGACTTTACGGGCCATGCCTTGCGGTTTTCACACTACTCCCCCACTCCAAAGTTATTTCCCTAACTTAAGAAAGCCAGTAACACCATTTTCATACAAGTATAGAAACTTCTTCATTAAAGTAAAAGAAAAAAAAGAAACTATGGTACTGTTATCTATCTTGAACCAGCTGTCGTGACGTTCGACTCGGAATCGTTCGGCTGTCCTACGCAAACGGCCGAGTGTTGACGAGCCGATTGCGATTAGCCAATCAGCGAGCAGCCGATAACTTTGTTACAAAAAATGTCGTATTAACAGCAATTTTGGTAAGTTTTTTTTTTTTTGGTTTCTTCAAAAAAATTCCTTGTAAATAAAAATACAGTATTCATTTTATAACAGTAACCTCGCTATGTTTTTTTCCCTGTTGTTTCTTCCAAATATTTCATGTAAATATATTTAATTTTCTTTGTTTCTTTAAAAAATCCCTACTCTAACCCTAAACGTAACCCTAAAAAACCAAAAAAAAACCATTATCATAGGACGCAGCACCGTATCAAAATGTCGGCTGCTCGCTGCTTCAGCTCGGCAACTCTCGGCCGTTTGCGTAGAACAGCCGAACGCTTCCGAGTCGAACGTCACGACAGCTGGTTCAAGATAGATAAGAGCACCAAAACTATTGCACTCTGTGCAAAGAAAAAAGTATAACACTTTGTGTCAATTAACTTGCCCCCCCCTCAAGCTTTATATCCAAATAACTAAAACAGACAAACAACAAAAATCACTTTCGTCATAAACAAATTCTTGGCAAAAATAAAAAAAATTGTGCTTTTACACAATACGAACCAAACTAATTCGACTTTCCTCGAACAGTTTGGTTCGTAGGGTGTAGAAGTATCAGAATGTTCATTTTATAATCAATCTCCTTCGTTAACGTTAGAGAACGTTTCAGAAGTCTCCGGTGAAACTCGGTATTGATGATTAAAGTACTGAAAATTTATGGGTGTCTATTCGGAATTAGTACCAATTAAGAAAATGAAACGTCAATTGTTTTGTGTGAATTTCCGGCCATCGTCGTGTCAAATACTCACAAGTTAGTAATAGCCACCACGGCGATTTGTCGTTTCGCAGAAAAAAAAAAAAAAAAAAAAAAAAAAAATGGCGGAAATAAACCGTCTGCTAATTTCTGATTTTTTTCCGACCTCACAAATGTGTAAGTAAACCCAAATTGTTTTGGACTAATTTCTCAACTTGATTTCCTTTAAAATAATTTAAGGTAAATTTGAAATTAGTCCAAAACTATTTGGGTTTACTTCGAAATCAGCAGACGGTGCATTGTCCGTCATTTCGGCTGCGAAACAGCTAAATCGCCACTACCACTCTTTCATTACTGGTAAAAAAAAAAAAATGAAAGCAAACATTTTCGAACTAATATGCCCTAAAGATTTGTGTTTTTATAGAATTTGAACCGAACTGACTTTTGCCAAACTAAACCTAAAACTAGAGATGAGGTAAAAAAAAGAAAAAAGAACCCAGTTTGGTTTAAATTTTGTAGAAGTCCCGATTTTTTTTAGTTAAACACAGCGACAATCCATTTGTTTACTGGACCCAACTTCTATATAAAAATACGCACTTGGTCAGTCTCGTGGCTATTACACTGACTGAACACACTGCCCACTTGTTAGAGAAAAGCCAATACTTAAGGACATGAGCCTTTTATTCCCATTTGCCCGTGGGTAAATGTACTTTGTATGATTGAGAGGGAGGAACAAATGCACGGAGCTTTTAAAAAAGCCAATTTGTAAGCGTTCGAAACTATGGACGAATATTATGCTTTGGTCTCAGGTGGACAAGACGACAATTTTAAGTATTTATCTTAATTTTCTGTTCTATTTTGGATTACAATGGCCACTCGGATTTTCTAATATCTCAAAGTCCAGCTGATCATGATAAAATAATTTGGTGTTTTTACAGAATTTTAACCGAACAGGCTTTTACCGAACTAATCTTAAAACTTAAGTTTAAATGAAAAAAAAAAGTTCAGTTCAAATTCTGTAGAAGTACCAATAATTGTTTGTGTTAATTGTTAATTAGTCAGTAAAGGTTACCATGTTTCCAGCATGAACTCCCCGCAGTTAAACCATCATCTCAACCTCCATTTGTATTTTCACGTATCGATAAGATCGCCTTCATCGAAATAACATTCTGGTTTTAAAAATCTTAGTATCTACGCATTAAAAAAAAGTCCGATAAAGAATTTAATTTTACTGCGTTTGCTATAAATTATCTGTTTTTATTTTCATGCTTCTACAGAATTTAAACCGAATTTTACCGAACTAAACCTAAAACTTGGGGTAAAAAAATCCAGAACAGTTCGGTTTAGAGTTTGTAGAAGTATCTTTCATATATTTATTTATTATTATTTTTTTTTTTTTTTTAGGTGGTTTTTAGGAATAGGTATTCAAGAAAATTTTCAGTTTTGACGTAAGCAGTTTTGACTACGAACGGAGAAAGCCGACTCAAGTTGCAAGGCTTCTACACAATATGAACCGAACTAAATCGACTTTGCGAACTAAACTTTAAGGTAAAAAAAACAAAAAAAAAACGGGTATCTTTTACGCAGAGTCGTGAACGGGGTAAAAAAGACGAACGAGAAAGTGTTTACAAAACATAAATATGCAACAAGTAAAGGCGACCTACGTCGAGAATAGATATTTTCCTACGTAGCTAGGACATTTGTTTGTATTTTTACGTAGTATAAATGGGTTTTTATTAGATGTAAAAAAAAAAAAATTTTTTTTTTTTTTTTTGGCACAAAAAGAAAATGGCGGCCGGTCCTTATTCTCTACATACCCCCCTACGATCGCCATCTCGGATTTTGCAATGTTGGTGTGACGAATAATTTAATTTTTAATAAATAGCACTTCGAACGGGTTAAAAATACAAACAAATGCCACAGGTAAGTTTGAAAATAACTTTTATCGCCTACAGTTACTTTTATTTGTTGTATATTTGTTTTTTGAGCGTTTTTAGTCTGCTGAGTAAAGTAAAAGATACCCAAAAAACAAACAATAGTTCGTTTTATATTATGTAGATTGTTCGGTGAAGTTGGTTAACGTTCGTCAGTCTCGGAAGTGTTCGGTGAATGATGACGTAAGAATTGAAATTTTCTTGGATACCTATTCCTAAAAAGTAAAACAACCCCATTCACTCTGAGAAGCGACTTCCTGCAACTGAATGATATAGCAAGAGGGTTACTTACATTCTCGTCGTGTTGGACTTCCTGCGTAGACGTTGTTGTTGTTGTTGTTGTTGCTATGGTAGTAGCGACGTGATCAGTTGCCATGCTATTATAAGGTTTCCGAATTTTTATTGGCAAAGTTAAGAGAGAGGGCACCTGCCCATAGACGAACTGTTAATCCAAGGTGCACTTTTCGAGTAGACTGTCGCATGTTAGATGCGAACCTGTTGATAAATGCATATCTTAAGAGTTCCCTTCGATACTGGTCGACGAGCACTGCTTTAAAAGGCACAACCTATGTAGAGTTTTCGCGGCAAGTCGTCCAGATACTCGTCCGACAAATAAAGTGTCCAGCAAAGATTCAAGTTGGCATCTTATAGCAGTTACAAAGCGGTAATAGTCGATTGTATGTAGTAAGCGTTCTATGAACTCAAATCTCGACTGAAACAGCTGACCAACGATTTAAATTTGTTCAGAGCCAACATTTTCAAAAGAATTCAACTGTTTAACCCAAGCTTTCCATTCTTTTGTCGCTCTAGAGAAATTCGAATCGAGATCCAGTTTCGGAGGTTTACGCATTTCCCATGTCAACTAGCACGAGACTGTATTCGAGAAAAAGCTCTATAAATCAGTTAAATAAATTGTAATAAAAACCACACTCTCTTAGTGATTATTCGGTGCTTCTTGCTTAAAAGTCCGAAAAAAAGATTTCTTTGTCTTTTACTGTTTAAGAGGTAAATAAGGGGCAGTAACTCTTATCAACTGTTGTTATTACATGTAACGTAATTTACAGAAAATTAATTAGTAATAAATGAACAACAAAGTATACAGCAATGGAAAATTTAAGAATTTATTGTGTTTATACTTGGGTTTTATACTGAATAAAATTCAGCAATTTGTTTGCAAATTTGGGCAATTTCTGCCGCCACATGAATTCTGCGAGATAGGAATCCACCATTTGCGTGTGGGTGCCACATTCAATTTTATTTCTTTTTTTTTTTTGCTTCACACCACATACGTTCAACGTGGTTGGTGGTGGCCCCGGTTTGTGGATCAACAAAATTGTACTTGTGATTCACACGCAAATGATGGAATCCTTCGGCACCAAGGCGATCGTATGCTCGTAAAATCTGGCTCAAAATTACAATTAAGAGTTACTGCCCCTTATTTACCTCTTAAACAGTAAAAGACAAAGAAATCTTTTTTTCGGACTTTTAAGCAAGAAGCACCGATTATTCAAGTGATTAAATCATACTCATATTATACGTAGTGAGACTTCTGCTTCTCTAAATAAGAGTTTCAGAAGGGGAGATAATCCTAATTTTCCAAAGGTAAGTAACTGTGGTAAACCATACTATAATAAAGTTCAACGTGTTGATTTTTTTCAATATCTAATGTATAACTTATAAATAATTAGCTCTATCCACGAGTGGGTGATCCTCGCGTTTAATACCAGCAACATGAAAAAAGTACTCTTTGAAAAAGGTGAATATCGCCGAAAGTCTCAGATAAATGAATTTATTCATTTAATTAAAAAAATTATATAACATTATTAATGATATTCTAAATTCTTCAAAACATTTTATAAAGAATAGGTTAAGCGATATTTTACTTTTTACTTTGTTTTCAGTCATATGTCTTCTGTCCAGTAATGGAGAATTACAAGTATTCGTTCAAATGTGTTTACATATATACAAGTAGCCTCGATGTGGAAGCAGTGATCAGCCTAAAATTTCGAACTCTTGTCCATCTTTCTTAGGCGATTCATATTTGTAATCTTATTTACGTGAAAGTTTTCATTTATCACACATATATAACAATCAAAACGACCCACCGTTATTTAGATAAATAATAACATATATTCTTTTGAAATACTGTATATATAGTAGAAATCAAAGATCCAAATGCATCTATTTGTATGCCGACCGTGCAAAATTATTTTTAAAACAGTGGTACTGATATCGATCCTGAACCAGTTTTCGTGAGGTTCGACTCGGAAGCGTTCGGCTGTCCTACGCAAACGCCCGAGAGTTGACGAGCCGATTTGTACCAGACGACAATTTTGATACCGTGCTGCGTCCTATGATAATAATGTTTTGCTTGTTTTGTTTTTTGTTGTTAGGTTTAGGGTTAGGGTTTAGGGTTAGGGTTAAAAATATTTATTTGATAACAGTAATTTCGCTCTGTTTTGCTTGTTTTATTTTTTTTGTTGTTTAAAAAATTTCTTGCAACTATAACCAAAAATTATAGGACGCAGCAACGTATCAAAATAACAAACAATATTTATTTGATAACAGTAACTTCGCTATGTTTTGCTTGTTTTGTTTTTTTGTTTCTTTTAGAAAATTTCTTGAAAATATAACTTAAAATCATAGGACGCAGCACCGTATTAAAATTGTCGTCTGGTACAAATCGGCTCGTCAACACTCGGACGTTTGCGTAGGACAGTCGAACGCTTCCGAGTCTAACCTCACGAAAATTGGTTCAGGATCGATATCAGTACCAAAACAGTTTATAATAAATTCATTTCTGGTGTTATTTGGAATTTTATTATCCTATTTCCCGATATACACACTAGTTTTGTCGTTATCAACACTAATTAATTGAAGTGATTTAATAAAAAGATACATCACCAAAACCTTTCTTAAAAACTTTCTTAAAAAATATTATGTTTATTAATTCTCAGGGGAGGTAATTTAGTTAAAAACTATTAGTTTTTAAAAATTACAATATAATTTATATAAAAGATATGTAATGTAAATTATACATTTAAAAAGAATAATTAGAGCTAGATTAATAGCTGCCGGAAGGCGGGTAGTTTATTTTTTTGTATAAAATACCAACCAGACAATAATATTAACGCTTAGTTGTGACGCATCAATTAATTATTTATAACTTAACTAATTATAATTTAATTTGTTATTTTTGCTAATTAACTGTTGTGATGGGATACTGGACTCCCTCAGTCACTAAACAAGTGAACTAGTCTGGACAATAAATACGACTACGAACAGTAGTATGGACATTCGATTGTATTCTGTTAAATCCTATTGGATTACTTGTAGTTACTATTGTTTGTACACGATATGTACGTTGGAATAAACCGTACTGTTTTAAGACCTTTATACTCTGGTTATTTTGTTATTCATAACTACTTATCAAGTTATATCACTTGTACAAGTTATGTACGTTGGAATAAACCGTACCGTTTTAAGACCATTACGCTCTTGGTTATTTTGTTATTTATAACTACTTACCAAGTTATATCAGTAACTTGAGTAGTTACTCTTCTATTTGTGTATATCTTTGTACACATACACATTATATATATATATATATATATATATATATATATATATATATCAGGACCGGCGGGACAGTTATAAAAGTTGGGGGGGGGGGGGCTGTCCTAAAAAGTGGGGGGGGGCGGTTAAACACATGCATATATAACTTCATTATTGATGACCGTAAAGTGGGGGGGGAAGTCAAAAGGTGGGTGAGCTTGAGCCCCCCCCTGCTCCCCCGGTGCCGCCGTCCATGTATATATATATATATATATATATATATATATATATATTTCTATTTCTATTTAAAGTTTTTTATATTTAAATATAAATTTTATAACATAAAGCAATTGTAATAGCTCAATAGTGTGAAGCTAGAGCTATGGTATAAATAATTTTATTTAATTTAAACCATGTCAAATGTTAGGAAGAACAAATTCACATCATTTCAAAATAAACTGTTTTTATTTTCAGCATACAATTGTTTCGGCTTACCACCAAGATATTTGTAAAATGCTCCCATATCCTATGCATTTATTTCCTGGTATGGCTATCTTCAGTGCTCATTCCTGGTAGACTATTCCCAGTGCTCATATATAAAACAAAGAAAGACAAAGAAAATACACACGTCTTATGCATTTAACTACGAGGTTTTTAATCGTTCATCATCAGCTTGGATATTCACTCCAAAACTCATGCGACTATGACACATAGGAGATCATAACTTCATTAGGGGAAAAATGTAAATGATGATAATGAGTACAGATTGTAATTCAGGCTTTGCTTGCTTTGTTTTTCTTTGTCTTTCTTTGTTTTATATATAAGCACTGAGGATAGACTACCAGGAAATACATCCATAGGATATAGGAGTATTTTACAAACATTTTGGTACTAAGCCGAAACAATTGTATGCTAAAAATAAAAACAGTTCTTTTTGTAAAATGATGGGAATCTGTCCTTCCTAACATTTTAAATGGTTTTAAATTAAATAAAAAAATATTTTATATATATATATATATATATATATATATATATGGGGCTAATGTTGAGATTCGCGTTCGGGACAGATTGTGATATAAATATTGTGTATAGGCGATACAAATGCTTTTGTTTAAAGATCATAACATGATAAACCATTTGGAGTTAAAATCTATTTATTATTACGCATGAACTCTGAGGAAAAACACTTTTTAAATGAGTAAATGTGCTAATATACTCGACGCATTTTCAAGATGGCGACATGCGTGCGTGATGGTTGCAAAAAGTATTAAAATGTTTTTTCCCTATTACTACGTAATACTAAATTGATTTTAACTCAAAAAACGTTCATCATGTCATAATTTTTAAAGAATAAAAAAAAGTTATAATCACATATACACGGTTTCAGCATTTACCATATATGGCTGATCATACGTCTTGCCGAAGATACTTAACTCCACATGAAGATAAAGCAAAACTAACCAAGCAATCGTTTATTGATTATATAGTAAAAATCAATGGAAGTTTATGTTAAAGTCATAATAACAGTTTGAAAGTTCCCCCATTTTTGCCGAAGAGCAATTCAGCACGTTGTTCAGCAGTTATTAATGACATTCTATGCTGAGTTCAAACCTAATCAGGTCTAAAGTGTTCATGAACTAATAGTCTCGAGAAAGCTATGA
Source organism: Sepiola atlantica (assembly GCA_963556195.1). Taxonomy (NCBI): domain Eukaryota; kingdom Metazoa; phylum Mollusca; class Cephalopoda; order Sepiida; family Sepiolidae; genus Sepiola; species Sepiola atlantica. The sequence goes on along the minus strand of OY744520.1, from coordinate 196,705,771 downwards.
AGACACAACTTTTAATTGAAATTTATCCACGAAAAAGTAATTATCTATTATTCACATGTAAAAAACCATACGTTTGTATTTAAAATTAACCTTTCTTTCTCAAGCAGTTTATACCTTGGCAACATACAAGTGTTCTCCATGTTCTTTTGTTTTTTTTTGTTTAAAATTTTGTTTGTTTTTTGTTTTAACATAGTTCACCCCAAACAAGGCAGGCCGCCACTGTAGACGTAAGGGGCTACTGAGAAAAAAGAAAAGGGGAGAAGGTAGGGGGGTCAACCTAAATTGAGATCTGCGTAGCGAGATGTCTGTTTATATTAGTTTTAAATTTCTGCATGTTTGTACTGTCGGGGAAACAGGGGGCAGGGAGGGAGTTCCAGAGGTCAGCAGCACGAGGAAAGAAGCTATTTGAGTAGAAGACTCTCCGACATCTGGAGACCTCCACAGTGAATGAATGAGATTTAGTTGATTGTCGAGTTAGTCTAGTGAATTTACGCCGAGGGAGCACCAGAGTACATTTATTCTGATCATAGATGAAAAAAAATTGATTAAAGGGAGGGGTTCTTACAACAGCAGGTATTTCATAGATATGTCGGTCCAGGTGACTATCCACACCCATGTATCAAATCAAATTGGAACATGTCGACAGAGACATATATTAAAGAATAACAACCCAACCTCAAACGTAAGACGAGGTTCAGTTTCATCGTTCGTATGTACATACGGAAGCCGAGCAAACAGAAGTACGCGAAAATACGTACACTGGGTGTATCTTTTGCGGAGTTGAATTTAATACGAAGGTGGAGAAACGGCAATATTAGATTCTCTAGAATCTGAGACGATGTGGGTTGTAGCAAGGAAACGGATACACTCGCCGGAGTCAGAATTCAAAATGGATTATACATAATCTAATGTGTCAAAAGCCAATAACGCTTTTTGTTTGTCTTCCTGTCACGCTAAAACCTATATAGTGGGCGTGTGCTGTGATCATTGCCGATGCAGAGTATAGGATTGCAAGCTAATTTCAAATCTTTTTGGGTCTATTGCGTACACTTACGTATTGATACTGTCGGCTAAAAAAATTATGGACACCCATTTCCGCCATTTTAAATTAATCATTTACAAGCAATTGTTTGCGACACGTCTTGTTCGTCGCCATTTTGTTTCGTTTGACCGTTTTACGGCAGATCGATCAATTTTAGGGTTATTTAATGCCAAAACGCAACACCTAGTGAAGACGAATCATATTAAAACTATTCATTGAATGCAAGCTGCTGTATTAAATATGCTGGTTCTTATGCAGAATAGACATCCAAATAATTTCAGTACTTACGGAAATTCTCGAGTCTTGACAAACGTAGCTACCCTAACCCTGCCGAACAGAAAACACGTTGTTTTTTTTCAAACAATTTATTGTTCATTTTTCTTGATTTTTGTCCACAGTTTTCTGTTTGTTTGGTAGAGAAAGGAAGACTGCAAATAAAGAACGAAGGTCGATAAATTGTTTTTATTATTTATTATTCTTTCGGACTTTTTTTTAAAAAAGGTCTGTTGCTACCTGAACTAAGGGTTAAGATTAGTTTAGGGTTAGTGGTAAGGTTCCACTGCTTTTTTGTGGGGAAAGGAAATATAATATACCTGACTGATACTTGGTACCTGAAGCGGTATTCACCCTAGACAGGTTAAAGCGGTTTCTTCCTTTGGAGGAAGTTTCTAGAGAATATTTCATTCATAAGCTGTCTCCAGTCGCATGTACATTCCAGCCAGGGAAAATAACGACCTTAGTTATTGCAGTTTTTTTTGCAGGGAGGAGTCGCTCTCCTCCCACATTTACTAACCCATACGCAAGATTGATATGACGTAAAACGGACAAATTAAATAAATTAACATATGACTTGACTTGAGTCATTTATCAATTGATGATGAAATAAAAAAAGGAAAAACATATAAGATAATAAGTTGTATCAAAGCCGACAAAATGTTTAAAAAATAGATAGGAACGTCCGACATAATAATTAAAAAAAAACGATACAATAAAACAAATAAACAGAAAACAACTCATGTACGGAGCCAATATTTCGTCTTTATCTACATAAAGATTTCCTCAGAGTACAAGAAGAGAATGAATTTTAAAGACTCACCTCTCCTGAACCGGCGTTGACTTTACTGGAAACAATGCCGAGGTAACTCTAGAAAGACTGGTGTTATTTTGGAGTTCTGCTTTTCCTAGAAGAGTTGCATAACCGGGACGTGGGAGTCTTGTTCACCCTGCTATTTAATCCACATCTGGAGGGAAGATATTTAGATTCATGCCTTTCTCAACGGTATTAGTGTAGTTTATTCAGTAGCCCCGAAAGAACTCGAAATCGACATGTCGAGCCAACACCTTTTTCCTGAAAGGGCTTTACTAGTTTGCAAGTATCTACCTTGATCACAAGTGACTGTTGCCTTAACACGATGCGATGAGCAGTGCCACCAGCCAACTACTATTTTTATTCTATTTTAAAAAAATGATCAAATCACCATTTATTAAGACCAAAATCCACTCGAGGACAAAGGTTAATAAAATGGAATGATTGTCAGTTGAGAGCAAAAGAATCATATGAGAGGACCGATAATGTTTGATAGAACTAACCAAGCTCCAATACTTGTGGGTACGGTTCATGACAGGAATTGTTGAAATTGAATTTTAAGACGACCATGTTGTAAACTGCAGAAAAGCAGTCCCGTGATAATTTTCCACAGACGGGACACCACTGTCAATAAGCTCTGTTCATGGAGATCCTGTCTGACGGTAGGAACTCAAAGGAAGAAAGGAAAGTTTTTATTGTTGCGGAAGAAAACGAATTCTAGCCGTGAATCTCTCACAAAGAGAGATTAGAGATTAGAGCTCAGTCGAGCATCGTCCATGGAAATAAGGATAGAGAGAGAGAGAGAGAGAGAAAGAGAGAGGGAGAGAGAGATAGAGAGAGAGAGAGAGAGAAAGAGAGAGAGAGAGAAAGAGAGAGAGAGAGAGAGAGGGGGAGAGAGAGAGAGAGAGAGAGAGAGAAAGAGAGAGAGAGAGAGAGGGAGAGACTAGCAACGTCTCTTCTGTTAGAGTCGCTGTATGGATAGATCATCCCGCACCAGATTTCGGAGTCGATTTTGAACTCTGTCTAGGCAACAACGACTTCTCTGAGCGTCGCCTCCACGGATGTGACAACAATACTCCATCTTGGGTCGTATCTGACTCTTATACAGGTAGAGGATTGCTTCAGGAGTCAGGTATTTTCTAGAGCAGTAGAATGATACAATAATTTTTCCAGAAACTTTAGCAACATATTTCATTTAAGTAATCAATTTCAGGTCTTGAGTGAAGGTAATCTTTGGCACATCAACTTTGTTTCTTTTGGCAAAAGGGTGGCCACACCTTTTTGTACATCATGCACCCGTTATTTTCGCTTTTAATCTGGATGAATTTAGTTCCTTAAACTCTGTTACTATGGACATATCAAGCCTTTTATTTTTAGTACTAGCATACATATCTTTTGAAGACAAGCGTACATTCTTGTTCTCATTTAATATATCGAGAGATTCACTATTCATGGCATTTCAAACGCCATCTTTAAAATTTCACCGGAAATGACGTGTCGTCGTGCGTTTCTTATCAGACCTGTCCGCCCGCATTTCTAAACTTCAGGTGTTATTCGTCAGCTTGAAATTCGCAGTTGGTTTTTAGGAATGCAACTGCAACAATCTGGATTCAGGTTTGACCATTCACACACGAACGGAAAACTTTATGCAGGCTTCATTATTTCTATTTTAAAATAAACGTTTCTACTTAGTATCAACAACTTTATGATGGCCATATGTGAGCGCCTGTTTCATTTCTTGAGATGATTTAAAAAAAATGTTTTTAACTTAAAAAAGATTTATTTCTTTGGCTTGATTTATTATTTGAAGAGTTTAGATGTAAAACACGATAAACGTCATTTTAAAAGTTGTTAACATTTTCAATTCATTGCTATATATATATATATATATATACAGTACTGTCCAAAATTAAGGAACAAAAATAAAATCTTCTGAATCTAAACCAAATTATATATTGATTTTTGTGAAAATTTCACTGAATATACACATTATGTAGTTGGACTTTTACCGGGATTTTCATATGAATTAAAATAATATTTTTAAAGTTATTCGCCATTTACAGATTTCAGTTGTCCAAAATTAAGGAACATTAAGGAAAAATAATTGCTTAAAGTTTAAAACAGTAGGATTTTTTTGTATAAAAGGATGAAAATAAATATTCTAAACTTTAATTATCATCACTGCTGCATGTCACGCAATATCAAAAAGAAATAAAACTGATTTAAGTGACAAAGCAAAAATCGTCAAATTAAGAAAGGAAAAGTTGACAGAAGAAATCGGAAAATGTGTGAAATGTTCAAAAAGTGTAAGCCGAGTTCTCAAACTCTATAAAGAAACTGGAAGGTTAAGTAAAACAAAGAAACCTGGTAGACCAAGAAAGACAACGGCAAAATAGGACAGAGTTATACAACGCCTAGTGTTAAAAGGCCGTTTCCTTACAGCTGGCAACATTTCTAAACAAATGGAAGGTGTCACGAATGTTTCACGACAAACTGGATCTAGAAGGTTACACGAAATATGTCTTTTTGCAAGATCTCCTCGAAAAAAGCCGCTAATAAGTAAAAAAAAAACAAAGCAGCTTAATTGGCGTTCGCAAAAAAGCATGTTATATGGCCAGAAAAAAATTGAAAAAAGTTTATTTAAGTGACGAATCGAAATCGAATGTATTTGGCAGTGATGGAAAACAATTTGTAAGAAGAAGAAAAGGCGAAAGTTTGGATCCTAGCTGCATCAAAAAAACTGTTGAATTTGGTGGAGGTAGCGTGATGGTTTTCAGCATGATATCATGGCAGGGTACATCACCACTTGTACCCTTAAATACTATAGTAAATGTCATTGTATACAAGAATGTTTTAGAACAGTATGTTTTGTCAGTGTTGCACAAATAGACTATGCACTGAGCACGACACCAAACGGCTTCGGACACCCTTGAGCAAGGTGCCCACATATACACCCCCAATACCTCGAAATCCATCGTTCTCAGCACTCACATTTTTTCTGCCTCCCTGATTTCCAAATCCTATCAATTATTCAAGCTCTCTTTACTCCCCACTGTGGGGAGGGCCGTAAGTTGGGAGTTGTAGAAAGTGTGGAGTCACTCTGAGTCACAATTACTCTCATATTTACTCTTACTCATTTTGGCATTATCTGTCAGAGTCCCATTTATGGGTCCAATAGAATGTATCAATTACAATCTACTTACGAAACAAAATAATATATAAAATCAAAATAATATATAAAACATCCGTATACTAAATAGAATCCTATAAATATTTGCAAATGTTAAGAATCTGAAGAATAAAATCATTTACCAAAATAACTTGATTCGGCATTACATAGCACCTAAATGGTTAAACCAGGGTTTTTTACCCCGCCTAATAAACCGGTATCGTCCGGGCCTTTGGGTCTGGATTTACGCCGGTCTATTAGGGGGTTGCCGGTCCTGTGTAGTTCTAGGAGGTGCACCCTCCCAGGCTTTTCCTCCCCTCTTTGGGGAGGAGTAAGTTTATTGCTTACTGTTTGAGGCTCCCCTACTGGGGAATGCCGACGGGGCTGCCCAGGCAATTTTTAAATGGCCAGAGTGCTCACCTCTCGAGCGCTGGCTTATCTAATCCCACTTTCCCGACCTTGTGTCACATCTTACCTTGTGGGAGGTAGATAAATAACAGCATCTAAATGGTTAATATGCCGTAAAACAAAGCAACAACCAACAATCCACAGATACCGCTAATAAAGTCGTAAGTTGGTTAGTTGTAAAAATAATTAATGTCCCGTATGTAAGACTAGTTAATCTTCCTTTCTGTATGTTGTTATATTGCCGGCAAAATTAAGACATCATCTGTGATGAAGACATCAGATTTGGCACTTTTCAAGCATCTCCACGGGAGTCTGTTTTGCTGAGAGCACAATGCCTTTTTAAACAGCTTTCCATCTGGGTAACGAATGCATCCCGTAGTTAGCGAACCGACAGGCCACTTTCTGCTTCAAGAATAATTTAACGACCTGACCATGTACAAACTGACTGTTGGGTGATGGATTTAACAAAGAACTAGACAGTAGGTTAGCTTTTGAAATATTTACCCCCCATTTTTACATAGTGTTCGGCACACGCTGTAAGGGGATGATGAGTTGATAAAAGGGGTTATCCTTTTATCAACTCGTAAAGAAACGGAACAACGAAAAGTATTTCTGTAACTATAACAAAAAGGGGTTTTATTAACTCAAGGTTACCTATACCGTTTGGTATAGGTAGAAGAGAGTGGGACGGTGTCCGTCTGAGGAAGAGGAAGAATTTAAGAGCTCATAGGGCTGCCCGTGATTTTCTTCAGATGAAGATGGTAGTAGTCGTCAAGTGGCGACGGTGGCGAGAGAGAGAGCGTTTCCTCGTTCCTCGCTGGTGTTCTCTGCGATGTGCCCAAGCTGGTGTCAGGAGGTCGTCTGATCTTTTTCTTCGAAACCTAAGGGGACATAAGTAGTCCCTTAGGGAACTAACGATATTACTGCGCCCTGTGATTTGATTGGACAAGCCAGCTCACAGGGACAGTGATTACGCATTCAAAAGTAGTCCCTATTGGTGACTGCTACAACGCCAGCAGATTTGTAAAGAAAGCTATACAATTCGCATCTTTTTTGAAATAAACAAAACTTTCAGTTCTTTCATATGACAAGGGCACGTACAAACATTAATATATTCATTTTTTAAAGAGCACAACTGAACAATAATACTTGCCCATTTTACGTTAAACTTACGACCATAAGACCGACAGAATTCTCTGGCGTTTCGCGTTTAATTATAGGGGAAAGTTGGATCTTTGATACGACAAGGGCACGCGAAGGTTCACGTTTTATTTTGTTTAGTAGCACAATTTATACATAATGTATTTTGCCGTTAAATTATTATTCAAGTCCAAACTTATTTTCTATTCATCACTTTAAAGGCTTCAAAATCCTTTTCAATTATCGAAGAACAACTATATAAAAAATGTCAGCTATTTTATTCTTAACTGGTTATTTAAGGGAATACTCACTGACTTGTTTGCTAAGACGCGATGTGTGTGTTTGGGAGAGAGAATTTACTTTTGATTTACATTTTAATACAAAAAATAAAATGGCTGACTTGTGTACGCATAAACCGAAATGCATTATTGTTAAATTTGATTTCGTAATAAGATTGATGTGGATGGGTGGGGGAGTTGTACTCACTGATGTTTGTTTAGCCACGGTGTGTATGTTTTTCACTTGTTTCATTTTACTTCAGTTGAAGTTCTCAGTAATCAAGGGGCTAAAACTTGATCTCTATACATGATACATAGATATTTGAATATTCAATTAAAGTTCTCCTTTACCTGTCAAACGTTGAGTTAGTAAAGAAGTTCAGAACATTAATTTTAATTTTCCTCTCCCCAATTGACCAGTTAACTATGTTATGATATATCTTTCTTGTGATCTCTTGGTCTTACCGGATTCCAGGACAAGAATTCATCTAGTCTGGTAGAGTATCCAGCTAAGTACTGTTACTTGAGGTAACATTACTTGGAGCAGGTGCACCATTTATCGTGTGAGCAAGTGTATAGCCGTGTCGAGGGGGTCTTATTTGTGCTGCGAGTACTATGTTATTTTGAATATTTGGTCAGGGTTTACTTGTAGGGTGAAGTATCCTCATGCCAGGTTGTTCTGACAAACCCTTGTACAGAGAGAGCGAAGTTACTCGAGGATGGTGTGTGTGTGTTTGGGGTGTTTTCAAATTTGCAATGTAGCAACGGTTCGCACCCCTCAGAAGTAAAATTGACAGTAAAAGACTGGAAAGACTAGTATCACCCAAAATGCTAAGCATTTATCCACGATATAAACTGTGTGCGTAAATAGAACTGTGTAGTAATACAATGAAAACACTCGTAAAATTAGAAAACATTAAGAACGAAGACTGAATTAATGAGATGTATTTTTGCAAAACAATATGCAAATTAGTCAACCTCAGAATGTCGATCGAATACAAAAGATTAATGTAAAAGGAAGCTATCGTTCTTTTATTTTGAATATGAATTTGGTGTTTTAATCTCACTGTCAGTGCGATAAAGGGTTCAAATTTATAAGTCAATATAAAAAGCTAAGAGCCACAGATACCAAATCAGAAAACGGCCGACACACGGAGCGAGAGAGAGAGAGAGAGAAAGAGAGAGAAAGAGAGAGAGAGAGAGAGTACTGATTACGTGGCGAATGTAGGGAGGAGAAAACTGGTTACCTACTTATAGTTCTGTGGGAGAAGAGAGTAAATACTATTAGGTATTTGCTTCCTCTCTTTGTTATGCAGTACTGAACTTTTTACCTCGCCTCATTTTACTAACTTAAATTATATTTTTTTTAAATAGGATTTTTTAAAAGTTCGTTTCAGTACTTTATTCTATTGCAGTTTTGATTTCGATAATAGTCAATTAATAGTAAATAAAAAATGTGCAAGTCACATAGTTACGAGAAATACACACAGAGACACGCGAGAAATAGTCACAATTCCATTAATATAGATTAATACTGGATTAAAATGTCAGTTTGCGTATACACTCTTGTGGCTCTTCGAAATTCTAAAATTATTTTTAAGTATTTTAATAGAAAGTCATTTTTGGTTTGAATTAAAATTTAAAGACAAAAGACAAGTAATCTGGTTCAAACGTGCTTCCAAAACCAAAGCCCTAGATCAATTTTAGCACGCATCTCTATCATATCAAAGAGACGATGTTTCCGCCATAATTAAACGCAGAACGCGAGAGAAGTTCGTGGGTACGTTACCCCGCGCTCGAGAAGGTTGGTGGTTGAATCTTTTTGTCGCTTCTTCGAAACCAAAAAATGACAAAGGGAGCCGAAACGGTAGGGGCGGGATCCCCCTGCCATGTGTGACTGCGCAAAGTGGACGGAATTGTTTACGCACAAGTGCTAGTAGACTGGAAGCCCGGTTCGTTTTTCTGACAACAAAGTTTGTTTGGGTTTCTTTGAGCAATCCTTTGACAACCCCTCCACCATCCCGTGACTTTCGAAAAAGTTAATTCCTTAGCTTAACGGTCGTTAACGCAAACAAACAAACACAAACAAAAAAGAACCCGTGGTATTACTATTATTATTATTATTTCTTTTTAGTTTGTTATTATTTTTGTTATTTTTAGCCATTCTTTTAATCTAGAATTGTTCTGTTGCCTTTGTTGGTCGTCTTTTAATAAGGTAATGGAGAATCCAGATTGGCTTAGAACTTGTACGAAACTACGGCTAACAAAAATAAAGAAACTCAAATTACAAAGTTAAACTGTACGGTGTTAGTTATTCTTCATCATTTGCACCAAGAAAACGCGGCAGTTAATACATGAAGTACTTCCTAAAATTTGGAAAACTTCTTGATTAATAAATGCCAGAGTTTTTTTGTAAGTTAGTACACCTATATTACCATCATAACGGCTTACTGTTATTTAAATAAATATTACATCTTTTGAAATACTGTATATATAGTAGAGAGCAAATTAATCTTTTGTGTTATTCATTTTGTAATTTTATTGTCCTATATTCTTAATATATGTGCAATAGTTTTGTGAATATTAACAGTAATTAATTAAAATTGTTTAATAAAAAAAGGGATAAATTACCAAAACCTTTCTTAAAATCTTATGTTCATTAATTTTTAAGAGAGGCAATTGAAATGAAAATTATTATTTTTTTAAATTACGATAGATTTATATTAAAGATATATGTAATGCAAGTTATACATTTAAAAACAATATTTTAGTGAGATTAATAGCCACTAGGTGGCGTGTATGTTTTTGCTTGTATTTTCTGAAAGGATTTTTAAAGATTAGAATTGTTTACTTACAACGATGATTTTAAGATGCCGCAGTAAGAGTCACTTAATATCAGTGCCAACATTAGGGTCTCATTCCCTCCTTTTCTATCTATTTTAGCATTAAACGGCACACTGTTATGTAAATCAATAATACAACATTTTATTTACCTCCCCAGGAGGTTAGGCACAAGGCAGTTGTATCTTACTCCCACAAGGTAAGATGTGACCCAAGGTCGGGTCAGGAAAGTGGGACTTGAAAAGCCAGCGCCCGAGAAGGTGAGCACTCTGGCCATTAAAAATTGCCTGGGCAGCCCCGTCGGCATTCTCTGGTAGGGGCGCCTCAGGCAGTAAGCAATAAACTTACTCCTCCCCAAAGAGGGGAGGCAAAGCCTGGGAGGGTGGACCTCCTAGAACTGCACAGGACAGACCCATAGACCGGCGTAAATCAAGCCCCGAAGGCCAAGACGATACCAGTTTATGGCGTGTATCAATCAATGATACGACATAGTCTTTTGAAATACTGTACATATAGTAGAGAGCAAAGACCCAAACACAGCTATTTGTATGCCTAATTTGCATAACTATTTTTTAACAGTTTATAATAAATTAATCTTTTGTGTTATTCAATCGTAATGAAGATTTTTGTAAAACTATAAAGGCGAAAGGATCATATAATTCTATTTATGACGGTTTATTCGATTTGGAAATAATTCATTTTGAAATGAGTAACATTTTAATTTTGACAAACAACGACATCGGCTATTTCTCAGCTACGTTTTGCATTTCATTTTTGGCGATCAGTCGATTTCACTTTTTTAAATAAGTATGTAATACAAAATGACTCAACGTTTTATTATAATATTATTTCTTTTATACAATCGAAAACAGTATAAATACATTGGGTAAAAATAAATATTTTACAGTGTTGACGTCACACATCTCAATTATTCTAACAATCTTATGAAGTAAGTAATAATAATGAACTTTCTTAAATAAAAGAAGAAAGACATAAAGAAGTAAGTTATAAAATGAAGTAAGCAAATAAATGAAGTAATTAATAATAATAAACTTTCTTACACTTATAAATAAAATGAAGTAAGTAATAAAATGAAGTAAGTAATAAAATGAATAAATGAAATTAATAAATAAAATGAATAAATAAATAAAATGAAGTAAGTAATAAAATACAGTAAGTAATAAAATGAATAAATAAATAAAATGAAGTAAGAAATACAATGAAGTAAGAAATACAATGAAGTAAGAAATAAAATGAAGTAAGAAATACAATGAAGTAAGAAATAAAATGAAGTAAGAAATACAATGAAGTAAGAAATACAATGAAGTAAGAAATAAAATGAATAAATAAATAAAATGAAGTAAGTAATAAAATACAGTAAGTAATAAAATGAATAAATAAAATGAATAAATAAATAAAATGAAGTAAGAAATAAAATGAAGTAAGAAATACAATGAAGTAATAAATAAAATGAATAAATAAATAAAATGAAGTAAGAAATAAAATGAAGTAAGAAATAAAATGAAGTAAGAAATAAAATGAATAAATAAATAAAATGAAGTAAGAAATAAAATGAAGTAAGAAATACAATGAAGTAAGAAATAAAATGAAGAAATAACAATTAACTATTTCCACTTATACATTTGACAGATTCTTAGTTTTTTCTTTTACTTAAATCCATTTATTTTCCTAAAATTACAATTATTCTAAAATTATAATTGTGTATATCTTTCTTTATTTTCATATATCTAAGAAATTTGATAATTTAAAAGAAATTAAAATAAACACATTTCGATTGTATATGAAATAAAAAATAATTGATTCTCCGAAATTTTCCCAAAGGCTTCGACAAAAGAAATGTTATACCTTAACTGTTGATTAGAAGTAATTTACTTTGGTTCTCAAACAATAAACGATGGAAAAGAGTTTATATTTTCTCTGTTTCTGAGTACACGGACTTTTTTGTTTCGCAACGGCGATTTGTTTTTAAAGTAAAAGTGTTTACAACCGTCAAAAAGCGGTATTTTGGGGGCGGGAAACAAAGTACCTGGTGTTAACTATAAGACTGGTCTACATTTCTGAGCCATTTTCAAAAGTCGAGGATGTTTTAACTGATTTAGGACCATTTTCATATGCGGAATTCAAAAATATCATTCATTTACTTTAGATCCATTGTTCTTTCTTCTTCTCGTAAAATCTGTTCTCTCTGTCGCTCAAAACACGTTATCACACTTGAGAATATTCTTTATCTCTACAAATCTATTATCAGACAATGTATGGAGTATTGTTGTCATATTTTGGCTGGTGAATCGCATTTGAGGGTTCTTGATTAGATGCGGAAACGTATCTGTAATTTGATTCTCCCCACCCTTTCTTCTTCTCTGAACCTTTTCTTTCACAGACGTGATGTTGCTAGTCTCAGTCTTTTCTATAAATACTACTATGGCATATGTTCTTCAGACTTGTGTGATCTATTTCCTGCTTCCTTTGTTCCAACTCGTTTAATTCGTTGTGGTTTCTAAAAATCCATCAATTCGTTGTTTTGATACCCCATTGTAATACAGCTTGCTATCCCAGTAGCTTAATTCCAAGAACTGCAGGCTTGTGGAACTCTCTTCCTGCTGACTATTTTCCTCTTACCTATAGCTTTGGTCTTTTCAAGACTAAGGCCAATAGGTATCTCCTGTCTTTGCGATAACTAAATTTCGTTCTTGTTAGCTCTTTACATCAAGTGGCTTCATGCCTTGTCTGGAGCGATTTCCATAAAAAAGTCATGTCTGATCTCGAAGATATGATCGGCTTTTCTCCATAAGATTTTCTCACAAAATGGCGCTATTATCAAAACGGTTTGGAATTATCTTTTGGCAACACCTGGTTATGTGAACATTTTTAGAAGTGGCGATGGTGAAGTGGATATCGACGGGGACTGACGAACTGGATGTACTAAGTTGAAACCTTGTCGGTTCCATAGCACCACATCTTACTAGGAATGTTGGGAATCTTCACGTGGTCGCTTATGTAAATTATTTAAAGAACTCACTAATTGTCACATAAGAAATTCGGTAGACCATTTTTACACATGTATACCCCCTCTCTCTCTCTCTGTCTGTGTGAAAATCTGACGTTATACCCTCCTACATATCATCGACTTTCTTTTCTCACGATCCCAGCGTATACAGGCAGGATTAACTCCTTTATCTCCGCTTACTTTTTCGTCTACATCGAACCCTGTCAAACTATTAATATGTACTAGCCAGTATACCACTAGCTAACTTACTAACTATTGATATGTACTAGCCAGTATATCCACTAGCTAACTTACTAACATTAATATGTACTAGCCAGTATATCCACTAGCTAACTTACTAACTATTAATATGTACTAGCCAGTATATCCACTAGCTAACTTACTAACTATTAATATGTACTAGCCAGTATATCCACTAGCTAACTTACTAACTCTAATATTGAAAACCAAGACGACAATCAAGATGAAGATATGAATGTATAACATCATTGATTGGTTTCGATCCCAACATCTAACATGTTTATTATCTTCGGTACTATTCTATAAACCAGCGAATAAATTAGTCAATAATTAGCCATTACGTAGTTCATTCACCTACAAATAGATCGGAATATAGGAATGTTTGGTTTGGGTTTATATTTTTAAAACTTTAATCTGATTAGGTAAAATGAGCATAATTTTCGGATTTAGCGCAAATAAATGGCTAAAAATCTAGTATTATATGTTAGAACCTGAAAACAGCGTAGACCAGTGTAATTAAAATGAGTTAGTCATAAATTTAGGAAAACTTCAGTTTAAGTCGGATCTGTTTGTGTACAAATTAATGTTTTCTTGGGGAGGTACAGTAGTTGCCCCCCCCCCCCCACACGACCACCCTTTCACTAGGTGGATTTTACGAGTCACCATTTCGCGCAATACAGAAGTCAGGATCAGAATAACTAACTTGCCTTCTGCTATTCTGCGATTTTGGAGTTGTAACAAGCCGTGGGTTGCATAAGTTGCACATTTCATAAAGAACCAGCACACGGAATATCTTTCTTCAAAACTTTGTAGTTTTTTGAGAAAATGAATTTAAAGATTAAAATAATTGTAAATTCTGCCATTAAACCGGTGGTCCCCACAAACATAACTTGGTAAAATTAAGTCCGGGGCATGAAGAAAATAAATATAGTCCATATATTTCATAATATATATTTTAAATTGCAATATCCATTCTGTTCTCAATAAATCGAATAAAAGTTGATAAAAAAATACTGTAAAATATTCGATTTAAAATACAATAACGATAATAATTTCTGTAAGTTGATGTTTTTTAAAGTTAAAAATCTTTGACCAATGGTTCGACTCATCCGCAAACTGCAGATACCTTTTGGACGACGTTAGTTTTTACAAAGGCGAGGGTCATCGTCATCCCATATACAACGCTTGTTATTACCAAGTGGTCACCCATCTTGTACTGACCAGGCTCAAAGTCGCTTAACTCCGATGATCCAATACGAACCGGTGTGTCAACGTGATTATGTCGGAAAAATTGAATGGAAAAATCACTTGACCAACTGACTGCAGCGATAAAATAGTGAACAACAACTATATACCATGTATTACGTTTTTCTTATATATCAATTTTGTAGGAGGATTTAAAATTTTTCGTTTTATTTTATGCTATTGGATTTTTTTTCTCAATAATATTTCGATGAAAACTCCATCCAAAATACCAATTCATATCAAAGTTACATTAACACGAGAAGTACACATGGTACCACATTTTTTATTTTATTAATATAGAGATTTTCGATATAGTGTTACTATATATTAATAGGCGAGACATTCCCAATACATCTAATAAGCGTGACAGGTTGTCAACACTTATCTCCCCTCACACACACGCCACCACTCTCTCATCCCTTGCTCTGTATGTTTATGCCTAAACAATTAATATATCAGGATTTTAGTTCTTGGAATTTATAAAAAAAAGGAAGAGAATGTATTTTAGCCAAAATTTTTATCTATGGCTATTGCCTTGCCCAAGTGTAAAAGTGAAATAAATTCCTCTTGACAAAACTTTAATTTATTCAGCCGCTTTTCTTTTTTCTTTTTAATGGAAATCGCTCCAGACAAGGCATGAAGCCACTTTATGTAAGGAGCTAAACAAATACTACTTCAAGATAAAAAAAAACTAGCCAACGATAAGCTTTAGATGGATTGATTCCGACCCAGAAAAAAAGCAATTCTTCCCCCTTTGTCAGAAACATCGCTTATGGAATGTGAGGACTAAAAGACAAAATAAGAGAAGCGAGAGTTACGAGGCTGCCGAAAGTAAACCGAAGGTGCATTTTCTACTCTCCTTGTAAATCAAATTAAATCAAACTGATTGGAAAAAAAAAGCAAATGCACCAAGTCATGTAAATGGACAGTTAGAAGATGTGTACATCTATATATCGTTTGAATGTTTTGTCCGAGGCGACTTTAAAAAGAAGAACAGCGTCACTACCTCTGGCAGTCTGTTCCATGAAGCAGAAACACTAGCAGAAGATGCTGCCATTATTTTAATGAGACGGAAACAACCATGATGCATCCTAGTTAATGTTTTACGCTAGAAACGCCCACCCCAACGCACTCTCCACTGTTCATATGTAATTATGCCGAAGTAAAGATGTTAGAGATTGTTCCCATTAAAAAGTTTTAGATTCTAGTCAACCCTACTATTTCACAATTTTATATATATATATATATATATATATATATATATATATATATATATATATATATATATATATATATATATATATATATAAATGGCACAGTTTTGCCCTACGTTTCTTTCCCTACAACTTTTATTTTATTTCATTTTTTCAAATTTTAATTCTTGGCCAATGCCAACTTATCTATCCCAGCGACTTCCTCTGATGATAAGATTTTGATCTTTGAAAAGCCTGGCTTAAGGAAAATTTAACTTGAATAAATTGCCTTTTTGCGGAATATACCTTGCTTTGAACTTTTGAATTGAATTTTGATTTGGCTTTTGCTTTCTCTAATTCCTCTCCATTCTCCTTCATTTATATATATATATATATATATATATATATATATATATATATATATATATATATATAGTGAATGCTTTTATTCAAACATGTACAATGTCTGCTACACTGGCATGTCGATGTTATCGATCTACAGCTCTCAAGAGCTGAGGTCTCATCAGGCAGAAAATTATTTTTTGATCCAACCTGGTTGCTGAATTCCAGGGAGAATGAATTCAAGCGAAAAAACTTTAACACCTCCCTCAAGAACATTCCAATAACAAACATCCGGAATTATCTTCTAATTCTAACAATGGAGATGGAGGAACTCTTGAGGAGAATGAAGTGGAAAGCATACTTCTTCCTAAACGGACCTACCAGCAACAACAACAAAGAAAAATACGGCTTCAAAAACCAAGGTACAGTACCGCGTATCGAATTACTTGATAACTTTGAAAATGACTTACTCAAAATTGTTAAGGACGTTAAATTCAAAGACAAACAAAACCCATTCCAAAAAAACTAGATAGAATAGTCAACGAAATTAACAACTCCAAGCACATCTTAGTTAAGGCAGACAAAACTCAAAACTTTTATAAACTCACCAAATCAGAATATTTTAAATTACTCGACAATAATATAACTAAAAATTACAGAAAATCAAACACTGACTTAGTCCAAAATATAAATATTAGTAGCAAGGAAATTACTGACAAACTCAAAATTAGTGATAGGGTTAGTAAACTAAAAGTAAGGGAAGCATATATACTCCTTAAAGACCACAAACCTGACTTTCAGACAAAGCCCACAACTAGACTAATGAATCCTACAAAACAAGAAACCGGAAAAATTAGCAAAATCATTCTACAAAAAATTAACAAAAACATTAGATAAACATACAAACTCAATCAATGGATCAACACGACCGATACAATTAATTGGTTCCACAAAATAAAAAACAAAATAAATTGTTCCTTCATCCAATTTGATATAATTAACTATTACCCCTCAATTTCTAATGAACTCTTCGAAAGCGTCATGGAGTTTGCTAATCTTCTCTCGTATATTTCTGAAGAAGTGATTAACATTGTGAGAAAATGTAGGAAAACTGCTAATTAGTAAAAAAGATCAATGAGCAAAGAGCAACCAATCTGGCTCTTTTGATGTTTCGATGGGTTCTTTCGACTCTGCAGAAATCACCGACCTAGTTGACTTATATATCCTCTACAACCTAACTAAAGATATAGATATTGAAGACATTGGCATATATAGGGATGATGGACTTTTAGTAGTCAGAAATTCTAATGGGCAAAAGTGCGAAAATATTAAAAAGATTATTATTAGAGAGATGAAGAGGATATGCCTTAAAGTTCAAATAACTTCCAACATTAAAATAGTAAACTTCCTAGATGTAACTTTCAACTTAACTAAAGAAACATACGAACCATATAATAAAGAAAACTTTAACCCAATCTATGCACACCCAAAACTATCATTAAACACATCCCTAAATCTATCCAACATAGGATAAGCAATAACTCATCAAATGAAACAATCTTTAACAAACATAAAGAATTCTATAATAAAGCACTAAAAAACAGCGGGTACAAGAATACACAAATTAAATTTACTAAACCTACAACGACTAATAATAAAAACAATAAAGCAAGAAACAGGAATATAATATGGTTTACACCCCCCTTCAATCAATTTTTAAACCTCATAAACACATATTTCCCCCCAAACAATATCTTACATAAAATATTCAACAAAAATACACTTAAACTAAGTTACAGTTGCAGTGAAAATTTAGAAATGATAATTAAAAAACACAATAACAAAATCCTAAACAGCAACCTAAACCCTGAATTAGATAACAATAAAACAACTAAAGTAAAGTCATGTAACTGCATAAATAAAAATGAATGCCCCTTGCAACAAAACTGTTTAATAACAAAAACTATTTACCAAGCAACAATCTCAACTAAAGAAACTCCAGATATAAAAAAATACTACATAGGTATGGCAGGTAATACTTTCAAAGAAAGATACACCGGCCATAAATGTTCATTCAACAACCCAAGCTACCAAAACAGAACATCACTCTCTAATTACCACTGGGAATTAACTAATAAAAAATAAATCACCAACTGTAATCTGGAACACTATCAGAAAAACTAGCACCTGTAGCTCCTTAAACTCACCATGCTATTTATGCCTCGGCGAAAAACTTGAAATAATTAAATTTACCGACAGAGGAAAGCTTTTAAACAAAAAACAGGAAAATCGATCAACTGTAGGCATAACAGATCACATCTCCTTAGTAATTTGTACAACACCCCCTAAATAATACCATTAGAACAAAAAAAAACAATACCCAACAACCCCGCTAAAAGTAACACTCATAAACATCTCCAAATCAAATAATTTTAACCCTCAACTACAAATACAATACAATTACCCCCCTTTTTGAATAAATACTATAACACGTACAAGTAGAACTTTTAGAGATATATGTATAGGTGAATTTTGTGGACATATGTATATGCGTATGTATGAAGATATAAAATTTATAAATATTTATGTGTGTATGTGTACGCTTGTGTACTTGTGTGTATACGTATGCATGTGTGCACATGCATGTGTATCTGTATGTTCGTGTATATGTGTATAGGTATGGGTGCTTGTGCATATATGTATTTATGTGTATGCACAGGTACGTGTATGCGTTCAACATCCAGCTCACTAAGTCCCACAAAAGTAAGCCACATATTACCAAAATCAATTTTTAAATAATTATATACTGATCACCTTAATAAAAATTACTGGCCCCCACCATTTCTAATCCCCCCCCTTCATCGACCATAACTTGCGTTAACAACTTTAACTAGAACACCATACCACTAATATTATAACAGGTGTTAACCCCACCATTAGTAATAGGATTACAACGAATAATAAAATTTACCTATACCACTAAAATTAATTTATATATAACTTCCATTAAAGATAAAAACAATTACTAATATGTTTTATTAATCCATCACGAAATACATTTATTTATACTCCAAAATAATTAAAACTAAATATAATAGTATAATCCATCAATATCAATGTCATAAACTTATATACGATCCTTACCAAGAATAATTCCCAATATATTTTAACGCATTATTATCTAGAACTAAATCTACTAATATTACTGCCACTAATCCATATATGAATCTTACTATAAATAAAGATAATTACCAATATATTTTATCAATTAATTGATAAATACTATTTAAAATACATTTAACTAGCCATCAAAATAATCAAAATTAAAAGCATAACTTATTAATATTAAGGTCATAAATTCATCACTAATAATAATTTAAACTAAAATATCCCCGTAAGCTTTTTGTCATGTAATTGTTATATGTCTGCATTGAAATAAATTGAGAACGCAATATACAGGAAACAGACACAATAACTTGCTTAAACGGCCAAAAACATACAATGTGACACCTCCCCTCCTTCTCTTTCTTTATCTTCCATTTCTCTCTTGTTTCATCTCCCCCGACCCCCCGTTTTTATCCAGCCCAGCGCTGGATAAAAATAAATATGAATTTAACTCGAATCTTACATTTACAATTCTCAGCCCGCAACAAATCTTAAATGGCTATAGACATCCATCCCTAACATCCCTCTACCCCTCTCCCCTTCTTCTTCTTTTTCCTTCAACCGCCCCCCTACCCTAGCTAAGCGTTGGATAAAAAATAAAAATATAAATAGCTGTAAATTAAACTTTTCTAATGGCAATTATATTTTTCTTCCTTTTCTTTCTCTTTTTCTTTTCCTCGACCCCCCCTTTCTACCCCAGCTCAGCGTTGGATATAAAATATAAAAAATAAAAATTAAAAATTAAAAAAATGAAAATATTAATTTCTAACGGCAATCATATTTTTAAAAAATCGGTCACATGACTTTTATTTCTTTCTCCTCTCCTTTTTCGCTTGACTTCATTCTCCCTGGAATTCAGCAACCGGGTTGGATCAAAAAATAATTATCTGCCTGATGAGACCTCAGCTCTTGAGAGCTGTAGATCGATAACATCGACATGCCAGTGTAGCAGACATTGTACATGTTTGAATAAAAGCATTCACAATACAGCTCTATATTTTATTGAGCACTCTTTTATAAGCCCGGTTTGATTCCCTTTGGATTTCTACCCTGTGGATTTTTACCCTACCTGGATTACTATATATATATATATATATATATATATATATATATATATATATATATATATATGTAAACAAATATATATATATATATATGTAAACAAATATATATATATATATATGTAAACAAATATATATATATATATATGTAAACAAATATATATATATATATGTAAACAAATATATATATATATATATATATATATATATATATATATATGTATATATGTATATATATATATATATGTAAACAAATATATATATATATATATATATATATGTAAACAAATATATATATATATGTAAACAAATATATATATATATATATATATGTAAACAAATATATATATATATATGTAAACAAATATATATATATATATATATATATATATATATATATATATAAAAGGAGATTGTAGTTTGCTTGAAGCATTGCTGTTAAATATAAGTGTAGGTTTGTAATCCGAGGCTAGAGCAATGTGATATAGGTACCGGAAGGTGAAGAAGGTGAACAAAAACAAACGAGAAGAGACAACAAGAATGGAATCTCAAATCAATTTATTAATATTTCACGTAAAACAGATTAAACACCGGAACAGTAAATAAAAAGAGGTTACTGTCAGGCAGATAAAAGTTCCGGAATAAGGTAATCTTACATTTTCGAAAGAAATACTTTCATTATCAAAAGACCAAAAATTAAAGACCGAGTAGCTGAAAAAACGAACGAGATGTACTGATGGAATCAACTGGAATCAACTGTTGACAAAATACCGCAGAGAATTAAGAGTAGGTACGCAGTAAATGTTAATTATTCCTATCATAATTTAATTATATAATTATTCAGCTAAAGTTACCATCTTATAAATATTTGTTTCTTTATATACTAATTATTATAATTTTATTATTTTTTATTTTATTTGATTCATTAACTTTTTCTTTATTTATTCAATTCTAATTTTAAATTTGGGCCGTTATGGGAATACGAACGGTCAAAGGGAGGTATCTTTGAAAACATAATATGGTTAGAATTAAAACTTGAAAAATTGAAATCAATTGTGGAAAGAATTAACATCATTAGAGTAGGAAGAAACCGTATATATATATATATGTAAACAAATATATATATATATATATATATATATATAAACAAATATATATATATATGTATATATATATTTATTTATTTTATATGTACATAAAAGTAATCCATGGACACGTGTTTCTGGCTCACAGCCGTCATCAGCATGCCTAACTAAGACAAGGATCGAACCTTCAATATTGATGTTTATAGTCCAGCGTTTTACCATCGGACCAAGACGCCCTGTCTAGAAATATGTACGATTTTTATCACATAAATATTTAATGCATTTTTATGTAATTATTTTTATTGGTGATTGCATCGTTCGTTGTTATTTTGCTCACTACTACTTCGATTGTCTCACTTCCTTAGTTATTAAGATGCAACAAATTGCATAAAAATATATATATATATCTGTATATATTTATAATAAATATTTTATTTATTTATCCACATACATATATGTTTCGTCTTAATAAGACTCATCAGTGTGTCTAGATAAGGCTATACCACGCCGGACTAAAATCTCATTTGATTTCCATTCAACGCATTTGCCCCCTCGGTCACTGAGATAACCTTACGAAATGGAAGGAAATATACCTATTTCAGATTGTATACAGTGTTCATACTTCCTGGATGAATTTCTACCGGATTTCGCAATTCATACCTTACTGAAGAAAGAGGAAGGCTCTCCGAAAATTATTACCACTTAATAGAAAAAAAAGAACAAGATATTCATACGCGCTGTTTAATGTTAACATAAGAGTCATCGTTTAAATCATAGTTCCAGCCAATATCATATTCACCGTTGTTTAAGAATCTTGTTATATTCTTTGGCATATACACAGGCAAACATGTACACATATTCGTATTTATTTATATAAAAGGAAAGGTTAAACATTGATCTTCGTAATTCTAGATGAATTCCGTCGTATTTTCATAATTTATGAGAAGCTTTTGTTATTCAGGATGGATCTATGGTTTCGCTTGTCACCTCGGCAATTGGTCAGGCTGTTTGTATTTGGCGTGAAGACGAAACTGCTGGCGAGCGAAGAAATAACGACTTCCTCTCTCGGAAGAACATTCAGGCGAATAATCCAAGGAAAACAAATGGCCGGATTAAACAAACATTGTTAGAGTGTGCTGGGGAATGTGGACAACAAAGCAACAACAAAAACAACAAAAACAACAAATCCGTTATGTTTTGTTTGTGCGCCCTCGCACATCTATACTAGGCTTTGTTCGTCAGCATCGGTCGGTCGGTCACGTGACAGTTTTAAAGAACAGTTTTACTGTATAAAGCACACATTGAATGGACGCATCTGGCATTAAATGCGTCCAAACACCTCTATAAGCAGATCTGTAGCGTCTTCGTCGATCCGTCACGCTTAAGTAAAAAATAGAATTTGCATTGCAAAGTGCACTGATTGAATAGACGCATCTTATTTTAGATACGTCCTATAATTTCTGTAAGATCGTCAGTCTGTCACGCTTAATTTTGAAATAACATTTTAGTCAGTCTGTCACGCTTAGGTTTAACATAGAATTAGAATTGCCAACCGCACAGATTGAACGGACGCATCTTATTTTCAGAAACGTCCAATCCATCTCTATAACATGGTCGGTCTGTCACGCCTAATTTTTAAATGTCATTTTCGTCAGTCTGTCACGCTTAGGTTTAACAGAGAATTTGAATTGGAAAATGCACAGCTTGAATAGACGCATCTTATTTTAAATACGTCCAATCGTCTCTATAAGAGGCTTTTTTCCTTCGCTTGGTTTGTCACGCTTAAGTTTGAAGTAGCATTTTCGTCAGTCTGTCACGCTTTGAGTTAAATAGAAATTGAAATGGCCAACCCGCAGATTGAATTGCCGCATATTATTTTTAGATGCATCTATTAGTCGGTCTGTCACAGTCAAGTAAAAAAAAAAAATTATCGGTCTGTCACGCTCGAGGTCTGAAATAGAATCTGCATTGCCAAACGTCCAAACAATTTTAAAAGAAGCTCAGTCGGTCAGTTTTTATCGCTAAACGTGTAGATTTAATGGACGGATCTCAAGAAACTCGGTTTTTGTTTTCTTTCGTTCGCAGCGGTGTTCATGCAGGACTAAGCCGTGTGTCCTTTCACGAAAACGATGGAAATGAAAATGTAATCTAATGCCGGCAGTTATTTGTATTTCTCGGATTGAAGCGTTTATTTAACGGGAACTTACGGGTGTCCATCACAGGAATCTGTATGGGGGTCAGGTTGCCGGTGTTTGGAAAAATCCTCTTATATACCGGGGGCCTGTAAACCTGTCGGGTCGTGAAGGCCCAACTAACTAGGAGAGACGCCAAAAACGATATTTGTTTAGCGATAAAAAACAAATCGTCCAGGGGAGATAGCGTATTGAGGCTTAATTGGCCATCGGTGGTTTAGGTGTAAGAAAGGGCTGGTGGTGACTGGGGCGAGACCCGCGGGTTTCCAAAATGCCCATCGGTAATTAGAGAAAGCGGGTTGAATTTTCACACTGGGGAAGCTGGCGATTGAGTGTGGGAGTGTATGTACCCTAATGAATTTCAGAGGCGCATGTTGGATGAGAGAAAGAGAGAGAGAGAGAGAGAGAGAGGAAGAGAGAGAGAGAGAGAGGAAGAGAGAGAGAGAGAGAGAGGGGAGAGGGGGAGAGGGGGAGAAGGGAGACGGAGTTAAGGGGAAAGATAAAGATTGAGGGACTGAAGGGAGAAGATAAAGTAAGAGGGCATTGAGGAAGATAAAAGAGAGAGGGAAAACAAGAGTTTCGGAAATATATATATATATATATATATATATATATATATATATATATATATATATATATATAGAGAGAGAGAGAGAGAGAGAGAGAGAGAGAGAGAGGGACAGAGTTGAGGAAGGAAAAGAGAAAGAGGCAACGTATATGCGTGGTAGGGGAAGTGTGTTACTAGAATGGAGCATGAATGAGGTTAACAAAGAGAAAGATATAGAGAGAGAGAAAGAGAGAGAGAGAGAGAGTGAGACAAAGAGAAAATAGAAGAGAGAGAGAGAGAGAGAGAGAGAAAGAGAGACGGGAAGAAAGGAGGCGGGATGAGGGTTTGAGATAAAGCGAGCGAGAGAAATAAAAACGAAAGAGGTAAGAGAGAGAGAGAGAGATAAAGAGAGCAGAGGAAGAGACAGAGGAAACTCAGATTTGAGAGCAGAAAATAAAAAGAAGTGAAGTGTTTATGTGAGAGGGAGAGAGAATTAGTGAGAGAGAGAGTTACTGCAATGAAGTATGAGAAACTTGAAGGAACAAAGAAAAAATAGAGAAAGAGAGAGAAAGAAAAAAAGAAGGGAAGAGAGATAATCAGAAAAATAGAAAAGTAAAGAAACGTGAGATAGTGAGAAAGGCAGCGTGAGATTGAGTTAAAGGGTAAAGTGAACAAGTGAGAAGAAGGTAGAAATAAAACAAAAGAGGAAAGATAAAAAAAAAGATAGAAAGAAAGAAAGCGAGAAGAAAGAAAGAGAAAAAAGATGAGGAAGAAAGGAAGAGGAAGAGAAATGGGAGAAACAAAAATCGAGCAAATGAAAGCCGGCAAGGTGGAGTGGAGAAAGGGGAATAGGAGAGCGTGAAGGGAAACTGAGGGTGTCGAATGGGGTGTGTGGGTGG
>OY744520.1:196648309-196675809 GCA_963556195.1 Sepiola atlantica | reverse complement strand
AATAGTCATGAAGGGTCACGGAAGATAGAAAGACTGAAGAAGGAGAGCAGTAACCGGACCTCCACAGAAAGGGTACGAAAAATACTGGAACCTTAGGGATGTTTATTGCCACCCAACTCCCTAAGAAGAAGAATGGTCGTTGCCAGCAAAACATCAATGGTAAGCGGCTGTTTCGATAACGCAAAGTCATTTGCAATGCTTATCGAAAGAGGTGAAGAGTATTGGACATATGGAGATAATTGTTGTTACTCAGACTCCACGGAACACCACCGGTTATTATCAGTGAGCAATCACTGATGGTGACCTGTGTGAGAACTCCTAGTGAGTAACAATAATAAGAATCAAAACAATGATAAAAATAAACACAAGACAAGAAATAGTAATATTTCGGATAGAAATTAAAAATGTAAAAATGAGGGAAAATTTAAATGTGAAAATGTGTGCTAAGAAATGCACACTGAAGAATAAAGTAGTCGACGGCGACCCGAACGCTCCTTTTTATTAGCTACTACACAGAGGTGAGAACTTTTACCATTATGCCAAATAGACTGGTCATAAAGTCAATGAAAACAAGCCGCGCATTCGTGGTCCCCCTCTGTATGTGACTCGATGTGGCGAGTGTAAAATGTAATAAATTTGGGCAATTTGGGGCATTTTTGACCCCCCTTTGACCCCCTGGTGGCGCGAACCAGAATTTTTCTGAAGTCTAGGATGCTCATTTTATATCCAGAACAGTTGCCTCTACATTTTGGCCAAGTTTCAGAGAAATTGAATGGATGGATGAAAAGTTATGGGGCAAAAAATGTCATTTTTTGCCATTTCGGGGCCTTTTGACCCCCTGGGGGGCTAACCAAATTTTTTTTCAAAAATCGGAGTATGTCACTTTCTTACCTGACCAAAGTTACAACTTCATGCAAAAATTTCAGAGAAATTCAATGGATGGTTGCGGAGAAAAATCCGGACGGACGGACGGACGGACACACGGACACACGGACGGATGGACGGACGGAAATGCCTCAAAACACAGGTCTCCCGATTTTATAAATCGGGGGACCAATAATTGCTATTTTAGATTACATTTAATCTTAGTCAAATTATCGATTAGTCATGACTTTCTTAAACTCCTGTGGTATTTTCTTCTAGAAATCAGTTATTTTTTTGCATGCGCAGGCATGTTTTTTTTAATGATTTCTGGTGTTTAGTGCGTCACTGGTGATCGTTCAATGCGCCACTGCTGGCACACGAGCCATAGGTTAACCATCCCTACCCTACATCATCTGTTAATTCCGTCTTTTATTCTCACTTGTCATCTATTTCCGTCGCAATGCACTCTGCACGTGTTATCATCATTTTTTTCAAACTCTTCTACCCGCTTGTCCCCATCCTACCACTAGCCAAAAATCAACATCTTTTTTCCAGCCCTGCCTATTCTGGTATATATATATATATATATATATATATATATATATATATATATATATATATATATATATATATATATATATATATATATATATATAGTTCATCTTTTCTAACTGCATTTTCTCTTCTCTCTTAATTCAAGATAACCCCAGCTATTTCAGGATGTTCGAGGTATCAGAACAGACACAGTGCAGGTGTTTGCCCTTCGTAGATTTATTTGCTTCGGCGCGGAGGGGGGGGACCTTCACATGGCTGACAATTGGCCTTGTCTGCAGTAAATTTACCTTGATGCTTTACGGTCGATTCCTATAAGACACGCCATTACACGCACGGAGCTATTTATACAGATAAGCGCACGAACTTGCAGCTATGTTTCCTTGATTCATATTTACACTCACCGACCAGTACCAGCTGATACGATAAATAAGAGGTGGCCGTTGTGAGGTGGATAACGACCCAGACTGACGACTCCGGTGTTGTACGATCGAATCCGATCTGTTCCATAGCATAACAAAAAGATCAAAATGTTTTTTAATTAATTTTTTGTTTGATTTAAAAGTTTTTTTTGTTTATATACTAATGGATCTGTTTATCAAGTCTCGGGGGTCACTCGAGGTTATGTGTTAAGGAGATTGTCAGTTGGACGATGAACATAATAACGAGAGGATTGGAACAATGTGTGGTATGGTAAGAATTTGATTATCCAAGAGGATGGTTTAACCAGTATTTGTTAACATAAGACTTTGCTGTAGTCTGTTGGGAAGCAGTGTCGTGGTATTTTGTTTCGCAGATGGGATGTTCTTGGAAAGAAACTTTGTTCATGGAAGTTCCGTTTGATTTTTAGTAGATAAATAGATAGATAGATAGAGAGAGAGAGAGAGAGAGAGAGAAAGAAAGAAAGAGAGAAGGGAAAAAGTTCTTTGTTGTGCGTTTAGCAAGGCGAGTTTTTGCTGTGAATGTTTTACAGGGTGGATTTGGAGCTCAGTCGGGCCCTTACCATGAACATAACGCTAGCAACATATTTTCTGTGTAAAACACACTGTAAGGGAGAGAAGAGATCACGCCTCACTAGTTTGCGAAGTTGTTTTTGTACTCTGTCAAGAGTGCTCCGAGCGTCATTTTCACAGATATGACAGCAATACTCCAATCGCTTATAATAATCAACGTCTATTTTGATGACAATAAACGCTTGATAGAATCTCTCCAAGATTGTATTTATGAAAATAAGATGTTTTGGTAGATGCGTGCCATGATCTCTACAAGAATCCCATGTCTGATGGTCAGTCTGTCAAGCTTAAATTTTAAATAGCATTTTCATTGGTCTGCCATGATTAAGTTTGAAATAGCATTTTTTTGGTCTGTGACGCTGAAGTTTTTAATAACGTTTTCTTCGTTCTGGAATAATTAAGTTTGAAATAGCATTTTCTTTTGTCTGTGACGCGTAAGTTTGAAATAGCATTTTCTTTGGTCTGTAATGCTGAAGTTTTTAATAGCGTTTTCTTCGTTCTTGAATAATTAAGTTTGAAATAGCGTTTTCTTTTGTCTGTGACGCTGAAGTTTTTAATAACGTTTTCTTCGTTCTAGAATGATTAAGTTTGAAATAGCGTTTTCTTTTGTCTGTGACGCGTAAGTTTGAAATAGCATTTTCTTTGGTCTGTAATACTGAAGTTTTTAATATCGTTTTCTTTTGTCTGTGACATTAAGTTTTTAATAACGTTTTCTTCGTTCTGGAATGATTAAGTTTGAAATAGCGTTTTCTTTTGTGTGTGACGCGTAAGTTTGAAATAGCATTTTCTTTGGTCTGTAATACTGAAGTTTTTAATAGCGTTTTCTTCATTCTTGAATAATTAAGTTTGAAATAGCATTTTCTTTGGTCTGTGACGCTTAAGTTTTTAATAGCGTTTTCTTCGTTCTGGAATGATTAAGTTTGAAATAGCATTTTCTTTGGTCTGTGACGTTGAAGTTTTTAATAACGTTTTCTTCGTTCTAGAATGATTAAGTTTGAAATAGCGTTTTCTTTTGTCTGTGACGCGTAAGTTTGAAATAGCATTTTCTTTGGTCTGTAATGCTGAAGTTTTTAATAGCGTTTTCTTCGTTCTTGAATAATTAAGTTTGAAATAGCATTTTCTTTGGTCTGTGACGCTGAAGTTTTTAATAGCGTTTTCTTCGTTCTGGAATAATTAAGTTTGAAATAGCGTTTTCTTTTGTCTGTGACGCGTAAGTTTGAAATAGCATTTTCTTTGGTCTGTAATACTGAAGTTTTTAATATCGTTTTCTTTTGTCTGTGACATTAAGTTTTTAATAACGTTTTCTTCGTTCTGGAATGATTAAGTTTGAAATAGCGTTTTCTTTTGTGTGTGACGCGTAAGTTTGAAATAGCATTTTCTTTGGTCTGTAATACTGAAGTTTTTAATATCGTTTTCTTTTGTCTGTGACATTAAGTTTTTAATAACGTTTTCTTCGTTCTGGAATAATTAAGTTTGAAATAGCATTTTCTTTGGTCTGTGACGTTGAAGTTTTTAATAGCGTTTTCTTCGTTCTTGAATAATTAAGTTTGAAATAGCGTTTTCTTTTGTCTGTGACGCTGAAGTTTTTAATAACGTTTTCTTCGTTCTAGAATGATTAAGTTTGAAATAGCGTTTTCTTTTGTCTGTGACGCGTAAGTTTGAAATAGCATTTTCTTTGGTCTGTAATACTGAAGTTTTTAATATCGTTTTCTTTTGTCTGTGACATTAAGTTTTTAATAACGTTTTCTTCGTTCTGGAATGATTAAGTTTGAAATAGCGTTTTCTTTTGTGTGTGACGCGTAAGTTTGAAATAGCATTTTCTTTGGTCTGTAATACTGAAGTTTTTAATAGCGTTTTCTTCATTCTTGAATAATTAAGTTTGAAATAGCATTTTCTTTGGTCTGTGACGCTTAAGTTTTTAATAGCGTTTTCTTCGTTCTGGAATGATTAAGTTTGAAATAGCATTTTCTTTGGTCTGTGACGTTGAAGTTTTTAATAACGTTTTCTTCGTTCTAGAATGATTAAGTTTGAAATAGCGTTTTCTTTTGTCTGTGACGCGTAAGTTTGAAATAGCATTTTCTTTGGTCTGTAATGCTGAAGTTTTTAATAGCGTTTTCTTCGTTCTTGAATAATTAAGTTTGAAATAGCATTTTCTTTGGTCTGTGACGCTGAAGTTTTTAATAGCGTTTTCTTCGTTCTGGAATAATTAAGTTTGAAATAGCGTTTTCTTTTGTCTGTGACGCGTAAGTTTGAAATAGCATTTTCTTTGGTCTGTAATACTGAAGTTTTTAATATCGTTTTCTTTTGTCTGTGACATTAAGTTTTTAATAACGTTTTCTTCGTTCTGGAATGATTAAGTTTGAAATAGCGTTTTCTTTTGTGTGTGACGCGTAAGTTTGAAATAGCATTTTCTTTGGTCTGTAATACTGAAGTTTTTAATATCGTTTTCTTTTGTCTGTGACATTAAGTTTTTAATAACGTTTTCTTCGTTCTGGAATGATTAAGTTTGAAATAGCATTTTCTTTGGTCTGTGACGTTGAAGTTTTTAATAACGTTTTCTTCGTTCTAGAATGATTAAGTTTGAAATAGCGTTTTCTTTTGTCTGTGACGCGTAAGTTTGAAATAGCATTTTCTTTGGTCTGTGACGCTGAAGTTTTTAATAGCGTTTTCTTCGTTCTGGAATAATTAAGTTTGAAATAGCGTTTTCTTTTGTCTGTGACGCGTAAGTTTGAAATAGCATTTTCTTTGGTCTGTAATACTGAAGTTTTTAATATCGTTTTCTTTTGTCTGATACATTAAGTTTTTAATAACGTTTTCTTCGTTCTGGAATGATTAAGTTTGAAATAGCGTTTTCTTTTGTGTGTGACGCGTAAGTTTGAAATAGCATTTTCTTTGGTCTGTAATACTGAAGTTTTTAATAGCGTTTTCTTCATTCTTGAATAATTAAGTTTGAAATAGCATTTTCTTTGGTCTGTGACGCTTAAGTTTTTAATAGCGTTTTCTTCGTTCTGGAATGATTAAGTTTGAAATAGCATTTTCTTTGGTCTGTGACGTTGAAGTTTTTAATAACGTTTTCTTCGTTCTAGAATGATTAAGTTTGAAATAGCGTTTTCTTTTGTCTGTGACGCGTAAGTTTGAAATAGCATTTTCTTTGGTCTGTGACGCTGAAGTTTTTAATAGCGTTTTCTTCGTTCTGGAATAATTAAGTTTGAAATAGCGTTTTCTTTTGTCTGTGACGCGTAAGTTTGAAATAGCATTTTCTTTGGTCTGTTACGCTGAAGTTTTTAATAGCGTTTTCTTAGGTCTGTCACGCTTAAGTTTGAAATAGCGTTTTCTTTTAGTCTGTAATGAAGTTTCAAATAGCATCTATTTGGTCTGTCATACTTAAGTTTGAAATAGCATTTTCATTGGTCTGTCACACTTAAGTTATACATAGCATTGTTTTAGGTTTCCCATGCTTAAGCTTTAAATAAAATTTTCTTTGTTCTGTCACACTTTTGTCAAAATAGCATTTTCGTCGGTCGGTAGCGCTTAAGTTTGAAATATAATTTTTATTTGTCTGTCACGCTGAAGATTGAAATTGCATTTTCGTCGGTCGATCACGCTCAAGGTTGAAGTAGAATTTTAAAATGGTCGAGGGATTTTTATTAGATTTGTTCCTGTGTCCATGTTTCTGTTTCAACATAATATTGATCGTATCTTTTACCAGACATCTTGATTTCCTGTTTCGTCTAATACTTACAAATTTCCCAACACAAATACGTATTTTTCATTTCTTTTCGCTGTCAACAAATCTTATTATCATCAGGTAGATGTCAAACTATTATTCTAATTAGTTTCAAATAAAGTTGAGGAAATTTCCTTAAAAAATCCTTGAAGATCACACATTAATTAATACACCTCCAGTCGTACTACTCAGCTACACCATGAAGTGACATGTTCTGCAGAATTCCATAGATAGCTATTATATAGTATATATTCATTTATATATAACATGTAGTTATCCACATGTGTTTCGTCGTTACTGCGGATCATCACCGTGGCTGACGATAGCGAGAATCGAAACCACGACCACAGGGACTGTAGTTGAGAGCTATGCCGCTAACCTATGAGGGTCTCGCCTGAAATACGCGATATTTTCATAGCTTATAAATGTTTAGTTTTTAGCTATTTTTTTTCGATAATGACAGCTTTTACCTCAGCCATCTTATGGTGATGCACTTTATAAATGCATAAGAGAGAATTACCTCCCCTACATTACATTATGTCGCCACCTATATTTTAGGGACGTATATATTTATTTATATATAAAATATAGTTATCTACGGACACGTGTTGCGCTGTTACTGAGGTTCATCTGTAACTACAAACTAAACATACATAATATATATATATAATATATAATATAATATATATATAATATAATATATTAATATATACATAATTAATGAATACTATATATATATATATATATATATGTATATATACATATGTATATATATGATATACGAATAATATAATATAACATAATATATATATATATATTTATGTATATATATATATATATATATATATATAAATTATTTATTTTAAAACTATGCATTAAATAATCCAGAGAGGTACCATGGTTTCATTAACATGGGTAGACTTTTATTGTTTCGAAAGGGCCCTTAAAACCTCAAATACTCGATGACTCACAGATTGAATACAATTCGAAAAAAAGGAAGTCGAGGCTCACCTCTTTAATCATCGACTGAATTTTTCAAGTGTCCTTTTTGGGGGAAGATACCTAGTTTACGGGGGTTGTCTATATGGATGTATGGGCCTTAATTGTAACTTAGTATTATTTAAATATCACTTGACGACTGATTACTGAGGTTGCATGATTATCTGTTTCTATGCCTTATACATCGTTTAGGGTGATTGTATGTAGTGTAATTTATTTATAGACTAGCGAGTGGGTTACATACTGGCGTAGTCGACTGTTATTAATTTACAGAATTAAGATACATCAATTTTATTCAAGTATTTGTGTTATATGTTTTAGGAGTGGGCGAGGTGATTAGGCTTGAGTATAAAGGTGGTATTATATTAGAGTTTATTTGTGTTGTGGTGGCAACCACTCATTTGCATATACGAATAACGTTACACTATAAATGGCAAGCCTAGGTTGGCCTTAGTGTGTGTTACCTAAATGCCACCGGAAGTGACGCCGAAGAGCGTACATGTCCTCCCACCAAGACTCTCTGACTCGACACCTTCATTTGTACATACTGTAACTATACCTTTTCTTTAATACACTTATTATTGCATTCTCCTTGTTGTTTGCGTCTTCATTGTATTCCTCACTAATTATTGTTCAACCTTGCAACCACAACAATTTGTTAATGCAAAAGGATATTTTTATCAGTGAAAAATGCTGCCCTATAGGATATTAAATCAACCAGATGGGCCATTATAGGCTTGGTATCTCAATAATATATATGGTGGTACTTATATGAGATCATGTGAGGATCATTGTATTTTAATTAATTCTGTTAACTTTTGCCTAATCACGGTTATGTGTTTATCAGAATGCCTGTGTGTATCGGTCAAATTTAAATTTTGGTCATATATATTTGTATTTTGTTTAAGGATACTCGATATACATATTTTTAGAGATTTAACTAAGAAGAGTCTTTAATATATATTTAAAATATATCTGAAACCTAAAAATATTAAAATATGATAAGATACATATTAATTCCTGTTATTAGTGATTGATGGGGGTTATGTGGATTTAAATTAAGGCTATATTTTAGTTGGTGGAAAAGATGTGGAGGTGATATATATAATATAACATATAAAACTTAATTTTGATAACAAGTGTGGTATAATTCAAATGAAAAGATCATGGGCGGTTGAATAGGTCTTGTCTTTTTCATGTGATGGTGTGGTTTTCAAACTTATATTCGGCTATGGAGTAAGGAGTGCTAGTAGGTTATATGTTTTCTGTTATTAGTACAATTAGCTAGTAGAACTTTTTTTTATATCTGTAGGGGCATAGTGTAAAGACCTCAGTTTTGTATGTACATGCAGTTTATGGGAAGGCTATTAATCGCTTGTAGGATTCTGAATTTCTCTGTAGTGTATAGTGGCAATTCTTGGAGGTAAGGCTATAAGTTTCGGTTTATCGATGATCCTTCATTTAATTTCATGGGTGTACTGGCTTCTTTGTCCCGGCTAAGGTTATTGTGTGCGTAGAGCCTCTGGTTAAATGTCCCTTCTGTCATTCCGAGGTAAATGTCTTCTTTGGTAGCGTTTTCACCAAACATGATTTTGGCTTCGTACATCATGGATTTGATTGTGAAACCTCTTCTTATGGGTTAAACTACACCTCTTCTGCATGAACAGTGGGGGTTTAGAAAATTGATTGGAGTGGTGAGTTTTGAAGCTAGTAGTGATCCTACGGAGGGTTAGCACGAATAACTTGTTTTGACTGTATTTATATTGAAGATATTATTAAAGTTATTGGATGGTGGAAGTATTTATCTATTAATAGCATACCTATATAATATTTAACATTGATGGAATGGGGAGGCGTAAACCAGATAATCTTTCTCTTCTTATGATGTATGTGTTGTCTGGTAGGTTGGATGGGTGTATAAGTAAATGTTTCTCTATAGCAGATTTCACGGAAGGTTTTGTTGTAATATGTGGCGATTTGTTAGAAAATCTTAGCTCTGGCATTCTTATGATCGTGTACTTTATTGATTTCTTATCAAGATACTTCGACGAACTATAATATCCCGCTCCCTCTCTCTATATATTATAATATATATATATATATATATATATATATATATATATATATATATATATATGTTATAATATATATATATTATAATATATATATATATCATATATATATATATTATAATATATATATATATATTATAATATATATATATATTATAATATATATATATTATAATATATATATATTATAATATATATATAATATATATATATATATTATACTATATATATATATATAATATACATATATAATATATATATATATATTATAATATATATATATATTATAATACACATATTATCATAATATATATATATATATATATATATATATATATATATATATATATATATATATATATATATATTAGTGAAATAAGAAATAAATAATTTTTACATTTGGTTTTTGGGGAAGTGGTCATTTGATCAGTACCACTGTAGAGCCATACATTTTATAACTGTTCTGTTTCTTTATCTCCGAAACAGTTACATAGTAAACAGCTGATGATCCCCGTTTAATATTTCATAATTCAAGTTATGGTCCCCTGTTTTTGTTTCACTGCTATATACTTGAATCCTCTTTTTTATTTGTAAATTTTCCTAGTGGTAAATCAGCTTATGCAAGTGCTAAGTCGGCGATATTTTGAATTAGGTTAGTATCCCTGGGAATTTAAACATTTTATTTCTTTGTTTAATATGACTCAAAGCTTCTTTAGACTATATATATATATATATATATATATATATATATATATAAATATATATATATATATATATATGGGAAGAGAAGGATGAAGGTAATCCGACGTGATGGTAAAATGAAAAAGGAAAACCAAAAACTGGATGTTTTTTTATGTGTACATCAACGTTTCGTCTTTATTTATAAGACTTCATCAGGATGATGATATAGGGAAAAGATATTATTATTATTTTTTCATTTTATTTTTCTTCCCAACATGTCTACCCTACATGTATCCGTGCTTGCATGATATCTTTTCCCTATATCATCATCCTGATGAAGTCTTATAAATAAAGACGAAACGTTGATGTACACATAAAAAAACATCCAGTTTTTGGTTTTCCTTTTTCATTTTACCATATATATATATATATATATATATATATATATATATATATATATATATATATATATATGGTGACTTTATAAAGGTAGGTCTGTTTATATATTTATATATGTATATATTTATATATTTGTATCTACAGGATTCACTCGGAGACTAATACACCGCGTAGCTGCTAGGCTTAAGGGATTCAAATGTGGGCTATATTTAGTTTACGTTTGTTTTATGCAAAGAGGTGAAAAATAATATGTCCATCGTCAAAATTCAGATACCTCCATTTTTAGGGTAATTTTAATAATAGGTATACAATATCAATTAATAAATATTCTCAAAATTTCAGTATTTTTGAACATGTTCAAGGGTTTTTAGGGGGCAGAATATGGGCACAACTTTCCATTTTAAAATTAAAATATATCACATTGGCATTAAATTTGATCCATTGTAAATAGACAGTAAAATAAGCTAGATTTTTCAAATTCATTTTCTTTTTAAGACTTCGTGAGCTTCAGCCGTAAATTTTAGACATTTTCTAAAATCGAATGATGTAATAGATTTTGATCAAAATTGGATTAAAGATTCTAGATATAAGGTTTAGTTCTATTATATCTGTATTTTAATCTTCATCAGGGGACATAAAAGTCGTGTAAAACTGTTTTGTTTGGGGAATTAATATTACCCGTCCGGGGACGAATATTCTTCTAGTTATATATATTTATACATGAATATAATATATAATATACATATATAGAAATTATACGCATATAATATTAATGTTTTATATGCATATATATAATATGAAGATTATATGAATTTAATGTATACATATAATATATGAATATAATATAGCTATCATATGTCTAATTTATATACGTCTTATATAGATATATATATATATATACATATATATATGTAAGTAAAAATATAAATATATATTATATGTCTAATTTATATACGTCTGATATATATATATATATATATATATATATATATATATGGGGTAAGGTACACGATAAGTCATGAAAATGAAAATGAAATGCCGTGGTAGACACACCCACACACCTACATATATATATATATATATATATATATATATATACAGTATATCTAGGTAAAAATATAATTTAATATTTATATATATATATATATATATATATATATATATATATATATATATAGGTGCATATTCGGAGCATACAATTGAATGTCAATAAAACAGACTGTCAGACATTCAGGGCTGAAACTTAAAATTTATTTATATCTGAAAGAATTGTGAATTGGGGGTTGCATTTCATATATATATACACGTACCCCTAAATACCATATAATCACAGACACTTACGCGGACAGAGGTCAACACACACACAGTCAACAGAAACAAACACACGCTTCAGTGAACTCAAAAAGCTTCTATCCTACGTCTTCAAAAATGTAGTAATGTTTTTTATAAGTCTTAGAAAACGAAAAAACGCACACAGCATACGAGAATGAGAAACACAAACACACAGAGAACTTAAAAAAAATTA
Source organism: Sepiola atlantica (assembly GCA_963556195.1). Lineage (NCBI taxonomy): Eukaryota > Metazoa > Mollusca > Cephalopoda > Sepiida > Sepiolidae > Sepiola > Sepiola atlantica. Next base: position 196,663,977 of record OY744520.1, on the reverse strand, counting down.
ACTTAATATTTTCAAATCAGTAAATTACAAATAAATAAATTTCTGAAGATAGCAAACATGCTCGAAACATGTGTGACTTTCAATCATCAAATTTAAACACCAAATACAAAAAACTGTAAACAGGAATTTTTGGAAAATATTGAATAATAAAACTGTGAACGCGCGTCTGCGTTACGTTTATTACTCAGGCCGTGATCGTTCGCTCGTTGTGCTTGTTCAAAGTCGTTGCTCGATCCCGACATTGGTCACAGTGTCAATTCTGTGTAATCAGTGAGTGCTGCCAGAGAAGGAAGCCCCTCCAAATAAACTTACAACTCGAGTTTAAAACAAGTTACTGTTGTAATCTTCAAGAGTCGAATATAATTACGACAACACGGTGGTACATTTACAAGAGTGTATTTAGAGAAGTACAGAATTGTGATGTTACAGAAAGTGGCTGTGACTGCAGCCATGACGGTGTTAACTTCCTTCCCACCGCAGTAAGATGTGACACAAGGCCGGAAAGTGAAGAGAATCAATCCAGCGCCTCTAAAGAAGGGCGCTCCTAAAAAGGGACATTCTGGCCTCCTAAAAATAGCTTGAACATGCCTGTCGACATTCCCCGGTAAGAGTGCCCCAGACAGTTAGCAATAAACTAATTCTACCCCAAAGAGGCGAGACAAGGCCTGGTAGGGTGCAAGTCCTAGAACTATTCAGGACGTATACCCCAGCCCGACAGATAAAAGGCCACCGAATTGGTCCAGTTTCTGCCGGACCCATTGTCGAAATCAGATCCTCGACTGGTATGTATACCGACACGAAACGGCAAATAAATTGCCGCAAAACGGTATTTACTTCCGTCTCACCGCAAGAAGATGTGGCACAAGGCCGGAAGGTGGAGAGAAAAAATGCAGCATTCCTATAGAAGAGGCATGCTGGCCTCTTAAAAATTGCCTGGGCAGGCCCATCGGCATTTCTCTGCCAGGGCGCCACAGGCAGTTAGAAATAAACTAACTCCACCCAAAGAGGGGAAGAAAGGCCTGGGAGGTAGCACCCCCCCCTAGGATGAATACCTCAGCCCAACAGATAAAAGGCCACCGAAATGGCCAAGTTTCTGCCGGACTGATGTTGAGATTGAATCATCGACTGGTATGCGTACCGATACAGGACGCCAAATGAACGCCACCATAGCTGCTACGACACCTCGTCGTAACTCTATTCATAGTCTCTGGAATAGTCCATTTATTCCCAAAATCGGGTAGATCACGACAACACCGTAATGTTCCTCTTTTTAACAGTGCTCCGTATGGAGTCAATACCCTTTTCTCTTCGTTTTTACTTCAATGAAGTCCGTAATCATACGGTTTCTTCTTGATGTAAGGATATGTATTTTTGAAACGCTTTCTGGCATTGTGATACATACACAATTCTTTCTTTTTTTCTCATTTTTAAATATCTCATTTATATCAAATTCGCAAAATCAAGAGAACTTTGTAGAGACGATACATTTGTCGGAGCTCCCATATTTGTTTTTTATCGAATTCGTTTGCTCTTGGTCTGATCTTTCAACATAGATATGTTCTTTTATTTTTATATTCGTATACTGTAGGCGAAACCCACTTGTTGTATTTTACATCCATTTTTATAAAAATATATTCACTTTCTCATCAATTTTACCTAATCAAGCGAATGGAACATTTTTCTTTTTAGAAACTGGTTGAATATAAAAATTTAAAATATTCGACTTTCTCAGTCATTTTTTATATCTTTCAAGTCCACCAGAAAAAAATTCCGAATAGCTTTCTTTTAATGTTTTTCATTAGTTTTTCTGCCTTAGCATTTAAGGTTTTTATATTTTTGCAGAAAGAATTTATAGGCATATCCCATAATTGAAACTTTTTCATCAAATCCGTACCGAAAAGGTTATTTGAGTTGTTCATAACAAACATCTTCAATTTTAAAGTTTTTCCTTCTAGTATAGCTGTAGTTATTAGTTCACCCTCAACATTTATTTGTTCTTCAGTGACGCTTTTGGCTAGTTATTTTAGTTTTCATCAAAGTCGGTTTTCCAATTTTCTTCCACGTTTGAAGATTTATGATCGACAAATCTGATCTTGAGTAAAATTCAATATTGTTAGTTGTACAAACTTCCTAATATTTTTCACTTTGTCACTTTTAGCGATTCTAATAAAGCTTTTAAAATTTTTATTTTCCCACTTGCAGTATGTATTTGTTTGTGTCATGCGATTGCACTTAAAACACTTTTTCATTTTATATGAACAATCTTTGTACCAATGCAACATCCCTCAACCGAAACACGGTTTAGGAGGCAGAATATTTTTCTTTTGTTTATCAAATTTAGCTGGTGAAAAAAATCTTTTTGATACGGATTTTTCTAATACGTGACATTCCAATTTGTTCAGTTCATTTGAATTTTGACGAATGCTAATAAACCGTTTGCAATCCTCTGCGATGTGTTGGAGTGTTGAACCAGGTTCACTCATTAGTTTATTAAACACCCTTTAGATTTCCGCATCCGTATTCAATACTAATCATTGCGTAAATATAAAACATTAAAAATTGTTCCCACTCAACTCCAACAACTTGAACTCACCGCAGTGTTTGTTAACTACGCTAGCTAAAGTCGTTTAGTATTCGTCGTATTTCCTTGTGAGATTCGTGTATTTCCACCATTTTGTGAAAAAATGCGTTTTAGGGCTAAGCAATTCATTCAATAATTGTATCGCTTAAATAAATGAAGGTCGCTGTTTTTTGTAACAAGATATAATTGACGAATTTGGTATATACAACCGAATACAATTTTCCTAATAACAAACGAACTATCTTAAAAATCGATCCAATTCTAAAAGTCCGTATTATTAAAAAATTTTTTTTTAAAAACATAGTTCACCCCAAACAAGGTAGACCGCAACTGTAGACGTAAGGGGCTACTGAGAATTAGGGTGTAAGTTTTGGGGGTCATCCTATGTTGGGAACTGTGCAGCGAGATGTCTGTTTACATTAGTTTTAAATTTCTGCATGTCGGTACAGTCGGGGAAACAGGGAGCAGGGATGGGGTTCCAGAGGTCGGCAGCACGAGGAAAGAAGCTACTGGAGTAGAAGGCTCCCCGTAATCTGGCGACCTCCTGAGTGAATGGATGGGATTTAGCTGATTGTCGGGTTGGTCTTATGAATTTACGTCAAGGGAGCACTAGAGCAGTAAGTTCATCGGAGCACACTCCATTAGAGTACTTGTAAAACAAGCACAATGATGCAACATGGCGGGGATGGAACAGGGGTTGGAGCCTGGTGGACAGTGAGGGACCTACTAAGTTGGCGAATCTTTTTTGGACCTCATCTAAGAAGGAGATACTAGTGGATGATGCACCATCCCATATGTAGCAACAATATTCTATGCATAAGCGGATGGTGGTTTTGTAGAGATATAGGATAATGTCAAGTGTGAGAAGTTTACTAGCTCGGTAGAGGGAGCCCACCTTCTTTGAAGCAGCCTTGGCAATTCATGTTACCTGTGAATTTTAGGCCGACGAGTTTGAATGTTGACCTCTCATATAAGGTGTTATTTGCCATGGCAATCGGTGGTTGAAGAGGTTTCTTGTAGATATTGAAGGAAACGAGCTTTGTCTTTGCAGCATTAAAAGTTACCATCCATTTGTGACCCCATTCCACCACAGCCTGGAGGTAACTTTCTACGCATCCAGCAATTGCCTCGGATATGTATGCGTCCGTTTTTCCCACATGACGAGAATAGAGCGTGGTGCCGTCAGCAAATATACCTATCTCAGACTCAATGTTATCAGGGAGATCGTTTATAAAAAGCAGGAACAGTAAAGGTCCAAGGTTGGATCCCTGGAGTACACTAGCATTTATGTTATGTTGCTTGAATAAACGATCATCGAGGACAACCTGGATCTTTCTTTTTGTTAGGAAGGATCTAATTATATTAAATATTTGTCCATATGAGTGAATTTTTATTATGAATGTTTTCGTATCGTCTGAAATAGGAGCAAAAGTAATCTTGTTTTCAGAATCATAATTAAAATTATCAATAGTGTTCCAAATAGAGTTTTGTAGAAATTGTACTTTCATCTTTACCATTTTGATCCCCATTCAATAATTCGGATAGTTTTTTCTGTTCCTGTTGGTTAGTAAGAAACATTTCATGAACTCCTTTCATTTGTTCCAGTTTTTCTGTTTCCATTTTCTTCTGATATTCTATTTGTTCTTTTTGATGTTCTGTTGTAATTGGAATGTTTCTTTTCGTCGAATTTTTTCTGTTTCCATTTTCTTCTGATATTCCACTTGTTCTTTCTGTCATTTCAGTTGCTGATGTTGTTGGTACCTGAAAATTTCTAAAATGGCATTTTTAAACTCCCCCATTTTACGTCACTTTCAATAGGCTGACTTTTTTGTTTTTCGTGTGTATATATATATATATATATATATATATATATATATATATATATATATATATATATATATATATATATAAAGTTATGAAAATATACTTATAGTAATTAAGCTACACATAGGCTTAAGCATTTCATTCCCGTTGGGAATCGTCAGGCTAAAATGCCTTACGATTCCATACGGGATGAAACGCGGAAGCCTCTCTGTAGCGTAATCGCTATAAATATATTTTCATAACTTACTACTTAGCTCTACTCACGCATTGAGCACTGTTGAAGTAAATACTGAAAATTAGTACATAAAATATTATAACATTTTATGTGTATACATAAAATAATGATAATAATAAAAATAATATATATATATATATATATATATATATATATTTACACGGTCGTAGCTTTCTTTACCGGGAGATAAATTTCAAACCTCTCAGCGAAAGAAAAACGCTCCTTCAAACTTATTTTCGTGTTTTTGATTAACAAACAAAAAAGACATACCTTTTTGTTGTTTTTTGCCTTCGCGGACTAACGACTTAAATGTCTAAACCTTGGCTTGAAAACTGCTTTGTCCTACTCAGAAAGGACAATTTTCTTATTCAATCCTACTTTTCGACGCCGGGGTGTTTTGTTTCTTTTTCATGCAGATTTGACACACCTAGCTTGTTAAAAATCAAGTTTAATTTCAACTTCTCACTCGATTGTTATAATTAACAATTATCCAGAGCAGACCACGAAAGGCTTCTTTTTTTTCGAAAATCTAACATTTCAGTTAATAGTAATGGCCATGTTGTATCCGATATAAATAAGTGTTGTGTGCAACATAAGTCCGAGTTATTTTCGTGTCCGAATAAGTCCGAATAAGTTCGAATACTTCGTCGCCAGTGTTGTGCCACATAATTTCGAATCCTCGTCGCCAGTGTTGTGCCACATAACTTCGAATCCTCGTCACCAGTGTTGTGCCACATAACTTCGAATCCTCGTCGCCAGTGTTGTTACCTTGAAGGGTCGATAATAATTAAGACAACACGGTGGTATATTTACTAGAGTGTAATTACAGTAGTACAGAATAGTATGTTGTAGAAAGTCTGCTTCCGCTACTGTGACTATGACTGTCACCAATGATTGCCACCATAACTATATTCATAGTCTCAGGAAGTCGCTGACGATTTAAATTCAGCAACGCTGGATGGTATCACAGAAAAAATTCGCATTATGTTAGACATTTTAAAATGTTATCACTGGTTTCATATGTGATGTTGTTAATTTTAGGTTGTTGTGGTTTTATGTAGATAACTTCGAATATTTTTAATTTTTAAAAATTGCTTTCGGAATGTATAATTTACTGTTATTAAGTAAAATTTGTCTTAAATCAGAGAAAGGGCAGTCATGTTTTTGTAGATGTTGGTAAATTGAGCGAGAGTTTACAAGATGCGTGGTGAGGTGGCTGGCACAATGCGGTAAACGTTCTATGCGCGTTTCTCCACAGTCTTTTTAAAAATTCTCTTATTTCTCCAGCTTTTTTGTTCATTTGCTTTAGACACCTGAGGATGATTCGACGAAGAATCGAAAACGTTCGGGAAACATGTGAAACCTATGGAACATTTATTATTTTTTTTGATTTTAATACAAAAAAAATTGAACAAATAAAAAAAGGTATAATTAAACAGACGAATTCTGTTATGTTTAACAATGTTTGTATAAATGAGAAAATGCTGCCTAAATGCACACACACACACACACACACACACACACACACACACACACACACACACACATATATATATATATATATATATATATATATATATATATATATATATACTAAGGCAGCAAGTCATTATCTAAGCAGGCGTTGTTGAACGTCACGGAACTTTCGCGTTTGTATATCTTCTTCGTGAGGTTCTCGAACCGTCGAGCTATTTTTCTGGTTTCGGGTGGCAACCCGTATAGTACTTCTCCGATAGTTCTTAATTCGGCCATTTTTTCGAGCGCTTTCGACTTTCGTAGTCGTTTTCAGGATTAGGGTTTTGTTTGTTTTAAAAAATGTAAATAAGAAGACTTGAGTTAATGTTTTATAGATATCGTTAAGGGCGAATGAAAAAGAGAAGAAGGTGTGTGGTTGAGTTCATTTTATTCTATCGTTTGTGTGTTTGGTTTTATTGTTTATTTATTTATTTTATTAATTCTTATTTTTGCTATTATTTATTTATTTATGTATTATCATTTATTCCCATTACTATAATTACCATTATTTATTTATTTATTTTTTAAAACTTAATTTTCATTTAATTATGGAATACTTTTAATATGTTAGTACCTGTGTTGAAAGCTATTTTGTTAATATTAGGCTGTTTAGTTTTAATATATATATATATATATATATATATATATATATTGTGTATATGTGTGTGTTTTATTATGCTATATTCTTAAGTAACTAGTATGAGAGATCAGTATGGTTGTTTGTTTTGCTTACTATAAAGCACGTAGTTGTTGCATCGTACCCACGCATTATTATCTTTTTATCTTTGTTCATAGGTACTGACATCCGGATATAAATGCAGTTTCCATCTGTGAAAGCGCACGGACGCCTTCACGTTTGCACGTCCCGAATCTTGCATAAGTAGCAGAACCAATTAAGCTATTTTCTTTTATTACGGAAATGCAAATATGCACAGACAAAGCACACACGATCACTTGCGTCGCGCATGTTCTCTTTCGACAAACATAACAAAAGATTAGCAGATCTTTGTTATTCAGTTTTCTTGATGTCTTAATTGCCCACTTGCGTTTTTCTACACCAGACAAGGGACTGTCTTGTTAAAAAAAGTGTAAGTTGACTATTTAGACCGAGATTTCTCGTTGCACATGCGCACAGCGAAAGGCAGTTCAGATTAAAAATAACGTTTCAACACGACGTCACTAATAAATACGCCCGCCGAGACCACAAATTAGAACTTTGCGCCCAGAAAGCAAAGAATTCTCTTATATAAATTCAAAATAACAATTTTAATATTCTGATCTTCCATTCTATAATTCCATTCTATAATAAAGACCAATGTGTATCTATTCGTATATAACTAAATCTAAACCGCCCCGTCACGTATAAGTTAGCGAGTAAAAACGTGTCCTTTTCTAGACCTCGGACGAAATCGTTTCAAATGTTGAAAGGGAAACGAGAAAGCAAATAGCAAGTCAAACAACCCCCACCGCTTGAAATGAATTTGGTAAAAATCATATAATCTAAATTAAAAGCTAAGGGTGGGTGTTTTTAAGGTCATCAGAAATGATAAAAATAAAATTTATGTATGAAAAATTATGAATATTTGCGCGAACACTGGCAGAGCATAATTTTTCTCGTTATATTTAACGAAGGGTGTACACTAGTCAAAATATAATACATATTTTTTTAGATTATTTGGATTTCACGGACTGCTATTTCCAACGTGGTTATTACAGGGTGATTCATAAGTCACCTAGCTATTTAAAATGATTACCATATGAAGCACAAACATATATATATATATATATATATATATATATATATATATATATATATATATATATATATATATATATACAGGGTGATTCATAAGTCACCTAGCTATTTAAAATGATTATCATATGAAGCACAAACATACTATGAACTTTTGATGATTGTTATCTTACTCTCTAATTATTTGTTATTTTAAGTTTTTTCGTTTATATATTTCTTTCTATATATATTTATTTTTATTTATTTAAATTTGTGTAAATCATCATATGTGCTTTTTTTTTCAGGCAGTATGTCATTTACAATTGAAGAGCGAATTTTTATTGTTATTCATATGGCCAAATTTGATGAATCTCCCACACTTGTTGAAAGGCAATGACGACCTCAAATCAAAAATCACTGCCGAGTTTGTTAAAATTAATCAATCAAATATGCTACAAAGAGTCGTAAATTCCTTGCAAAAAAGAATGGAGCTATGCATGCAGAACGAAGGTGGAAATTTTGAAAATTTGCTGTAATTTTAAACTCCCATAAATGAATTTAATGAATGAACTTTCTGTTTTGTATTACCGTATTTTTTTAACTTTAGAATTTCAAAAATAAGTAGATTTACAACGTTACGCCGATGTAACCAAACACCATTTTTAGGTACATTTATTTGAACTTAGGAAGTTTTTAGTTAAACTTGGAAATTCTTATGTCGGACTCGGGAACTTGTATAGAATTTCGAATTACCTGGGGGTAAATAGTTCTTATTCCCTCAGCCGTGGCCAGGTAAAATTATGAGTTTAATTTATTCTTATCATCGCCTATAGTAAGGATTGAACCTTCAATTGCCAGAAAACTATCATTTAGAAAAAAGTATTATTAAACGTGTTAACCATTAGATCATGATTTCACGAGGTCAAATTCTAGTGTGAATTTTGGAAGCCTTAAAACTTAATCTTGTCTTGATGTGTAGCATTTGAAATTCGGCTAGAAAGTTTCCAAGTTCGAAAAGATGCACCTGAAGAAGATCGGATGTAACATCGGCCGAAACGTTGTAAATATAACAAACCAAGATGAGAACAATAGTCCGAATAATCCAAATAATCCAAATGATCAATCATCATCTCCAAAATTACGAAACGTAATACAGTTTATTTGTAACAAAAACTTCGAATATTATCTAAAAGGAACCGATGTTGAAAACCAGAATAACATCCAAGATGAGAATAGTAGTCCGGATAATTCAAATAATCCAAATTAGCAATCCTCGTCTAAAAATTTCCGAAACGTACACATTGCTTATGTATAAATATTAAAAGAAAAACAGGTTAAAATATAAATAACACAGCAGAGGCATTTATTAAATATGCAATTACAAATTTACGGTTTAATTAAATATTACCATATCCGCTGTATTTCGGAATTTTTGAGATGAGGATTTATAAGATGTATTATTTGGACTTCTGTTCTCATCTTGGCTGTTATTCTCGTAACGTTTCGGTTCATCTGGTCTAACTCGGGAATCTGTATGGAATTTCGAACAGAACCCATTATTTAACGGGTGTAGCTTGTTCTCGTTCTGTCAGTCATGAACGGGTAGAAGTCTTAAGTACTTCGTAATTATATTCTTTGTATCGCTCGTACTGAGGATTGACTCTTCAACCTCTGGAAGACTGTCACTTTGAACGCATTCATACTTAGCACTTTTATCCGTTGCGCAACGGATAAAAGTGCTAAGTAATAATCAGTTCTAAATGACAGTTTTCTAGAAGTTGAAGGTTCAATCTTCAGTGCAGGTGATGCTAACAATACAATTACGAATCACTTAAGACTACTAAACTGAGAGAGAAGGAAAAGCTCATGGATTAAACAAAGGGTTCTATTCAAAATTCCGTACAAATTGCCGAGTTCGACATAAACATTTCCAAGTTTGACAAGACGCACCCGAAGAAGGTCGGAGGTTACATCGGTCAAAACGTTGAGTATAACATCAAAGATGAGTACAGAAGTCTAAATAATACAAATCATCAATCCTCATCTAAAAACTTCTGAAACATAATAATTTAAAACTTCCTCATATGTTTGACTTAATCTAAAAAGAATGTTATAGATTTCTCAACATCTCAGAATAGTTTGTTTGTTTAATTGTATATTGGCCCTTTGTTGCATACACCTCCCCTCTGAGGGAGAGCCTAAGGTCTCGTAAGTCACAATAAAACGACATACAATTTTCTTATCGAATGCAAATCAACAAATTATAAAAGCACAATTAAAACCGCCCCCCCCCCCTGTGACTGAGGACGATTCATCCACGATCGTCCCCATGGGGAGGTTCACTCTCGTCTAAAATTAAAGTTTCACTACAACCCAAAGAACGAAGAATATTGTCGAATTTAAAGAAGAACCCTTTATTAAACTGTTGACCTGACCTTGTCTTCTGCTAGCGGCTTTATCTCTTTAGTTTATAATCGTTTCTTTACACGTGCTATTTGCTCAAGGTTTTCCGACGAACTCTCTCCCTCTCTCGCTCTGTGAGCAATGTGACGACACGTCCGTTTCCAGCAACTGCAGGTTGAGGTGACTTTTGTGTGCATACACTGACCCCATGACCCTGGTTTCTTTTGTATGTGACAACGTTGACCTTGGAATCAAAATCATCACTCTACTATTTAACACCTAAACGTAAATCATTTTGGTAAACATATTTATGCTTCAATTTCTTTATGTCTTCAAATATGTATTCCTTTAAATTAATATGTTTGTTTTTAAAACTTTATTTCATCCCAAACAAGGGGCATATTGTCACTGAGCCTTAAGTGGTTATTGTAATTAAGGGCCACATTTATAGTGGGCATCCTTAGTGGGGACTTATGTAGCAAAACGTTTGTTCATATTACATTAAAATTTCTGAATGTTGGTACAGTCGGGGAAACGGAACAGAGAGGGGATTTAATAGGCAAGCAGTCCGAGGAAAGACATTATTTGAATGAAAAGTTTTTCGGCATCTCAGGACCTCAACAGTGAAGGGTAAGATTTTTATGGGAGTCGGGTTGGACGGGGTATTTACGTGTGGGGGATATAAGTGCAGTAAGTTTGTCGAAGCATATTTCGTGGATGTACTTGTAAAACAAGCATAGGGATGCATCATTGTGGCGACGGGACAGGGGCTGGAGCTTGGTAGACAGCGCGGGACCTATTATGTTAGAGACTCTCTTTTGCACCTTGTCTATAAGAGAGAGAGAGAGAGAGAGCGAGAGAGAGAGAGAGAGAGAGAAAGAGAGAGATAGAGAGAGAGAGAGAGAGAGAGAGAGAGTAATAGATAGATAGAGAGAGACTAGTGGTTGATGCATCAGCCCGGATGTAACAACAATACCCCATGCATGGGAAACTAGTGGCTTCATAGACCGGAAACAGTTTCATGTCATACTCTCAGATAATACCTAAAAGAATGGAATCGATTAAAAAAACGAGAACTAACATGATATCCAGGGATTTGCTAGCTCTTCAAGTTGTTTTTTTTTATCAAAGAGTCACCACTTATCAAGGACCAAAGGCCACTCGAGGATAAGGGTTAATGAGTGTCAGGTGGACGGTGAGACAACACCACGATGATTGGTAATGATGGTGGAAATTTGACAGAATTTGATTATTTAAGAGGACGGCTCAACAAGACCATGTTTAAATTGGACTTGAAAACGACCATGTTATAGTCAGTCGGTAAACAGCCCCGCGGTATTGTGTTCCAAAGACGAGTAATTTTAGGAAAGCACTTTGCTCATGGAAGTTTCGTTTAGTTTTAAGTACAGAGAGAGAGAGAGAGAGAGAGAAAGAGAGAGAGAGAGAGAGAAAGAGAGAGAGAGAGAGAGAAAGAGAGAGAGATAAAGAGAGAGAGATAGAGGAGAATTATTGATTGGTTGTAGCTAGACGAGTTTTTATTGTAGATTTTTCAAAAAGGGAGAGCATAGATAAAAACTCAGTAGAGCACCTGCCATGAAAATAACGACAGAGTTAAGAAAAACAAGCAACATCTCTTCTATGAGAAAGTGGTAGTAGGGAGGAGAAAATTTTGAAGTCGGTTTTTACCCTGTCAAGGCAGGAAAGGTTCTGTGACAGCCCCTCCCAGATGTGGCATCACTACTCCATCTTCGGACGTATTTATACAGGTAGAGGATTGTGATGAGAGTGAGATACCTTCTAGAGCAGTAGAATGATCTAACTATAGCCTAGTCTACGAGCTTTGTTGAGGGTAACTATTTTCTGTTCGCTTTTTAGAAAGCTATTCTCCCAGGCAGTACCTCTTCCTTTACATGTGCTGATAGGGGTTATCCTTCCATCGTACCCATTTTTAGAAGAGGGATTAGTTTATCACCGATCGTGTAAGGCGCTCTCACCAGGGAATGTCGACGAGTTCGTTCACAGCTATTTTTATACCATTCTATTTGGGGTAGATGAACGTTCAACTTTAAAATGTATCTTTGTAACATCTTGCATAGGTATAGATGTGAGTATTGATTTACTCCTCTCCAGGAGTTAGGCACAAGGCCAGTTTTTATCTTACTCCCACATATAAGATGTGACCCAAGGTCGGGTCGGGAAAGTGGGGTTTAAAAATTGCCTGGGCAGCCCTGTCGGCATTCCCCGGTAGGGATGCCTCAGGCAGTAAGCAATAAACTTACTCCTCCCCAAAGAGGGGAGGCGACCTGGGAGGGTCAACCTCCTAGAACTGCACAGGCCAGACCCATAGACCGGCGTAAATCAAGCCCCGAAGGCCAAGACAATACCAGTCTATGGGGTGCAGTATCCATCGGAACAGATACTACACTTTGATCTTAGCCAAAAGGTATAGATGTGAGTAACCCATGGGACTTGCTACTTGTACTTTCTAAATGACTTTGTTTACCGTGTTTCTTTTGTTTAGTAAATATTCACTTCTATCCTTAAGATTTGTTGGAGTTTTTCATTATTTTCTCTGTTATCCCTGACACTTGGATTCGAATTCATAACTAAGATAGATTCTATCCATAGATGTCGCTCAAATGGATAATACTACTCCGAGTCAGAGGAGCGTAAAGAATGACAGTGAAGTGGTGACTTAACACTATTCAAAGCTCCTAAAATTGCCCGTGCTACCAGATCAGTCTGTCTGATGATACCGGCTTCCTGACTTAAAATGCATCAAACATTGATATTATTGTTTCTTTCCCTTTGAAAAACTCAATTATGTTCTGCAAAGCTAAAAACAAATACAATGATTTTCCTCTACCAAATAACCAAATCTCCATGAATAAATATTTGAAGATATAAAGAACTTGAAGCATAAAAACTGTTAACCAAAATAACTGGATTCGCTATTAAATAACCCGAAAAGAGTTGACATGCCGTAAAACAAAACAACCAAACGAAACACAATGAATAAATATTTGAAGATATAAATAACGTAAAACATAACATTTTTTACCCAAATGAATTGATTCGGCATTAAATAACTCAAAAAGGGTTGATATGCCGTAAAACAAAATAACCTAATCTAAAAATTGGGCTTCATCACTGTATGTAGTTTAATGCCATACGAAGAACATGTGTAAGTGAATTTTTTAAAACTAATAAATAATCGCTTAACAAGTACAAAAGCCACTCGAATATACGCGTTTATGTGTTTGTCAGCTGGACGACGAATATCACCATGAGAGGATTGAAAAAGATGGACGAAAACGCAGGTAAAATGATTTTAATATTTAGCTTATAGCTTGCTTTAATCGTAGATATTGCAAATATAAATATAATCGTTAAGAACTACTCCAGGTTTTCAAAAACGTTTGGTTGAAAACGGCTTCAGGAGTTGCCGAAAAGAAAACTATATATTTAACAATATATTAACGATACTAAAAAAAAAGCATAAAAATATCTGACGGATTTAATAACAATAACAGAATGTGTTTAAAAAATATAATCTGGTGCTTATTAAAATTAGGACCCGAGCTAATTTTCACCTCGTCGTTAGGGTATAGGTCAGGGTCAGAATGGGGGGGGGGGGGTTAGGGTTAAGGTAATGGTAAAGGTCAGTGTTGGGGTCAAAGTTAGCTCGGGTCTTAATCTGATAACGTATCTAAAATCTTTCAATTGACTTCCATGAATAGAAGAAAGTTTTTAACTATTTATTTTGTGTTTTTACAGAACAAGGCCCCATATCGACACTAATGTTTCCGATTGTTTCCGATTGCGATTTAAAGAACAAACCGAAAATGGACGAAGCCGTTTACTGTTTGAAAGCTGCGAAAACATGTAAAAAGACAGACGACGCTAAGCATACAAATGCAAAACCAAAAGGGTTATGGTCAGGGTTAGGTTATTGTTAGAGTTATGATAAGGTTATGGTTAAGGTTAGGTTATTGTTAGAGTTATGATTAGGTTATGGTTAAGGTTAGGTTATTGTTAGAGTTATGATTAGGTTATGGTTAAGGTTAGGTTATTGTTAGAGTTATGATTAGGTTATGGTAAAGGTTAGGTTATTGTTAGAGTTATGATTAGGTTATGGTTAAGGTTAGGTTATTGTTAGAGTTATGATAAGGTTATGGTTAAGGTTAGGTTATTGTTAGAGTTATGATTAGGTTATGGTTAAGGTTAGGTTATTGTTAGAGTTATGATTAGGTTATGGTTAAGGTTATGTTATTGTTAGAGTTATAATTATGTTATGGTTAAGGTTAGGTTATTGTTAGAGTTATGATTAAGTTATGATTAAGTTATGGTTAAGGTTATGTTATTGTTAGAGTTATGATTAGGTTATGGTTAAGGTTATGTTATTGTTAGAGTTATGATTAGGTTATGGTTAAGGTTATGTTATTGTTAGAGTTATAATTAGGTTATGGTTAAGGTTAGGTTATTGTTAGAGTTATGATTAGGTTATGGTCATGGTTAGGTTATTGTTAGAGTTATGATTAGGTTATGGTTAAGGTTATGTTATTGTTAGAGTTATGATTAGGTTATGGTTAAGGTTATGTTATTGTTAGAGTTATGATTAGGTTATGGTTAAGGTTAGGTTATTGTTAGAGTTATGATTAGGTTATGGTTAAGGTTAGGTTATTGTTAGAGTTATGATTAGGTTATGGTTAAGGTTAGGTTATTGTTAGAGTTATGATTAGGTTATGGTTAAGGTTATGTTATTGTTAGAGTTATGATTAGGTTATGGTTAAGGTTAAGTTATTGTTAGAGTTATGATTAGGTTATGGTTAAGGTTAGGTTATGTTAGAGTTATGATTAGGTTATGGTTAAGGTTAGGTTATTGTTAGAGTTATGATTAAGTTATGGTAAAGGTTAGGTTATTGTTAGAGTTATGATTAAGTTATGGTTAAGGTTATGTTATTGTTAGAGTTATGATTAGGTTATGGTTAAGGTTAGGTTATTGTTAGAGTTATGATTATGTTATGGTTAAGGTTAGGTTATTGTTAGAGTTATAATTAGGTTATGGTTAAGGTTAGGTTATTGTTAGAGTTATGATTAGGTTATGGTTAAGGTTAGGTTATTGTTAGAGTTATGATTATGGTTATGGTTAAGGTTAGGTTATTGTTAGAGTTATAATTAGGTTATGGTTAAGGTTAGGTTATTGTTAGAGTTATGATTAGGTTATGGTTAAGGTTAGGTTATTGTTAGAGTTATGATTAGGTTATGGTTAAGGTTATGTTATTGTTAGAGTTATAATTAGGTTATGGTTAAGGTTATGTTATTGTTAGAGTTATGATTAGGTTATGGTTAAGGTTAGGTTATTGTTAGAGTTATAA
>OY744520.1:196638309-196643309 GCA_963556195.1 Sepiola atlantica | reverse complement strand
AATGTGAATTGTTTGTTTTTTGAGATTTTTGTTTGTTGCCTTGCTATGTATTTTTCTGAAGGATAACTTATGGTATCTGAGAAGTTAAAAAAATTAAAGATCCGACATGTGCTTCTGTGAACAAAATGGTCCGTTTGGAAAAAATGAATAGTAAAATGAACAAAATCATAGTCATTGGAATTTAGCCTTATATTATCTATTTATATATGCTCTGCTGTTATATGTTAACAATCATCGAGCTTTTTACATTGAAAAGGTTAGTCTATAAAAAATAGAAAGTATAGGCATAAGCATATAGTGTCCCATCTCTCTCTCTCTCTCTCTCTCTCTCTCTCTCTCTCTCTCTATATATATATATATATATATATATATATATATATATATATATATACTAGATATGTATATTTAGGCTGCATTTTCTCTTTAAGTCAAATATTATTATGAAAAAGCCGATCAAATCTACATGTACGTAATACTTAATAAATTTGATTACTATTCTCATTCTCGAAGATAGTAACAAATTAAAAAAAATAAACCATAATAGTAAACCCCCCCCTCAAAGCAAAAATTAATAAATTAATTCATGTCAACAACGTCGATTGTGAGAATGACAAACCTCCTAAAATTATAGGCGACTTCAAACCCGGATATATTTAAGGAACTGTTAAAACACATATGCCGAACTTTCCGCTTTGCCCAATTATATCTCAAGTAACTACACCCACTCACCAACTGTCAAAAACAATCAACGAATTGATATCCCCATATATTCCTAACCAATATAGGTAGTTTTGTTTGGTAGTTTTGTTTTACGGCATATCAACCCTTTTTGGGTTATTTAATGCCGAATCTGGTCTTGTTTTCTTCTCTTTTTTGTTTCTTTCCCCTTTTAATATCTGTTTCTATTTAACCCATAGTTGGGACCCTAACAGGTACTACCACTCCGGGTCAGGGTGGACCTGGGAGCAATGGTAATTAAGAGGAGGCTCCACATTCCCCAAAGTCCGTAAGCCGGATCTCACCATCGGATGTAGTTTAAGGTCATATCCAGGACCGGGAGTAGGGTAGGAAAAATAAAAATAAAAAAGGGGAGGGAGAAAGGGAGAGGGGCTGTTGTTTTTGTTTTTGGTTTTGTAGAACATAATTAAGTTTTACGAACAAAAAAAACAAAAAAAAAAAAAAGTCAATGTAGGTGAATTTCGTCTCAGGGAGCCACAGGGCAGCCTGATCTGGTATCACCAGCTAACCAATATATAGAATTAAATCTACAAATGAACTAATTCAAACTCTAAGAACTAACACAACAGAACATGGTGTCATTATCTCTTTAGATGTTGAAAAGCTGTTTACTAACACACCCGTTAAGGTAACTACTGACATAATCATAAATTATATCTATAACCTTAATAACCGTTCATTCGAAAATAAATCCTAACACCTTGCGCAAAATTCTGTTGGCTTGCACTACCGAAGTTCTCTTTTACGATCATCACGGCAACATTTATATTAAAAAAGATGGCGTCGCTATGGTTTTGTACTACGTCCAACAGTTAGCAATTATTACAGGTCTAACCTAGAAAATAAAGTATTTAATTTCATTACAAAACCACCAATCCATCTATAAGACGTAGATGATATATTAATACGTCCAACAGTTAGCAATTATTACAGGTCTAACCTAGAAAATAAAGTATTTAATTTCATTACAAAACCACCAATCCATCTATAAGACGTAGATGATATATTAATACGTCCAACAGTTAGCAATTATTACAGGTCTAACCTAGAAAATAAAGTATTTAATTTCATTACAAAACCACCAATCCATCTATAAGACGTAGATGATATATTAATACGTCCAACAGTTAGCAATTATTACAGGTCTAACTTAGAAAATAAAGTATTTAATTTCATTACAAAACCACCAATCCATCTATAAGGCGTAGATGATATATTAATACGTCCAACAGTTAGCAATTATTACAGGTCTAACCTAGAAAATAAAGTATTTAATTTCATCACAAAACCACCAATCCATCTATAAGACGTAGATGATATATTAATACGTCCAACAGTTAGCAATTATTACAGGTCTAACCTAGAAAATAAAGTATTTAATTTCATTACAAAACCACCAATCCATCTATAAGACGTAGATGATATATTAATACGTCCAACAGTTAGCAATTATTACAGGTCTAACCTAGAAAATAAAGTATTTAATTTCATCACAAAACCATCAATCCATCTATAAGACGTAGATGATATATTAATACGTCCAATAGTTAGCAATTATTACAGGTCTAACCTAGAAAATAAAGTATTTAATTTCATCACAAAACCACCAATCCATCTATAAGATGTAGATGATATATTAATACGTCCAACAGTTAGCAATTATTACAGGTCTAACCTAGAAAATAAAGTATTTAATTTCATCACAAAACCACCAATCCATCTATAAGATGTAGATGATATATTAATACGTCCAACAGTTAGCAATTATTACAGGTCTAACCTAGAAAATAAAGTATTTAATTTCATTACAAAACCACCAATCCATCTATAAGACGTAGATAATATATTAATACGTCCAACAGTTAGCAATTATTATAGGTCTAACCTAGAAAATAAAGTATTTAATTTCATTACAAAACCACCAATCCATCTATAAGACGTAGATGATATATTAATACGTCCAATAGTTAGCAATTATTACAGGTCTAACCTAGAAAATAAAGTATTTAATTTCATCACAAAACCACCAATCCATCTATAAGACGTAGATGATATATTAATACGTCCAACAGTTAGCAATTATTACAGGTCTAACCTAGAAAATAAAGTATTTAATTTCATCACAAAACCACCAATCCATCTATAAGACATAGATGATATATTAATACGTCCAACAGTTAGCAATTATTACAGGTCTAACCTAGAAAATAAAGTATTTAATTTCATTACAAAACCACCAATCCATCTATAAGACGTAGATGATATATTAATACGTCCAACAGTTAGCAATTATTACAGGTCTAACCTAGAAAATAAAGTATTTAATTTCATTACAAAACCACCAATCCATCTATAAGACGTAGATGATATATTAATACGTCCAACAGTTAGCAATTATTACAGGTCTAACCTTGAAAACAAAGTATTTAATTTCATCACAAAACCACCAATCCATCTATAAGATGTAGATGATATCTTAATACTTACCAATAACAAACATTAAATTAATACATTACAAACTATCTTACAAAATAAGTCCGTACTCAATTTCGTGCATGAATTAAACATTAAGAAAAATACCCTTTTAGACGTTCTAATAGACACGAACCACAATCAATTCTCTACATGCACGTATCGAAAACCTACCAATATAAATCCATGCACTGTTATTAACTCTCTTAGCGAATACCCCTTCAGATATAAAATAGGTCTAATTAAAAACTTATTAACTCGAGCCAAACTAATTTCGTCCTTCTCGAATCACTTCCAACATCAACTCAACAATATCAAATACACTCTAATAAATAATGGCTTCCCTAATTATATAATTGCCCAACAAATTAGACAGTTTAAAAATAATCCCTACGACAATATTAATGAATCCAATCCTCTACTACACACATTTATAAAATTAACCTAACCCTAACCCTAACACACATTTATAAAATTAACCTAACCCTAACCCTAACACATATTTAGAAAATTAACCTAACCCTAACCCTAACACACATTTATAAAATTAACCTAACCCTAACCCTAACACATATTTATAAAATTAACCTAACCCTAACCCTAACACATATTTATAAAATTAACCTAACCCTAACCCTAACACACATTTATAAAATTAACCTAACCCTAACCCTAACACATATTTATAAAATTAACCTAACCCTAACCCTAACACACATTTATAAAATTAACCTAACCCTAACCCTAACACACATTTATAAAATTAACCTAACCCTAACCCTAACACACATTTATAAAATTAACCTAACCCTAACCCTAACACATATTTATAAAATTAACCTAACCCTAACCCTAACACACATTTATAAAATTAACCTAACCCTAACACTAACACTAACACTAACACTAACCCTAACCCTAACCCTAACCCTAACCCTAACCCTAACACACATTTATAAAATTAACCTAACCCTAACCCTAACCCTAACACACATTTATAAGATTAACCTAACCCTAACCCTAACATTAACCCTAACCCTAACACACATTTATAAAATTATTCTTTCGAAACCAGTTTCATCGTAATTATACAATTGATGAACAGGTATTAAAAAACTATTATTAATAAAAACGTACCCCTACCGACCCAAGTAAAAAATAAAACTCATAATTTACTACATTAAATTAAAAACGGCTAACCTCATTATTTCAAATAATTCTTCCTCTTCGACCAGAGTTTTGGATAGGACATACCTCGTATATGAATTCAAATGTCCACTAGGAGACTGTGTCTCCTTCATCAAAAATAACATATACGTTGGCTTGACTTCTACAACTTTGTCGAGGGGGTTAACAATGCATCTATCCCATACCAGTGCCATAGCTCAACGCCTAACTAACCATCATTACTGCCCCCACCCTCAATTTCGAAAGCTCTTAGTAGAAAACACCACACTTTTAGAACATAACAATAATAAACACAAACTCTATATAATGGAAGCCGTATACCTCAAAATCAAAAAGCCAGCCATTAACAAAATCAATTTTTATACTAGCGATAACATTCTAAAATGTTTATAATGCAAACTTTAGTTCCGCATTAATAATATAATTCTAGCCAAAACTACCTATTAATAACAACTCCATGGTCTTTAACTGATTCCCCTAAAGATGGACCCGAATGGACACCAACGATTATGGCAGATTCATCAGGGGTGAGTAAAATTAATTCCTTGAGCAAAACAGTTTTGCACCACCTTTATGTCCCCTTACAAAGATTAAAATTAACA
>OY744520.1:196560809-196633309 GCA_963556195.1 Sepiola atlantica | reverse complement strand
ATAAATGTAGGTATGTATATTCATAAAGTGAGGTGTATATGTATATTATATATGTATGTATATATATATATAAATAAGGTATATATATATATATTAATATCTAAAACTGTTAGGTATGTGTAGGTATATATATATATAAAGTTGGTGCATATATGTATATTAATATAAAGTCAGGTATATACATGTAAATATATTAAGTTATATATATATAATAATAATAGAATTAACAATAAGTGAAGTATCGTTAAGGTGATCTATCGTGATAAAGTAAAGCTCAATACGTTAAATAGAGCAATTAAGTTTAAAGACGGAAAGATGAAGATAAAAAATTGCATAAAATTACATAAAATTACATAAAATTTATGCAAATGTTATTACATCGAAAGTTCAGATGCAAAGAGTTACACTAATCCTTAAACCATATATATATATATATATATATATATATATATATATATATATATATATATATATATATATATATATATATATATATATATATATATATATATGAAGTTATCTATCCATCTCTAATATATATAAAGTTAATTTTATTTTTTTGAATTCTTACGACTATTTTTCGTTTGAAAAACAAAAGAATAAACATACATTCCATTTCATAAACGCATCACACATTTTGAATTCTAAAAGCTATTTTCCGTTCGAAAAAGAACATTCTTAGCACGTCACAAACGTATTAACTTTTTAAAAATATTGTAATTGTATGTTATTTCTACAAATTGATTACCAGGGAAGACCTGAAACTCAACTTTTCACCCGACTGTGGCTTGAGGGAATGTATACAGTAATCAGTTAACAATGAATTTAAATATGTGATTACCATATATATATATATATATATATATATATATATATATACCCCCAAATTACAAATCTTCTCGTCCTTTGCCGTTTTCAGCTTTCACTCTTGAAAAAGCCCACGCAACAGTTGGGCGAAACGTTAAGTTTCAGGTCTTCCCTTTTCCCATTCTAATTCATATATATATATATATATATATATATATATATATATATATATATATATATATATATATATATATATATATATATATATAATTTTGTTTAGTAAGTTTATAATTGCACTGAGAGTTCCGACTATGATGCCCTTTCAACGTGCATTCATTTTCACCTTAATCCAAACAATTGTACGTTTTCGGTATTTTTCTTCTTCTTGCTAGCGGATGTATCTACACACACCAACACGATTACGACAAACAGATTTCATTTCAAAAGATGCGTTTAACTCAAAGGCGACCTTACAGCTAATTTCCTGGCTTAAAAAAAATCGGATATTTATTTAAGATGTTTCTTGGCATCTTTATAAGAGCTCTTACCGTCGGTACGTTGGTCTGTCACGCTTAAGTTTTAAATAGGATCCTCGTTTTGCCTCAGTTGAAATGAATGACTCTCTCTCTTTGAGGAAGCTTTTTTTCTTTGATAAACTCCTAGGACTGACTTTCACTCCAGATATAAAATGGAAGACTTACATCCAATCTGTTTCTAAGGTTATTGGAAAAATAGATGGATCATTCCACTGCTCCAGAAAGTACCTGCCCCCAGATGCAATCCTCTACCTATATAAGAGTCAGATACGCCCTAAAATGGGGAGATGTTTCTATATCTGGGGAGGTGCTGCTAAGAACACCCTTTCTTGCCTTGACACAGTACAAAATCGACTTCGAAATCTAGTGGGGGATATCTTCCGTTTCTTTACAGCCCCTTTCTCACAGAAGAGACGTTGCTAGTCTCTCTCTACCCTATCGTTATGTTCATCATAGCTCCAATCTCTGGTTCATCCTGAAAAACATTCACAGCAACATCTTGTCTAACTACCACCACAGCAAAGTACTTTCATTTCTCTTTCTGTGTATCTAAAATTCAGTCTCTCTTTGAGTAAACCCTTTGTTTGATAAGCTCCTAGGACTGACTTACACTCCATCTCTGAAATGGGAGATTTATATCAAATCCGCTGCTAAGGTCGTTGGAAAATGGTCAGATCATTCTATTGCCGCAGAAAGTACTTGAATCATGACACAATTCTTTTACCGGTACAAGATTCAGCTACGCCCTCAGATGGAGTTATGCTGCCATATCTGGGGAGGTAACACTTAGAGCAGTCGTTCAAGCCCTGACAGAGGACAACATCGACTTCGCAATCTAGTGGGCGATGACCCCTTCTATTCAATACATCCCTTTTTATCACAGGACATAAGTTACTAGTCTTTCTCTACTGTACCGTTATTTCCAGGGTATATGCTTGACTGAGCTCCAATCTCTGCCCCTCTTTAAAACATTAACAGCAAGAACTCACTTAGCTTCAACCAATGCAAAGAACTTTTCTTTCTTCCTCTGTCTACCTAAAACCAAACTGAACTTAAATGAACAGAATTTCTTTCCAGAAACTTGACATCTGTGGAACACAATACCATAGGAATACTTCCCTGTTGACTACAACATGGTCGTTTTCAAGTCCAATGTCCACAAATACTTGTCGAACCGTCCTCTTAAATAATCAAATTCTACCCATTCCACCTATCGTTTTTAATCCTCTTATCATATTGTTCATCATTCAACTGACAATCTAATTGAACCTTATCCTCGAGATGATTTTTGCCTTGACAAGTGGTGACTCATTAGTTAAAATAAAAGCATTTTTATAGTCTATAATACCTCTATAATTTTTATATTCAAGCAGCATTCTTTCATTAATGCAGGTTCGATTAAATAGAAGTGAAAGCTTCTGTCTATTCCCTTTCTGCTCCTTTCTTTCCATCTGGTGAACCAGAGATCTGATGATATGTTCCAGTGTTTACAGGAACTGCTCATACTTTCAAGTACTTTCGACTCGTTCTCATGCACCTGCTGATGATAGAATATCTCTACAAGGAGCTCTGTCGATATCTGTCACACTATGAGATATCATATTTAGATTAGTCGAAGAATTTCTCAACGAACAGATTGAATGGACGTATCTTAAAAAAAAACCGCTTATCTATCTATATACTATCATACAAGTTACGGTGTTTTGGGAGTTTTTTTTATGTATTAACGAATGACCACTTGGGAAATGGCGGGAATGTATGAAGACTCTATGAGAAAATTGTTACTTAGACTCTAAGCTTCGATCTGGTACCAGAATCTAAACTTTTTCAAAAACTTGAAGTGAAAATGAAAATTTGCTTATGACGGCCATCTTGGAAAATGGCGAAAATGTATGAAGCCTCCACGTGATCTTTGTCCACTCTGACGAAAATTGTTACTTAAACCCTAAGCTTCAAAATACTACAAAAAAAAACTTTTGCAAAAGCATGAAGTAGCTGATGCCCCAGTGAAACAACAACGTAAGGATTGGTAACAATAGTTGAGACTGGTCAGAATTAGATTATTTAAGAATTTGTTAACGTTGGACTTAAAGACGACCACGCAATAATTAACTGGGAAGCAGCCCCGTGGTATTGTGTTCATAGATAGTTCATGGAAAGAAACTTTGCTCATGGAAGTTCCGTTTAGTTTTAGCCACATACACGGAGAAAAAATATTTACAATGATTGTAGCTAGACGAGTTGTAAATGTTTTGCAGAAGGGAAACCGTAGATTAAGCTCAGTCGAGCACGTACCACTAGATTTCGAAGTCGGTTTTGCACTTGGTCAAGGTAGGAAAAAATGCTCTGAACAGCACCTCCCCAGATGGGGCAACAGTACTCCACCTTAGGAGTTCGTACATAATAGAAACATATGATTGGTTGACAAAAAAATTAATAAGTAAAGTACAGATTACTAAGTCAGTAGTTTTTGCGATGTCAAAAACCGAGTTCGAATCTGACGTAAGTCTAAAGGAATTTTTAAAACTGGAAACGTGTTTTATAATTTAAAAGACATCAACATAACATTATAATATAAAAAAAAAGCATTACCTAAGTATTTTTTATAAGTGAGCTTTTTTTATAATCCGGAAAAAGAAGACATAAAATATTCGGCATTATTTTAAAGTGAATTATTTTTGCTTAAACTCATAATTTCTAATGTTTTTACTAAAAAAACAATGCGTACATACATTAATCGTAGTTAATTACTCCCTCATGCAAATACTAAGTAGCGTATTTTTTTTCTAGAAAATTTCAGATATTTTTTTTTCGTACGAGATATAGAGCGGTAGAAGCTAAGTAAAGATGGACATTGACATACCCAGGTACTGTACCAATACCGGTAAAAGAGCGAATATAAACTAGTATACTATTTAAAAGTGATGGCGTTTTGGAGTTTTCTTTTTCGTACGCAAATAGAAACATGTGATTAGTTGACAAAAGGGAATAGGCAGAGTACACAATACTAACGCAGTAGTTTGTACGATGTCAATACCCGAGTTCGAATCTCACGTAAGTCTAAAGAATTTTTTATTAACTGGATCCATGTTTTATAAATTTAAAGAAATTAACATTACATGATAACATATAAATCATTAAATAAATATTTTAAAAACAAAGTCACTTTTTTTATCCACAAAATGTAGACATAAATGGTATTCGGTATTAATTCAAAGCGAATCATTTTTGTCTTAAAAAACTTAATGTTTAATGTTTTTTTGACAATAAAAACAATACGTCAATACATTCATCGTAGTTACTTACTCGCTCCTGCATATACTAAGTATCTTCGTACTAGATATAAACCGATAAAGGTCTTGTCTTCCTACCACAATGGAAAACGACTCTTCTTTTCTCCCTCTATGTCCCTTGCATAAGGCGGAATTTCCAAGGTCAGTTCTTCTTTAGAAGGGATTTCCGCCCGTGGAACACATTACCGATGATTCCAACTTTGTCGTCTTTAAATCCATGTCAACAAATTCTTGTTTTAAACAGCTCAATAAGTAATCAAACGCATTAAAAAAAATGGAAATCGTTCCAGACAAGGCATGAAGCCGCTTGATGAAAGGAGCTAAAAAATTACTACTTGAAGGTCAAAAACTGGCCAACGATAAATACAGGGTCGGCCAAAATAAGGGTCCTATCTTTAAATTTGAATAACTTGAATTTGAATAACTTCCACAAAATAAAAGTTAAACTCACCAAACTTTATGTGTGTGTAGACTGACCCTTCCGAGATTTTTTGAAATAAACAAAACAAATTTTAGCCGAAAAACACTTCTTAAAACTTACAAAAACTAAAGTATTGTTTTTTACACTGTTTTGAGTTTTTTAAGCAAAAATAATGTTTTCTAAATGAGGGTACGTTCCTTAGGGCTAATACGGCTCATGCTTGCTACGGAATGGGTCCTTTACTTATTCTAAAAAAAAAAATTAAAAAAATCAATAAATAAAAAAGTTATGAATTTTTAAAAATAGGACCCTTATTTTTGCCCACCCTGTATTAGATAGATAGATTCCGACCCAGAAAACAGCAATTCTTCCCCCATTTGTCAGAAGGAATGTGAGGACTAAAGGACAAAATCAGGGAAGCGAGAGTTACGAGGCTGTCGAAAGTTAACCCATGGTCCACTTTATACTCTCCTTCATACCATTGATCAATGATAGTACTCCCATAGTGTTCCTTATCTAATTAACCCTTATCTTCAAGTGGATCTTGGCCTTGACTAATAGTGACCAATAGTAAAAAAAAACATGGAAATTGAGATACCCTGGTATTGTACCAGTACCGATCAAGGAGTGTGTATAAACTAGTGTTTTGTTAACTAGTGAGGCTTCGTTGTCGTTTGTAAATATATTTAGGAAGTTAGAGACGAGTAGGCATTTGTTAGGCGGTTTCTGGGTGAATAGAAATCGGCGTAATGGAAGAGTTATTTTTCTAAAAATGGAGACTGGATTTATGAAACATGAACTTGAAAGGTAAAGAGGTTAAACTATGAAACATGTTCGCTATACATTCGACATCAAATACACGCGGCTTGTTAACTAACCTTCCGTTTAAGATGAGTACAACGTAGTTAAACAAACAGAAGGCGTGCGTCATTTATTTAGGCTACAAAGGAGAGCCTATCAGATGAAGTGTTTAACAGAATTTGATCTGTATATTAAACAAAGTAAATTCGTATCAGTAAGCATGGAATGACTTCTTTGGCCGGCTTGATTCCCATTTACTTGCCTCCCTACGGGGACAAAGTTATAAACAAGGTTGATCTTTAATGTAGAGAAAATCAAGCTCCCCCAAAAGAGCATTCTAGAGTGGTACAAAATTTAAAAAATTGTCTCAGTCTAGAAGGATTTCTCCTTCACCGACCGATGACAGAATGGATGAAGTGTAGTGTGAAAACATTTACTATGCTTTGTTTCTATTCAAATACCAATAATTCTGTTGTTGGATTTGGTTTCCGTGATTATTACTAAAATGAGGTGCTTACAGGTGGAACTACGTGAAGGTTGCTAACATCAATAAGTAAAAACCGGTTGGATTCGAAATTGGCACACACATACACACATACACACGTCTTATGCCTCTGTCGTTGGACACTTCACCACTGACACCTCTCATCTGTACATTGAAATTGTATTATGACAGTAGATGTCTATGCAACATTTTTTCAAGGGTATAATTGAGACGATAGTTAAAAAGTGACATATACAAATAGGTAAAACAAATAAGCAACAAACAAACGAATAATAATAATAATAATAATAATAACAACAACAACAATCATCATCATCATCATCATCATCATCATCATCATCATCATCATCATCATCATCATCATCATCATCATCATCATCATCATCATCATCATCATCTTGGGGCGCGAGTATTTCCACTCCACTCCAATTCCAGAGAAATCCAACGGTCGTTATTAGCGAAAAATCAATGGAAAACGGCTGTTGCGACAACGCAGTGTGATTAGTAACGCTTATCAAAAGACGCAGAGAGTGCTAGAAATCTGGCTAGACTTATTGTCACTCAAACTCCAGGGAGACCCATTTGTTAGCACATAATAACAATCTGAGCAGTACAAAGAAATTAAGACATATGGAAACAACGAAACAAGATCTACCAAAAGGTATACGAATTAAGGAGAAAAACAGAACAAACATAACAACTCTGGAGAAAGATATAGGAAAAACGACAAGATCACAATAGAAACGCCGTATTTTCCTTAATTAATCACCCGTATTCATTGTTTGAACGTAATCCTATATAAAATCTTTTCTGTACTTTAATTCCCCCCAAACAAGACACATTGCCACTGGGATGTAAGGGGGTTACTGTCAATTTGAGGTCATATCCACAGGGGAATCCTAAGTGGGAAGATGTGCAACGAGATATTTGTTCACATTACATTTAAATGTTTACATGTTGGTACAGTCAGGGAAACGGGGAGCTAGGAGGGAATTCCAAAGTCTAGCAGTTCGAGGAAATAAGCTATTAGAGTAAATAGCTTTCCGGTATCTGGGTATCTCAACAGTGAAGGGGTGTGATTTAGGTGATTGTCGGGTTGGTCAGGGAATTTATGTCGAGGAGGGCACCAAAGCAGCAAGTTCATTAGAGCACATTCAATTGAAGTACTTGTAAAACAAGCACAGACATGCAACATTGCGGGAATGGGACAGGGGCTGGAGCTTTGTAGACAGTGGGGAACTTATTATATTAGAGACTCTTTTTTGTCTAAGAGGGAGAGACTAGTGACTGGTACACCAGCCCAAATGGGACAACAATACCCTATGCATAGGCAAATAGTAGCTTTTTAGAGATATAGGATACTGCCAAGCGTAAGAAGTTTTTTTTTAACACGGTAGAGGGAGCCCACTTTCTTTGTAGCAGACTTGGCCGTATATTCTCTGTATTTGTTCCAATTCATGTTACCTGCGAATGTTAGCTCGAGTAGTTTGAATGATGGACTCTCAGGTAGGGTGCTATTATCCATGGTAATCGGTGCTTGAAAAGATTTCTTATAATTGTTACAGGGAGAGTTTTGTCTTAGTAGCATTAAATGTTACCACCCAGTTATGTTCCCGTTAAACTACAGAATAAAGGTAATTTTTAAGGATTCGACCATTGCACATATTATAAACTGAAACTTATTGGTGGTTCTAATCAAATCTTTCCTGAAGTTCATACATTACATCCATTGTTATTTCTTCTTCTCTTGCCCCATTTGAAGGTTCTTGATAAGGTTCAGAAGCGTATATGTGATTTCATTGGCCCTGCCCTTTCTTCTTCTCTACACTCTCTCTATCTCTCTCTCTCTCTCTCTCTTACAGGCATAGTGTTGCTAGTCTCAGTCTCTTATGGCATGTATTCTTCGGAATTGTGTGATTTATTCCCTGCTTTGTTTCTTTAAGCTCGTTTGACTCGTTGGTCTAGTTCTCTTCAATAATTCGCTGTTTTGATACCTCATTGTAATGCAGCTTCCTATTCCAATAGCTTATTTCCAAGAACTGCAGGCTTGTGGAACTTTTTTCCAGCTGACTGTTTTCCTCTTAACTATAACCTTGGTCTTTTCAAGACTACGGTCAATAGGCATCTCATGTCTTTGCGATAATCATCTTTCGTTCTATTTAGCTCCTTGCATCAAGTGGCTTCATGACCTGTCTGGAGCAATTTCCATAAAATAACGGTCACATATTTTTGCTAGCTTGGGAGGCTGGTCTCATGACAACAGAATAGATACTACACTACATCTACCCAACAAAAAAAGAAGATGGTATGATATCAACATAAGAGATGTTACACTAACATCAAGTGGTTTCACTTTTGTATATTTGTAGTTTGTCTGTAACATTTCATTAGTTATATAATATAGAGATTACATTCTATAAACAACCGTCAATGTAGACTTTTACTTTACGTGTCTTTGAATGATGTCGTCATACAACAGTTTCCCACTATTTTAACGTAGGAGAAATGATGGGGAAGAAGCAGCTTTCGCAAAAGGCCAAATTAGAAAGTAGCGGTTAAATGGGGCGACCAGGGAAGAGAAAGGTAGAAAGATAAAGAGACGGCTACAGAGAGAGGGGCAGAAATAGAAGTTTGAATATAAAGATGTTACACACGTGATTTTTCTTCAATTATATGTTTTTATGGCCTCGAGCAACGCCGGGTAGCCCCGCTAGTATAATATAGAGATTACATTCTATAAACAACCGTCTTCATAACCGCCGTCAATGTAGACTTTTACTTGACGTGTCTTTGAATGATGTCGTCATACGACAGTTTCCCACTATTTTACATCTTTCGCTTCGTTATCATTGAACTCTGCGAGATCTCTCCAGCTGTACTGGTTGAATTGTAGATGGCAGACAAGGTAGCGCAGATGGTTGGGTTGCTTTTGAAGCTCCATCTAGCAAACACAGCTTTTGATGGCCCAATTCCCGTTCTCATGTGATTGAACCCACGGAGCAGTGATTAGAAACCAAACTGTTGTAAGGAAAACAGGTATCTTAACTATTGAAAACTTTGCTTGGTCGAAAAAAAAACTTGGAAATTAAGATATTTCTTTAAACCATTCGTCTTTTTAAAAATAAATTCCTATTAGTAGATATTAGAGATACAAACACATACACACATATTAGTCCAGGCAATATAGCACATTTTAGGGCCCAACTTGGAACAAATTGCAACATAATTTTTTTCACCACCAGGCATTCCCCTGAGGTGTCTAGAACATCATACTAAAAGTCCTAAGAAATCAACGTTGAGTAAATATGTCTAATTTGCATAAATCCAAGATGGCCGCCAATTTTCGATAATTTGCCATATCTCCGCATTTAGATGTCATAATTGAGTGATTTGAAGTGCTAAAATGGGGTTTTTGAACACAAGGATTTACGTGGAGTAGGTTACATTTTTATTGGATAAAGAATTTATAGCCAAAAATCCAATATGCTGGAAAGAATGTCTATTTTTAGAATGTATTTGCTCAACATTTTATTTTTTTCGGTACATTTTTTAACCTAGGGCCTACTGAAATGTAGGAAAACACAATTGTAGCCATAGATAAGTTTGTTATCATACTCATGAACAACAGTAAGCCTGTGTTTCAACAACAGATCATCAATATTAATTTCAAGAGTGTCAATTCCAGTTGTGCCACTTTGCGGTATCCGGCTTAAGCATCGTCGTCTACATCATCTGACAAATCTGGCACCTGTGAGTTAGAGCAACTTGTACCACGACATTCTCTACACACGGCAGTGCAATGGAGACCATAGTTTTTGGCATGTGCACCTCCTTGTTTTGCAGTTATTCTTGCAGTTACAACAGATGACATCCAGTATCTCCGGTGGTGCTGCGGGCTGATCTGTCTGTATAGGCATGCACCTTCTGTCCACAAGGTGCCATCCCCAATCTTGTGGCTTCATGTTGACACATGTTCCTTTCCACTCCATTACCTGGTAATAGACACGGAGGCTATGGAATCTTGCAGCTGCTGATGTTGGGGGTAGAGCTTGTGGTTCCACGGAAGATGTGTTCTTGGAAATCTTGTCACAGAACCGTTTGTATCTTAAGCTGTCCAGTCCTTCCTCTTTGGTACCACCGTACAGTGATACCAGAGCTTTCTCTCCTGCAGCAGTTATGTCCTCCGGTGTTTGCCCTGATTTGTGGAACATCTCTGACTGCTCACGAAACAGGGAATCAGTCTTCACCTTCTTCACTGCCAAACCTTTTCCCAATCCAAACAGGCGACTAGTGGTATCGCAGCCAAGAATAGCATGGACAAAGAGCAGATGGTCGCAAATCTGAGGACCCAGCAACTCTTTCGACTGCTTTATGCACCACACCCTTCTCGATTTGGTGGCTTGCTTTGACTCTGATACCAGAAACAGTTCGTTTTCGGTCATATCAGCGTGATACAACAGGAGGACCAACAAATCTGTGTCGTCACCAATGAGAACCGTATCTCTTGTTCTGGCAGAGGCAAGGGCTGTTTGAACAATGAGGACATCAGCATCATGCTTTGCGTGTTCTGTGCTGCATCCAGCCCTTTCTAGTTTGTCGCTGAGAAAATGTATGAAGCGCTGTTTGTTTGCCTTGTTGTTCAGGAAGTCCTCCTTCTTGGATTGGATGATCATATCACCAGCAAAGCTTACGGTCAAACTAGAGCAGGTTCCTGTTCTTCTTTGTTGTGTGACATCTTTAGTTGTGGGTTCATCTTTGTAGCCATCGAAAACAATGACAGCAGCTCCATATTTCCGTGTCACATATCTGACATAAATCTGACACACACTATTATATGTGGAACCTCTTGGCCAGGGAATCCGATGGAGTAGCGCGCCGCCATCAAGGACATATTGGACTTGGTCTACACTCGGCTCACGTTGTTCTTCATCTATAGACTTCCACAGAACATCAGCAAGGACTGCCTTATTGGCCTGCAAGGGAAGGGATGACGAGTCAAATAAGGCAGGAGGGTGGCTACAAAGTTCGAACTTGAATAACGTTGACAAGTCTTTGCACCGTTCACCTACAATGCTCACAAGAATCTTTTCTCCAATTTCTTTTGTTTGGTCAACATTGACTCCGTCCTGAGCGGCCATGCCATTAGCAATGTTGTGAAGTGAGGTATTCTCCTTGAATGGATCTCTTTCCTTCAGATAGCTGATAAGATCGAGAATGTCCTTGACATCTCTGGCCTGTCTAGCCTTCGAAATATCTTTGTGTTCGTCGCTGGTTTCGTAGGAGACCCCGCTGAACTTCTGCATTGCATCGTTGATGTTTGCGCATGCTGGCATGGATAGGACCCACAGTAAGCGCTGAGTCTCTGTCATCCCTTTTCCTCGAGTTAGGCCCCCATGCGTCTTTATACTTCTCATCAAAACTTGTTCGATGATCAGATCTGTGGAGAGCCCTGCCCAGTATCTATCACTGCGCCGCACACGTGGTATCCCTCTTGGAACTTTTTATACACATCCGGATGTGTATTTGGTAGTTCGGTCATCATTTGCAGGTAAACATATGCAGACTTTGTATACAGTCGGTGTCCAGCAGCGGCAAGGTAGGGAAGCATATCGTGCACACATTGGAGGTGTAAGCTCCAGTTCCCTGTTCTTTCAGCTTTAATAAATTTCCGCAAGATGTCCACCATGTTGAGATACTGCAACCAGAGTTTTGCTGTTGGCATAGTCATCATTTCCTTTTTGTTGTCAAGTTCAGCCTGGATTCTTTGCAACTCTTTTGCAGAGCAAACTTCTTCCACTTAGAGGGAAGAGGACATTGCTCTGTCATACAATTCACTTGCTGTAGTTATGTCAGTCGTCACTGTATCTGAAGGAATATCTTGTGGTTCTACATTATCTGTCTCAGTATCAGCAGTTGCCACTTGTGGTTCCTGAACTGTGTCTTTGGTTGGCACAGGCACATTGTAGGCATCAGCGACCAAAATGGTGTTCAGTGCAGCATCTACCAGCATATGTCCCCGCACTGCTCTGGAAACAGCTTTGCATGTCATCATGTGGGGCACTGTGTTTCCAGCATATACCACTTCGGGCAACTCTTGCAGTCCCGAGCCTGCCATTAGGTGACCTATGCTCCCAAGAAAGCTCATCTGCATGTGAAATCCCCCAAGCCTGAGGACTATGCGCTTGAGATCACTGTCATTTGGTTGAGACATTATAATCGTTAAAGCTTTCCAGTACAAGGGTTGGTCGAATGTGAGGATTGGAGTAACGTCGTATAGTTGAGCTTGGGTATACACAAACTTCATTGTAGAGTAGATACATGAAGCATGACTGGGATCAAGGTCAATCATTGGAAGGAATGTCACAGAAGCTTTTCCTGGGTGTTGACCTCGATGCAGGAACTGCATCATGCCAGACCATGATGGCCTTGGAGAGTGGAGAAGTAATGATGTCTTCCACAGTATATCTAACTCTGATGTTGGATCCTCTTCTGTCGTGTGAACCAGTGGATTGTAGATGATAGGTTCCAATGCTGGAGGAATTTTGAAGTACTGAATGCTGATGCGACCAATGGCAGCAATCTCTTTAGCCGTCACATGGAATGTGGGGACAGCCTTGCTTGTTTTTGTTTCTGGTATAACAGTAGCTATAATGCCCATTCCATGGAATGTCCCTGTGCCATCAATTGTTGCCACATTATGGTCCACATTATCGGCAATATACACTATGTGGTGCTCTTCGGAATACCCAGGGATCTCAGTACCTTGTACAACAGCTGCACTCCGTTCATATTTCATGACCTCAGCATAGGAAGATGAAAACCCATGCCCGTGAAGCGTGTCCACCAAAAAACGTGACGCAAAATGGTGGTGCATCTGGATACCGAGCCCAAGCTGAAGAGGGGTTATTATTGCCCTTGGTCGTATGGCTTGCATTATGGCCTGCCCAATCGAAGCAAGTTTTACACCAACATTTTTGCCAGCAAACATAGTCCTAAGCAGTAATTACAATGAGTTTGGAATGTAGCTAGCAGAATCAGCAATGTCGCCAGTGTCTGGATAGAAATCCTTTGGGGTTTCCATGGACTTTACATCACTGGCAATGAGTTCTGCAGCAGCTTCAATAATATTCAACTTGTCATCTTCAATATTTTCAGCTTTCTGTTGCTTGTGGAATGCATAGAGGATTGAGCTTGCTGTATCTCGCAATGTGACCACACATTCTTTGGTGCTCAGCACAGTCATTAAAACCCTCTCGCCAAAGTGCTCCTTTATTTTAGTTTTCATGTATTTAGCACTGTAAGGTTCATGCTCTGTGTTCTGAAGAAACTCTGACATTTTGAGAACAAGGTCATGTATGGTGGTTTGCTCCTCGTCATTTTCCTCTAAGAACTGAGCCACTTCCAGGAACGCTGACGTTCTCTCGTCTATCTCAGGCCTTCCGAGTTTGAGCCTCTTTGATTTGTCTCCAGTACTACTGGTGTCTAAAGAGTGCTTAGTAAGAATGTTTTTCCCTGTCCTAAAGTTGCTACTGCACTGCTGGTGATACATTGCATCCGCTGCGTGTAGGTCATTCACCGATGCTATTCTGCCTAATACTGTTGCAGACCATTCGTCATTTCTAGAATGACAAACCTGAAGGATACTCTTCTGAAAGTCTTCTGTCCTAACTGGGAAAACACCCAGTTCTCTTTGCTTCCTACCAGTTTTAGCTGACTGTCCACACAACAAGCAGTGTTCTTGAAAATTGAAGTGTAGTTCAGAACGGAGCTCACAGTGGGGTTTTGGTGGTTGTTGCTGTCTTGCTAGGTCACGTGCAATGTTTTCTGCTTTGCAATAGTTGCGGCGACATTCTACGTGTAGTGTCTCTCCTGGATTCACTACCAAATCGCTACCACGTTGACTACTTGCACGATTCACGCCATCGCTGCCTTTTGTTCGAAGAACAACTGTCGCCTTTCCGTCAGAGATTGATTCATTACAGATGCGACACTTCTCCATTGTCAATGTTTGCTGAATCTCAGATTAATTACCCTGGAATAGAAACAAACATAATATATAAAGTTATAAAATAAATAGTTAAATATAAAAAGTTATAATATAAAGTTAGTCAAGAGTTAGTAAGTTAT
This sequence comes from Sepiola atlantica, assembly GCA_963556195.1. Taxonomy (NCBI): domain Eukaryota; kingdom Metazoa; phylum Mollusca; class Cephalopoda; order Sepiida; family Sepiolidae; genus Sepiola; species Sepiola atlantica. Next base: position 196,618,819 of record OY744520.1, on the reverse strand, counting down.
AATAAAGTTATAATATAAAGTTAGTCAAGAGTTAGTCACATGAGGCAGCAAAACAGTCACATTTCAGTTTGCCTATGTTTCGGATACCACGCATATGAACATTTTTCAATATTTTTTGGCCATATTGGATTTTTGGCTATAAATTCTTTATCCAATAAAAATGTAACCTATTCCACGTAAATCCTTGTGTTCAAAAACCCCATTTTAGCACTTCAAATCACTCAATTATGACATCTAAATGCGGAGATGTGGCAAATTATCGAAAATTGGCGGCCATCTTGGATTTATGCAAATTAGACATATTTCCTCAACGTTGATTTCTTAGGACTTTTAGTATGATGTTCTAGACACCTCATGGGAATGCCTTGGGGTAAAAAAAATTATGTTGCAATTTGTTCCAAGTCGAACCTTATTTTGCCTGGACTATATAGAGAGTTTGAATGCAGATATATAGATAGATAGATAGATAGAGAGAGAGAGAGAGAGAGAGAGAGAGAGAGGGAGGGAGAGAGTTTTAATGTCTACTCGACCCCATCTTCGAGTCTCTTCGGTCTCTCTGTACAAGGGTTCGCCAGGACAACCTGACATGAGGATACTTCATCCTACAAGAAAACTTTGGCCAAATATTCAAAATAACATAGTATTCGAAGCCCAAATAAGATACCTTCAACACGACTATACACTGGCTCATACGAGGAATGGTGCACCTTCTCCTAGTGATGTTACCTCAAGTAACATCACTTAGCTACACTTATACTCTGCCAGCCCAGATACATTCTTGTCCTGGAATCTGGCAATACCAAGAAAAGACCACAACAAAGATAAACTATAACATAGTTAACTGGTCAATTGGGGAGACGAAAATTGGTGTTGTTCACGGCTTTACGGATTCACCCTTTGCGAAATAGAGGATAACTTTAATCAAACACTCGCATATATATGTATCTTATATAGAAATCACGTGTTAGCACTAGGATGGGGCCCCTTGATTTTTGAGAGCTAACAGAACAATAAAATAAAATATATATTGTATGAAAATATACTTATGGCAAGTAAGATACATAGACACATTTATGTTTCATTCACGGCATAAAGCGTTACGTTCTGATAATTTCCCCCGGGAATGAAACATAAACTTTCTGCGTAGCTTATTTTTTATAAATATATTTTTTATACTACTACTAAGCTCTACTCGTGTATAGAGCACTGTTGAAGTAAATACTGAAAAAAAAAATATATGTATTATATTATTTAAATGATAGTAATATATCTAAGAACACATTTCCTATTTTATTTTATTTATTTAGTTATTTCTTTTGAATTCTACTTCGTCTACACAATTATTCTATGGAGGACTCTTTGGGTAAGGTTTTCAGTTCATTTGTTTTAAATTAAATGACAAATACATTTCCTTGATCTTAACTTTTAAAATCCCAGCCCAAACAATATGTATTTTATAGAATCACTCCCATCTACAAACAGGGCTCCGAGCTGATTTCTTCTACGTATTTTCGGCCGTTACAAACGAATATGCTATTGAAATCCGTCGTTCCGGCCTTTTTTTTTGGTTTTGTTTATATGTTTATTTGCAGTGTTTTTCTTTTTGACTTTTTTCTACGTACTTTTTTGTACAGGTTTTCGATTGTCACGTTTCGTTTATTTTTGGTTTACTTTTTAATGTTGAGAGGTTAAAAAATCGGACGTTTCATCGGCTGAAACGTTGTGAAAATATAACAACCAAAATAAAAAAAATAGTTGTCAAATTAATATAAATAATCGGAAGAAAAAACAACAAAATAAATACATTTTTTAGCGATTGTTTTGTTGTTAGGCGAAATTGACTTTTAACGGTCCCACTTTAAAAAAAAGAAAAACATGGCCTTCTTTAATCCAAACTCTAACGTTAATCAGGGTTGGCTATTAAACAAACAATGTGCGGTCTACGTTCTCGCCGGACAACCATAAGCAGCAATTAATTTAATAGTTCAACGTTGGGGACTCGAATTTCTTGCGTTTATCTACTTTTACCGTGCTTGTATAAGCCTCGAGGGAAGTATAGTAGGACAGACTATACCCACAAGCCTTGATGGTGCAACTAATCTTTATTGAAACAACACAGCCTTTCTCTGCTTTGTTTTCAGTTGTCCTGGATCTCCCCTTGCCACTAGAATCAAGTAATAACCTTCTAAAAAAGATGCGGTTGTAGATTTAGCAACCCTTGCCTCACTTTAGACCTAGTGCACACACTCTAACACTCTAGATTAAAAGGGGGCCTTTTTTAATGTGTGGAAAACTAGATTGAATAAGAGGAGGAATGACACTTTCATCAGAACGGAGAAAGCAGAGACGTTATTTGATACGCAAATGGTTAAAAGCACGAGAAAAATTTACGCAATTCATGGCACACGAAAAAAAAACAAAAAAAAAAAGAAAGAAAAGGAATTGAAAACGAAAGTAGAAATGATGAAACTCTAAGAAAATAAAATAATGGAAAAGCAAGTCGTAAGTAAAGAAGCCAATAGACAAATGTATTGAAATATGCGACTCGGATTACGGGCATTTGGGTGTGGCTTTTAATCTCGAATAACTCTGAAAAAAAGAAAGGCACATCTATCTTTTACAGGTAGCAGGTGCGAGCAGATGGAGCAAAGCGACCATTTTGTGCAGACCTCGATTTCATCCATATTTTTTTCGCATTATATTTTTGTTACAACCTCTTTACATGTACTTTTCTCGTTCAGCTTACGTCTATCTATCTATCTATCTATCTATCTATCTATCTATCTATCTATCTATCTATCTATCTATCTATATCCCAATCTTTTCATATCTATCTAGCTAGCTAGCTAGCTAGCTATCTAGCTATCTATATCTCAGTCTTTTCATATCTATCTATCTATCTATCTATCTATCTATCTATCTATCTATCTATCTATCTATCTATCTATCTATCCATATCACAGTCTTTTCATATCTATCTATCTATCTATCTATCTATCTATCTAGCTATCTATCTGTCAATCGAGATAACCTATTTATTTAATTTTATATGTAATCATATACGTATATAAATATATTTATGTATAAGTTCCAATCATGTATACATTCCTTATTCTCATACCTATATATTAATAAATCTTTCTCATAATATCTATTTATATGTTAATGTCTATATATTCATATATACATATATATATATTCATATATATATATACATATATATATATATATATATATATATATATATATATATATATATATATATATATATATATATATATATGTATATATATATATATAGAGAGAGAGAGAGAGAGATATAGTGTATTTAGGCGGCATTTTTTAATTTAAGCAAACATTGTTAAAAATGACAGAATCATTCTGCTTAATTATAACTTTTATTTTATTTTAAATTTTTTGTGTTGAAATAAAAAAACAAATTAATGTATGTTCCATCACGAACGTTTTCGATGCTTCGCCGAATCATCTTTTCTTCATCTATTTTGTCTATTTGTTTTTTGTCACCTAAAGACGATTCAACGAAGAATCGAAAATGTTCGTGATACATATGGAACATAAATTATTTTTTTAATTATTTCAACACAAAAAAAAGATCAATAAAAAAAATTGAAAAAATAAAAAAGCAGAGGAATTCTGTTATTTTTAACAATGTTAGCTTAAATATTAATATATATTTATTTGATCTGTAACGGTAACTGATGGGTTGGAGGTTGGGTAGGTTCGATAATATCGATAGTGACACACTCTCCATCCTTAATGTGTTAGCTTTGAAGTTTTTACTGGTAGAGGTGGATAGTTTGTTAGGGGGTCCATAGCCCTTTTGCCTCTAAAATTAAATTAAAGAAATATCATGAATAGATTACAGAGGGAACTCTATGTCTATACTGAATCATAAAATAACATCAATCCTGTTTGAAACTTCAATAAAAGACTTTGGATTTCGAGTCACTATAAACCATTCTATAACCAGTAAATTAAAAGATCAGGAATGTAAATTCCGAATAATTTACGTAGTTGCAAACTTGAATAATTAATCTTGACTCTTTAATAATACTCTTATAATTTAGAGTAGCATAGAATGGGAGAGATTTAGGGAGGATATAGAGATGCAGTTAACATATAGGGGGGGGGATCGTATCAGCGTAAAAATATATTACTTGAAATTAAGTAAGATGTCCTTATTTATCTATATAATACTAAAAGTCTATTGATCTTGTATGTTTGCAATCAGCTTTCAGCTTTCCGGTTTTCAACATCCGGTTGCGCATGCGTAAATAGCATCGTCTTCAATCTGTTATTCCAATTCCGTTATTCTCTATTATGATTAACGAACGCATGAAATTTTTCATTCTGGAAATTTTTATATCGCTTTTAATATAAACAATTTCATTTAATTTCATCAAATAGTTTTTTTGTTTTCTTCACGGCTAAAAACATTCAACGGGAGGACTTCGTAAAGTCTGTCGCAGTTTCAAAAAAACTCCTCCCTTTTAAAAAACAAAAACAAACAAACAAAAAAACAACACTCATTATTAATATCAGCCATACTAGCGGTCGGTGAACGAAACCACCTCCCACTTTCCCTCTCATAGATTTCACCACTCCTACTCCCTCTGTTTTCGTTACGTACGCGAGAAAGCCTGCTGTACCCCTTCCTTTCTCAAATCGCCCTGGCCACCGCTACAAGTCCGCCATTTACACTGATTCTTTTTAAAGATGTTTAATATACCTCCATCATTTTTCTTTTTTTCTTTTCGTTTTTTTTAATGCGTGCTCGTATATATAGATCAATCCCCATGGCTGGCAATACTGGAGTTGAGCAGCGAGATGCTTGTAGTTACGTGTGTGTGTGAGAGAGAGAAAGAGGGAGCGATGTAAAACTGGATAGAGTTATCCCCCTTAACTAATGCAGACCTTCTTACTAGAGGGCGTGATTAAAAAAAAATTTCTTTTTCTTCTTCCAATGTTTTTTCAAGTCGTCTGCTTACATTTCCAAACGAAAACAATTATAATAAACAGAACGACTCATAGAAATCTATCTATATTCTTTTTTCATTTTAATATACTTTCATAGAAATGCTTCTGTTATGTAAAAAAAAACTATTTTCTTTATGCCACAAGTGTCACGCTCATACATTAATTCCATAGCTAATATAACAAACTGACCCAACGGGTCACGGGTGGTCTAGTATATTAATAATTTTTTGATGGGTAATATACAGGGTGATTCATAAGTCACTTAGCTATTTAAAATGATTACCATATGAAGCACAAACATACTATGAACTTTTTGATAATTGTGATCTTACTCTCTAATTACTGCTATTTGTTATTTTAAATCTGATCGTTTATATATTTGTTTCTATATATATTTATTTTGATTTATTTAAATTTGTGTAAATCATCATATGTGCTTTTTTTCAGGCAGTATGTCATTTACAATTGAAGAGCGAATTTTTATTGTTATTCATATAGCTAAATTTGATGAATCTCCCACACTTGTTGAAAGGCAATGACGACCTCAAATCAAAAATCACTGCCGAGTTTGTTAAAATTAATCAAACAAATATGCTATAAAGAGTCGTAAATTACTTGCAAAAAAGAATGGAGCTATGCATGCAAAACCAAGGTGGAAATTTTCAAAATTTGCTGTAATCTTAAACTCACATAAATGAATTTGTTGAATAACCTTTCTGTTTTGTATTACCGTATTTTTTAACTTTAGAATTTCAAAAACAAATAGCTAAGTGACTTATGAATCACCTTGTAGAACTTTCACGATGAATCTAGTGAATTCACTTCTTCCTTCGTGTGAATCAGATGATTTTGGTGTTGGCATTATTTTCCCCGATGTTTTTCTAGTTAGAAATCTTTCTGGAAAGACATCGGGTACTTACGGGAAGAACCACAAGAAGGTTGCTAACATCCCTAAGTGAAAGTTGTACTGTGGAACCGACTGGATTCGAACTTGGAACACCCAGGTCTTCAGTCTGTGTCGATATCCACTTAACCAGCGTCACCTCCAACTGTGACATACTGATGTGATAATACAAGAAAGGGACAATAAATTAAATTATTTTTTTTAGCACAGATCGACTGTAACTCAGTCTATATTGTCACATCTAAGACTATTATTATAAATAGGCTTTTTGAAGAGGGATTACAGTTGAACCCGCTACGTAACTATTCAACAAATTAAACATGAAGAATATAAATTAGAAATTATTTGAATAGTAGGGAATTTGAATTAACTGATACGTCATCATTGATATCACGGTAATCCATTAGGACATTTCATAATAATGCTAAGTCCGGGGATATGTATCAACATAGTTAACTTATAGAGACTATCGCTTCAGGGTAAAACCTATTCTACTCAATTTAAGTAATGGATGTTTTCTATATATAAACATATTGGGGATAGTATTGGGACTATCATGATGAATCTAATAAATGAAATTAATCCATCATGTTATATCGGTCTGATAATATGGGGGGAGGGGTGAATTAAATTATACATGTTTTCTAATATAAATAACTTGCTATTGTAATGTGAAATTTCACTATAAAGAATTTAACACAAACCTTTCTAGAGGGAGTTTATAGTTAAATCAGCAACATACACCGAGCGAGACGAATAGCTTATTATGAATATAGAATCACATTTTTTCCTTTTTAATGGGTAACTGATATGCTAAGGGGTAGATAACTCGGGATTTTATCAAATGAGTTACAGCCCTTGGTTCTTAATCTGAAAATGTGTGAAACGAGGTAGTTGATTTTTTGAGTCATATGGTGATGATCTAATTATAGGAAAAAGAAATATATAAAATAAATATTTAGGAAACAAATCTGATTAACTTCATTTTTAAGTTTTATTTTATCCGAAAAAATAATAATATCTGTAATTGGACCATTTATTTGTTTGGTATTGATGTCATGTAGGACAGCAATTACGAAAATAACTTTAGTTACTGCGAACCTCTTGTTTACATTCCAAGCTAACAATACTTTCGTATCATGATTTTATGTTGAATAATTTTTTTGAATCATAATTATTTAACTATAGGATTAATAATATTTTATCAACAGGCATTTTCAATGTTTTCATAGAGAGTTTTTCCATCGGTGTTCTGTTTTGTATTGAAGGTTAATCGAGACTAACTTGACTAGTTTTGAATACTTAGTGACGGTTTGAAAATTGATTCTAGTATCGGGTGCAACGCCTTAGTTCAAACTATATGTCAACTTTTGATCGGAGTATTTTCATGCCTTTTTATCAAGCCTTTTTAAGCTTTTCTCATTTCACTTTCTTGTGTTTTAGATTGATATGTTTTTCTATTACAATTAAATGAACAATTTCTCTGATGATCAGCGATGTTAAACTAAACACTATATATATATATATTGTTTTCTTAACTCAGTTAAGAAAACAATATGTACATATATATATATATATATATATATATATATATATATATATAGTCTTGCAATTTTTTCTTATTTTTCTTACGCGCGTTTCATAGCACAACTGTGAAACGCACGATAGAAAAATAAGAAAAGAAAAAACTGGAATACGATGAATATAAATTTTGATTGAAGGAAAAATACAAGTATTTGTCGAAATCAGAAAATATGGAAATTGAAAAAAATAAATATAAAACAACTATGGTAATGGATTGATTTTTCCTTTGGTCAATGAAATGTAACTAAAAAGTATATATGCTCTGAAGCTTGTAACACAATCGCATTGAACTTACAATTTGAAACAATCTCATAGATTATAAGGAGTGTACATCTAAATATAATGTTACGTTCCTTTATGTAAACACTCTCTGACTGCTGCTTATAAAATTGTCCGCTTACTGACATAAATAAGTTTATTTCGCATCATTTCGTATGACTGTTCATGCTGGCCTCATCGGTTAAAGGGTCGGATTTGGAGTTACAAACAACTCTTGTTCCGGGGTTCGAATCTTTACACTGATGATTCTGCATAGATTAAACGTATACGTATTTAGATAATAATTAAATATTTATTATTGAACAATAATTATATATGAAGAGCTCGAATACAAAACGCGATAAATCCAATTGGTAAAAAATTGCCACATTCAACAATAAAAGGATGAATCTATTCAATTTAGACTTCGACTAACAAATTATTTTAACTGAAGGCAAAAAAGAATTATGCCGGTCTCAGATTATGTAAAACATGATTTGGGGAAGTGGTCGAGTGTTGAAATGCAACACTTTTTGTAATGTCGTTTATCGCGTTTTGCATACGAACTCTTCATATATATATATTATATATATATATATATATATATATATATATATATATATATATATATATAAGTGTTTAAAGTTCATTTTTTTTTAAAAGCATCTATTGTTAAATTTAATAAGGAATAGGTATAATAAATACCTTTATAAGCATTAAGATGCGATATCAATTTTTTTTTAACACACCGATGATGCCAGGTTTTGGCGAAATATCTGTATCACTTTAAACTAACAAAAAAAATATGCTAGTTTTAATAAAAAAAAGAAAACGAAAAAAAAAATCGGTTTCGATTTAATGTTTTTCTTTTTTTTTATGGAAAAAAAAATTGATATCGCATCTTAATGCTTATAAAGGTATTTATTATACCTATTCCTTATTAAATTTAACAATAGATGCTTTAAAAAAAAAAAATGAACTTTAAACACTCATACAAATCACGTGTTGCATCACGTTCTTCATATTTGATGATGGGAAACTACATCTTGCCCATTCGGCTGTATAACAACAAGCCGTTAAGAGATTAAAAAAAAATACAAATCCGATGACATCAGGATATATTAACACACCGATGATGCCAGGTTTTGGCGAAATATCTGTATCACTTTAAACTAACAAAAAAAAATGCTAGTTTTAATAAAAAAAAAGAAAACGAAAAAAAAATCGGTTTCGATTTAATGTTTTTCTTTTTTTTTATGGAAAAAAAAAATTGATATCGCATCTTAATGCTTATAAAGGTATTTATTATACCTATTCTTTATTATATATATATATATATATATTAAAATACGTCACGAATGCAAATTTTTGGATACCTATTCCTAAAAAGTACCATATAAACAAATAGTGTGTAAACGATTGTTTCTATATAACTCACAGATGGGACCCTGGTTGACCTGTGAGTAGTGGTATCGAAACCCCAAAGCTTTCAAATTGGGGCCTCACCACTAGATGCAATTTTGTTTGATACCGAGGACGGTTAGGGGAGCTAATGTATTTAATAGGGTTAGGAAATAGGGTAGGCAGACAAAAGTAGAAAAGTGTGGGAAAAATGGATTTAGGGTTAGTGGCGTTGAATAAAAGCAAACACTTGGCCCAACTGATACTATTTAATTTTTATTCGAATTCAGAGTGCGATTTTCCTCACATTAAAATTCGACGTTGTGTTTAACTATGCCCTCGTGGGTAGGCAAGTAAATAGCGAGCTAAAGATGTCTGATGCAGTTTTTTGTCTTGGAGGAATTCATACATTTCCTAAAGGTAATAGACCAAAACTGAACATAGTGGACCAGACTTAATATTGAACTCGTCTCGGCGATTCCATAATGCGTGCGGACCTCCCACAGCTCTCGCACTTCCCTCAAATTCTAAATCCTTTATTTATACTTCGAACACTGTACGTCAGCTTTTGATTTACGATATGTACTTAACCGAAAGAGAATCGTCTCAAGTGATCCTTGGCGTTGATGTTCTTTTACTTTTAAAATTAAAGGGCGCATAAAAACTGGAATAAATGGCGGATTATAAAAAATAAAAATAAATGTTTAGTTTTTCCTTTCTTTTTAATCCTTCATTTGATGGCGTTTTTTTTCCGCCATGTTCGCTTTTTTTTTGTATGAAGTTTTCTTTTCGAGTCTCTTTTACGGACTTAACGCTTAAACTTAATCCCATTACCATTCGTCATTTATTTTATTTATACAATGACGGACCGCTTCAATTGTGTGTATAGTGTGTACTTTATCACATCATTGATTTCTCTGAATTCCACAGATGCCACACCTGGTCATCGCCCGGTCGCTGGCGTCATTGTCCGCCACTCGTGTGACTAATCGTTATTTTAGTTGCCCACTTGGTCATTTCTTCGACCCTTCATTTCTAGTCGTTACATTTTATTTTCCCTTCAGAAGAAACTACAATTTACGTTACTAAAATTATGGGCGTTACGGGTTCAAATTCTAATATACATTAAATATTAAATTGTTTTTGATGCCAATACGTAGTTAAAGCAAAACCAATGGTTTTGGACTATTAAAATAATTTCCAACGCTATTGATAATATTACATTTTTTGAATTTTCCTTTTTTAGATAAGGATTGACAATATGTATTTAGATCTTTCGGACTATTGCTTTCGGTACACCCAAGATGAGAACAATAGTTCAAACAATCCAAATACATGCTATTGATAATGTTTATGCATTCATTTATTTATTTACTATAATCGCTTATGTTTGAATTCATGTTTTGAAACATGACGTGAATCATAAATATAAAGCTATAGTTATTGTTTTAAGGTAATGTTTTAAGCTCTATTCATAAGAAAGTTTATATAGCTCAGTTAGTAGAACCTCAAACTGATGATCTCAAGATTTCGGTTTCGATTTCCGGCCAAGGCATTCGTTTTACTTGTTGGGAAATTATTATTCACTATTAATGCAATATTCTTAATTTCTAAAAGTAGTTAAGATATCCGATATTTCGAAATGAGACACATTCAGCAATGTATTTATTACGTTTAAAAAAATGAGGACTGACGGACAGACGGACACAATCTCTATTTATATAAGATTTCTATTTCTATTGCGTATACTTCCTTTTATTAAAGGTGATTGGAAGAAACTCATTATTATTAAGTACTCGTAATTTATTACAGACATATAATTCTTATATGAATTGAATATGTTACGGAAGTTTATAATTTTGGGTATTATTTATAATTTCGTATGGGCGCCAGCATTCGACACTAACTTCTCAAACTTACTGGGAACCACATCAAATGATTTCACAAACAACTCTTAATTTTTAAAAATACTTCTAGGAAAAAGAATTAATGAGATGGGTATATTTACATATCAATGATGATTAATATCATGAGAGGACTGAACATACCATAAATTCAACATAACAACTGACCCAAAAAGTAGCAATTCAAACTTTACGTGGCAGACTAAGCAACATTCTATTTAGAATTTAGCATATTTGTCGGTCTGTCATATAATTTCAAAATAGCGTGACAGGCCAAAGAAAATGGTATTTCAAAGTTTGCATGACAGACCGACAAAAATGCTATTTTTTACTTTGCGTGACAGACCGACGAAAATGGTATTTCAAAGTTTGCATGACAGACCGACGAAAATGCTATTTTTAACTTTGCGTGACAGACCGACGAAAATGGTATTTCAAAGTTTGCATGACAGACCGACGATAATGCTATTTTTTACTTTGCGTGACAGACCGACGAAAATGGTATTTCAAAATTTGCATGACAGACCGACGATAATGCTATTTTTAACTTTGCGTGACAGACCGACGAAAATGGTATTTCAAAATTTGCATGACAGACCGACGATAATGTTATTTCTAACTTTGCGCTACAGACCAACCAACATGATTTTAAAAATTTACGTGACAGACCACGAAACTGTTTTTCAAACTCGTCGTGACAGACCACGAAAATGCAATTTCAAAGTTTGCGTGACAGAGCGAAGAAAATTCTATTTCAAACTCTACGTGACAGAGACAAAAATGCTATTTCAATCTTTGCGCGACAGACTGACGGATTTTCTATTTCAAACTGAAATGTGACAGAGCCTCTTATAGAGCGGTTTAGACACATTTAATATTGCGTCCATTCGAGTTGCGCGTTTAGTGATGAAAATGCTATTTCAAACTTAAGAGTGGCAGACCACCCGTCCGACACGGCCTATTTTAAATATGCGAGGACGCATAGAAAACTCACAAACATGCAAACAAACACACAAACAAACAAGCAAACAGATAATAATGAACTTTTAATCACCATTTTGGTTAAGCGTACACTTGTTTTATAGATCAGGTCTACGCCGTCAGCCGTCTCGTTTCTCGTTAACCATCGCCTTACGGCGGGCTGCCCTTTTCACTAGATTTATAGTCAATCAAATTCCTGGCCCCTTTTTCTTCTTTATCTCGGAATTTCGACGTTTAAGGCGTAGATAAGACACATCACATCCGAATAGAAGACGGCAATTTACATTCCTATTAACGCATTAGCGCTGAATTGTGCCCCTCACCCCCATAAGGAAAGACCCCTTTTGAAAGCCATGTCGGCACATATGGAGATGCAGTGTTCGCTCTGAGGTGAAAGTTGGACATATATCCCTCTTTAAGCTTGTTATAACTCACTTAATAGCCATAAACTTTGAAAGTGAAGCGACAGATGCAAAGAATATTATTCAGATTCACAGTCTTGGAATTCGAACCCAGGAGGTCGTCGATTGTAGGTAAATTCTAACAATAGAGACGAAAATTTACTTTTTTTTTTTTAAAGTGTATCAGATGTTTCGTGTGTCGGGCGGCCGTTTTCCAAAAATAAAATAATTCGTGTTTATAATTTGAGATTTTTATACTTGCAATCAGTTTACATGCGTGCGTAATTAACTTGCATGTGTAGAGACCACCTGACTTTACAAAGATTCAAAGCAGACGACAAGTTCTGAGAGAAAGCGCTGGTATTAGAAAGTTTGTCACTTTGTTATGGTGTTGGACGAACAAGAGTTCTTTCTGAAATTTGGACCATCATTGTGACCTTATTTCGGCTACAGGAGATTTACATACATCTTTTGTTTCTTACATAAATATATTTATTTTGTTCGGATCGAGGGTCGTGTTCCCCCGATTATAAACGTGTTCAGTAAATCAAGCAATGTTGCATGCAAAGACAGAGTAATAATTAATAAACAAAATGAAGTAGTTCAAATTAAGTTTATTGAACGTGTGTGTACGTGGAATGATGAAGTGTGTGATGTATGCATGTGTGTCGATGGAAAAACAGTTCTTGAAAAAGGTATGAGAAGAAATGAATCCGGCGTAGGAAAAGTCTTTGAAAGCCGTAGACAAAGAAAATGAGTTGAGAACTCTTACCGTTGTTTGCCCACGTGTTGACGGAAGAAAAGTGTGTTGGTTGTTGTTTTGCCGAGACTAGTTGAAGAGAAAAGCGTGAGACGAAACGCTAGTGTATTAGCGTCGTTCTGTCGACCAGAGAAGAGTGAAACGGAACGCTAGTGTCAGCGTCTGTCTGCCGAGGCTGGTCGGTGAAGGAGAGAGATGGATTTTCCGTTTGCAACGGTTTTTATAGTCAGAAGGGCAGATAACTCTGGTGTCGCTTTACAGTGCCACCTGTCGGTGAAAAAGCGACACCTACCGGCAAACCGGTGTAGTTATGTTTTGAAAGGAGGAGGTAACTGCTACAATTTTCTATAACATTGCCTGCCCAACTCTTTGCATGTTAGCTTCGACTGAAACCACACAAAAAGTCCATGAAGGGTTAAGGAAGATGGAAAGATCAAGAAGGGAGAGCAAATCTCCACTGGAAAAGTACGGAGAGAACTGCGACTTTGGGGAGGCTTATTGCCTGCCAAATCCCAGAGAAGACGAATGTTTGTTACCACCGAGAAATCAATATTAAACGGCTTCTGCGATAACGCAAAATGATTTGAAACGGTTATTAAAAGAAGAGGAGAGTGCTGGAAATAAGGGAAGACTTATTATCACTCAAACCGGAAGGGATACCATTTATTATTGTCGGTGAACAATCACTGATAATGACTTGTGAGAAAACTAATAATAATAATAATAATAATAATAATAATAATAATGATGATGATTATAACAACAACACCAACAATAATAATATGGCACCAGCCTCGACTGATGTCACATAAACTTGTCGTGAATGGTTAAGGAGGATGGAAAGACCGAGAAAGTTTTATTATTCCACCGCGGCGAAAAACCGTAACTACGCCCGTGACTGTCTGTAATTTCCTTGAAGACCCCCTTTTCAATTAGTTACTACACCGAATTGTAAGAGCAGGCGTCACTCTTTTAGCAAGATTACTCAAGTTACCCTCGATCATCACCTTATAAAACTGAGTGTTAAGCAAGGGGCATCAGGTACCAGTTATTGAGTCTTTGGTATGACTCGATCGAGGATTGAACCTTAATCTTTCGGCCCATTAGGAAACACTATAACCATTATACCAAATAGGCCGTGATTAATAGTTAATATCTATTCCTAAAAATGTGTTTTATGTCAAGAATCTTGACAACTGGTTGTGTAAAATAATGTCTAGAGTGTGACGATCGGGTGGAATTATTTGTTGAGATGAAAGTGAAAATTTAGACATTGGGTAAAAAGAAATGATCTATTGTTGTTTTGTGTTTGTTTCGAAAAACAGCGAAGGCGGATTTCGCATGAAGTTTTTCTTTTCGAACTAAATACACCATTTAGTGACTGGATAAGAAAATGAAACATTTAACCGCCATTTTGAGTGACGTCCAACCAGGTCAAAGCAGGTCAAAGCAGGTCAAAGCAGGTCAAAGCCGCATAACGCAAAGTCACCGAACGTATTAGTTACAGTTAATCGATGCTTCGGCACCCGAAGAACTTGAGAGGCTTGAGTGCACTGTTCGCGTTTTTGTTTTTCACCATTTTGCTTTTGTTTTTATTTTGTTGATTTTATATTATTATTATTATCATTAGTAGTAGTAGTAGTAGTAGTAGTATTGTTATTATTATTAGTATTAGCAATAGTAGTTGTAATATAGTATTGGTAGTAGTTGTATAGTATTAATAGTATTAGCAGTAGTAGTATAGTATTATTAGTAGTAGTACTATCAGTATATTATTAGCATTATTATTAGTAGTAGTGGTACTAGTAGTAGTAGTAGTAGTGGTAGTATAAGTAGTAGTAGTATTTGTAACAGTAGTATGGTATTATTAGTAGTACTACTATCAGTATTTTATTAGTAGTAGTATTATTAGTATATTATTAGCATTATTATTAGTAGTAGTGGTACTAGTAGTAGTGGTAGTAGAAGTGTCAGTATTAGTATTAGTAGTAGCAGTAGTATAGTATTATTTGTAGTAGTACTATTAGTGTAGTAGTAGTAGTAGTAGTAGTAGCATAACACGCCATTATCAGTGATTGTTCACTGCAATAATAAGAAGTGGTATTCCCTGCGGTCTGAGTGACAGCAAGTCTTCCCAGATTTCCAGCACTACTCCGCCTCTTTCGATAACCACTGCAAATGATTTTGCGTTATCGCAACACCTGTTTATCATTGGTTTCTCACTGGCAACGACCATTGGTATCCTCTCGGATTTGGATGGCAATAAGCCTCCCCAAGACCCCAGTATTCTCTGCACCTTTCCAGTTGAGACCGGCTCAATGCTATCCTTTCTCGGTCTTTCTATTCACGACAAGTTTGTGTGGCATCAGCCAAGGATGGTGCCATCATCATCATCATCATCATCATCATCATCATCATCATCATCATCATCATCATCATCATCATCATCATCATCATCATCATCATCAGTTTTCTCACAAGTCATTATCAGTGATTGTTCACTGACAATAATAAATGGTATCCCTTGCGTATTGAGTCGGTGTCATCTGCCCTCATGTTTCGCTTGCAGACATCCTTTTAACGTACGGCAGGTCTCGAGCCGGTTGCGAGCAAACCATGAAGGATATCCTTTGGTCCATTCCATCGATATCCCATCGTCCATTCGTCTGGCAAGGCCAAGTCATAGGAGTCGTCGTTGGGAGAGCCGAGCGAACATACTCAGCATGTCCGCTTGATCAAATACAGGCTTGTTTCAGATGTGATCCTGCCAGGAGATTCCCAGGATTCTCGGGCTGTTGCGCAGGTGGAAGGTGTTTAGTCCGTTCTCTTGGGGAGAGTAGAGGGCCTAAGATTCACTGCCGTAGAGCAGCGTGCTGAGCACGCAGGCCCGGTACACCTTCATCTTGGTATTGGAGTGAGCATCTTGTTATTCCAGACTCTCTTCGTCAACCGAGTCATGGCTGTTGCCGCTTTGACGATACGTTTATGGAGTTTTGTATCCAGGGAGAAATTGCTGAAGATGATAAAGAAAAGGTATGTGAAGTCCTCGAGAAACTCGAGCGTGTAGTCGCCAATGGTGATGTTTGGGGTACTGCTTACATCTTGGCCGATAATAATCCGGATAGAGTAATAAATAAAAAAACGTTGAGTCCATGTCGTTCTAAGATTTTGATTGATGGGTTGAATGGCAAGAAAAACTTTCCCAACGCATAGATGATTTAGAAATGCTCACTACTCGTCGGACATTCCTCTTACTACATTTGCGGTTCCTGCCATATAGGGCTTATGCTCATATTACTTTTACTATTGCTTACCTTTTATTAAAATTGACTTTTTAAACTGAAAATATGAAGTGGATTTTACTGTGCAGGAATCAGATTCTTTTTTCTTCATTTCGCTTTCTTTGATATGTTATAAAGATCTTTCGTCGTGTTTAATTTCGTTTCGACATTTTTTTAATGTTCCAAATTGTCTTAAAAATGGCTAGTGCTCTTCCAACTAAGAAAAAAAGGACAGTGTGCGAAGAAGGGCGAGTGTTTCAAGAAAAATGAGAATTGCACTATTTTTGTACAACAGTGAATGGAAAGATGTATTATTTAATTTGCAATAACAACATTTGTACACCGAAAGCGTACAACTTGAAAATACATTTTGAAACGGACATCTACCTTACGATAAACACGAAGGCTTAATGCGTGTTTCAATGCTAAAAAATTCAGAAAGGGAACGTCGCTTCCGTTACTGCCAGCTAGGAACTCAGCCTAATAATAGCGACGAATAGGAAATCTCACACTGAAAAAGATTTTGTAAAACAATGGCTTGTAAAAATGGCCGAAATCGTGTGTCCAGAAAAAGGTCACGTGTTCAAAGATATTTCACTAAGCAGGAACACCTTTGCTGGACAGTTTGATGAAATATAAAGTGATTTGAAGCCACAGTTGAAAGGCGAATCTTTAGGATCTGAACGTTTTTGTATTGGAATTGATGAAACTGTCGATATGACGGGGATAGCACCGCTTGCGGTCTTCATAATTGCTTCATTTATGAAGAACTAATTGAACTGATCCGTATACATGACACTACAAGTCAGGACATCTGTGAGAAATCCGAATAGGTAGTGCATGAGTATGGATTTAATTTGAGCAAATTTGTATGCTTGTCTACTGAAGGTGAAGCAAATATGGTTGGCAGACATGAAGGTATAGTTGCCAAGTTACAAGCAGAAATAAAGAATTTACATCCGGATTCGACATTTTCACATTTTCACTGAATTATTCAGCAACAAAATTTGTGTTGAAATATTTTTTAAATTTGATCATGTGGTTAGTTTCGTCACAAAGCCATCAGAGGCCGTTCTCTCAATCAGCTAGTGATTGGAAGATATCTATAATCAGTTCACCGATGTCTAATTCTACACAGATGTGCGCTGGTTGTAATTTAAAAAATTATTAGAAAATATTTTATTTGTTTGGGCAAATAAAAATTATATTTTTGGAGATGAAAGGTCGAAACACCGATGAAATGAAAGATGAAAAGTGACTCGAACATGAAAAGTGGCTCCAGGATCTGACCTTTGCTGTGGACATTACAGCGCAACTGAACGATCTCAATTTGAAATTACAACGCCAAAAACAAACTCATTACTCAGTTGTATGATGACGTCAAATGCTTCATTACAAAATTGAACTTATGGAAATTACAAGTTTCAAATGAAAATTGAATTCATTTTCCTACATGCAAAGAGCTGAAAAATAGTAGTAATACTGGGTCTGTATAAAGCTTTGCCAAGTATGACAGCCACCTGGAATTGTTGTCGAAGGAATTTCATTATTTCTAATCTTTTGAACATCCATATGCATTACACTCAACATCTTTTAGTTTTGATGTAGCTATGGCAGAAGAAAGTCTGCGAATGGAACTACTAGAAATGCAGTCGGAATCTTCACTCAGATTTAGAAGTACGAATACCTGATTTATTTTCATAACTTCAAACAGGTTCATAAACTTCCGAAAGTTTGTTACACGGATCGTAGGAATATTTGGTTCCGCCTATTTGTGTTAAAGTTATTTTCTTTCACGAAATCAAGACATTTCTTTCAGAGATCTAGGTTGACTGATTATCACTTGTCATCATCGGAATTTTCAGCCTGACACACCAAAGATTGTTGACAACAAGAGATGTCAAACCTCGGATCAAAACGCGAAAAGTGTTTGAATATTTGATAACAAATGTCCATTTTGAACGATTGTAATTTATGTGCATTGCATTTGTTGCTGTTTCAAATGAGCCATGTATGTCGCCTTTTAAATTTTCGTTATATTGAAATAAAGAACATATTTATTTCTCATGCTAATTTCTTTCGTTATATTCTTTTGTTAAACTACCTGCATGCTTGTGCTTACATTCTTGAATACGATTAAACTATTGCATGCTTCTAAATTAAAAAAAAAACATATTCTGTAATAATTTTTATTAAACGACTTCAATTATAATTGTAGGGGTGCGGCTTTCATTACAACAGAAACTGACTCATGACCTTTGCAGGACTGTTTGACATGTCCGCTATAGACGACCCGTGAGATGTTGAGTCAACGTAGATACACTGTAAATTGTTATTCTCTTTTGAATCCTTCTTTCTTCTTACTCTCTTTTTCTAGGTTTCCTTTTTATGCACGTTATTTATTTATTTAAGTCACCCCTTACACTCCCTTTCTTTACATTGCTTTAAACAACCTAAAAAGTCGTAACAACACAACCAAGCGAACAATTTAACAGTAACTTTCATTTCCTCGCCTGCCAAGATTCTTCCCCTCCTGTCTCAACTCGCTGAGAAACGATTTTTCATGAAATTGGTCCGTTGTGAACCAAGCGTGGGGATCGCTGATCTACAAGATTTATTTTTGTCTTGCTGAATTTTAGACTGTTTTTACTTGCATGTTTCTGAATTACATAAGAATAATTTTCATTAAACGACTACAATCATAATTGTAGGAGTGCGACACCCATGGCAGCACAAACTGACTCCTATGGCTTTCGCGGGACTCTGAATTTGACATTTCTGACTCTAACCAATGGGAATAACCTACCGGTGTCCTTAGAAACCTGTGATACTCAGTTTGTTTATCTACAAATGCATATTGCCACTGAGACTTAAGAGGCTACTGTGATTAAGGGCCACATATACAGGCAACATCCGAAGCGAAGATTTGTGTAGAAAGATGTTTGTTCACATTACATTAAAATTTTTGCATGTTGGTACAGTCAAGGAAACAGGGAACAGAAAAGAAACTCCGAAAGCAAGCGGTCCGGGGAAAAGATATCAGAGTAGTAGTTTTTCCGGCATTTGAGGACCTCTACAGAGAAGAGGTGCTCCGGTCGGCTTGCCCGGGACTATTTACGTTGAGGGGGCACTAGTGCAATGAGTTCATCGGAGCACATTCTGTAGAAGTACTTGTAAAACGAGCACAGAGATGCAACATTATGTCAATGCGACAGGGGATGAAACTTGGCAGACAGTGCAACACCTATTACGTAAAGAACCTTTTTTTAAAACCTTGTCCACGAGAAAGAGGTGAATGGCTGGTGCGCCAGCCGAGATGTGGCAACAGTACTCCACGCACGGGCGAATGGTGGTTTCATAGAGATATAAGATACTGAAAGAAATAAGAAGTTTTCTAGCCCTTGGAGGAATCCTAGCTTCTTTGCAGCAGATTTGGCAAAATCTTTTATGTACAATATATCATGCTACACACTGATGAAGTTTGCATTGATTGAAACGTTTGTTATATAAGTCAGTGAATAACTTTTACGATCAGTGTTTACGCAAGAAAAGATGGCAGTAGAAAGATTGGGCTGGTTTTTAATTGCCTGCCAATTGTTCTGAATGCGTGAAATATTTTCTTGCATTCGAGTGTGAACTTTTACATAATTTATTATAAACATATGTGCGTGACACTTTGAAAAGTTACAAGACAAAACGGAAATAAAACGCTGCCATTCTTTTATGTCGGATATTTTAACTTTATATTTTACTTCAGTGTAAGTTCTCAGAAATCAAAGGGTCCCTTCATTGGTCTAACACTTGATCTCTATATGAGATACACTAATATCAAAGTGTTCAATTAAAGTTCTCCTTTACCTCTCAAACGTCGAGTTAGTAAAGAAGTAAAGAGCATTTATATTCCTTTCCCCAAGTTAAATATATTTTATAGTATATCTTTCGTGCGGTCTCGTGGTCTTACTCGATTCCAGGACAAGTATTCGTCTGGTCTGGTGGAGTATCTAGCTTAGTGCTGTTACTAGAGGCGACATAACATACATATTGCTAGACAAATGTGACCCGTTAAATTGTTTAATGCAGGAAAAGTGAGTTTGCAAAGCCAGTTTAATATAAAAAAAATAAAAAGACAACATGCTAAATCAATGTCTTTCTACTCGCCATCAATCTACCGACTTCCAACTCTATCCCTCTTCACATACGGGTAAAATGGTATTACTACATGTGATGATATTTCCCTTCGTTTACAATCGACTATTCCAATCTTGAGTTTTATAGCTGTAGTACTAGAAATTTTCGATGTTACCGTTTTATTGTCTTTTTGCTTTCTCATTTCGTTAATATAGAAAACGATGGCAGTATGAGAGTTAAATGTAGCGACAACGGAGAAGAAGTGAGAGAAAACCTGACAGAGAAAGTAGGTCAGTCCGTGCAGGTTTATGATTTTTGCTTAGTAAGATTACATGAAAAATAAAAACAACAGAAACAATGCCTTGCTTTTATATCTTAAAACATATTTAAACTTATTGTATTATAAAAATTATTATAATAAAATGTTACATTTATAAATGCGTAGAAAAAATAAATATTGCAAAATGTTTAAGCTCTATTAATATTATTTATTTTATGATTGAATAATAAGTTTTCTATTAAATTACGAAAAAAATGCCATTTCCCGTTAGGGGCAACTCAGGCCCCCGATAATAAAGATCTCGAAAGAGGTGTAACAATAAAGAGGTTACACCTCATGGGACTTTAAAAACTATTCGCTTAAAGGCAGTTTACAAAATCGATTATATTAAAAAAAAACTCTATTCTATTGTTATATTCCACCTCTCCCACTCTCTCTCTACTTTCTTTTTCTTTTTTTACAGTTCCATCGACGAGTTTACTTACTACGATATTCTTGCCGTCTTTCGTCGTTAATATACACATTTACTAGAGGACAGAGAAGATGAAGTATATATATGTATATATATGTATATATATGTATATATATATGTATATATATATGTATATATATGTGTATATATATATGTGTGTAAATATGTGTGTATATATATGTATATATATGTATATATATACTGTATGTATATATATGTGTATATATATGTATATATATGTATATATATGTATATGTATATATATATGTATATATATATATATATATATATATATGTATATATATGTATGGGTTGACGAAAGGATATATGTATATATATGTATGTATATATATGTATATATATGTATGGGTAGATGAAAGGATATATATGTATATATATGTATGTATATATATGTATATATATGTATATGTATATACATAATTATGTATATATATGTGTATATATATATCTATATATATGCGTATATATATGTATATATATGTATATATATGTATATATATGTGTATATATATATGTATATATATGTATATGTATATATATATATATGCATATATATGTGTATATATATGTGTATATATATATGTGTATGTATATATATATATGTATATATATGTATATATATGTATTGTTATATATATATATATATATGTATAGTTATATATGTATATATAATTCTTTTATCTACAATTCCGATTTCCCAAAATGATTTGTTGTTTTTAAATATTCAGAAAAAATTTTCTTCTCCGATTTCAAAACGTCTTTTTTGGAGACATTTTTTTTGCAACGTTTTCTTATGACTCAGTAACAGTGTGTCGAAAATCGTCTTGATCTTTCTTACGAACATGACTTCCGCTGGTTACATGCAAAATTGACGTTATTATTCGGGGGTTTTCTATACACAATCTTGTATGGCGTTCTCCGTGGGAGTACTCATCGCTTCTTAGCGCTCTTTTAAAAGAATCGACAAATCGCTCGGCTTGACCATTGCTTCTCGCATCATACGGCGCGATTGAGACGTGTTCCACTAAAAACGACTGACAACACATTTTGAATTCGCTGGACGTGAATTCAGTACCGTTATCTGATACTACACAATCCATTACTCCGAAACGTGCGAAAAATTAACGCAGAGATCAAATTGTTGTTTCTGTCGTTGTATTTTTATACTCAAGTATCTCCAGCAAATTAATTAAGCTATCAACTACAACCACACCCGTCCAATGGCCCAGCAAAGTCAATAGTAATTCTCGATTACGGTCGGTTCGTTTGAATTCTATGGGGGTATTTTTGCTGCTAACGCATGTACTTTATATGATTTAACTGTATTCTCAATATCTCGAGCTATGTTCGTACAGTATACGTAACTCCGCATGAAATTCTTGATCCGTGATATGCCTGGATGCCCAACATGAAACTATCTTAGAATACGTTTTTGCAAGGTCATCGGAATGCCCTACATTATTACTACACTGTACATTATTACATCGTCGCAAATGGAATATGCTTTCGGAATTTCCTTGTTCTTTTCTATTATGCGATTTAAAATCATCGTTTATCGTATTTGTCTTTATTTCTCCGAGTGTCATTGAAAGTTCTCTTACGATAGTGCCCAACGTGTTTTTTACCTCAATTTCCACTTGTAGGGTGCAACAGATTTCGGTATCAATCTAGACAGTCCGCCCACATGACTGATCTTTGTAAATGGGTGATACTCCATTATAATTTAGGAAGATAATTCCTCATCTCTGTAATATGTTCGCCGTATGTGTAGATAAACCCTTTTTCGATTCATAAATTTGTAATAACGGTTTATCATCGGTTAATACTAAAAATCATCTTCCGTGCACGAAACAGTGATACTTTGTTACCGCAAAATGATATTCAGAACTTTATATCTATTTTTGAGTAGCTCTTTTCTGCTGGTAAAAGTATACGAAACGCATGCGCTATCAACTTCAGCAAACCGTCGTCTATTCTGTGTAAAATACAAGTTCCTATGCTGTATGAACTCGCATCGGAAGCTACAACGATTTCGCGTTCGGGATCATAATGTGTTAAAAATAATCAGTCGTAAGGATGTTCTTGATTTTCTTAATCCCCTTGGCATTCTGTTGTCCAAATCCAGTCTTTCGCCTCTTTCAAAAGTTCGTTTTTAGGTCGTGCATACTTGGAATAAATACAGGATAGTAATTCTCTAACTTAAGGAAAATCTGCAAAGAAGATATATTTTCTGGCACTGGTATATTCTTTCATTTGTTCCATAAGAAAAACACATTTTCTTCTTTGAGGTTTAAACCGTAATCTTAAATTCTTTGGAAAACTTGATGTATGTTCGCTTTATGTTGTTTCGTAGTTTAACTAATTATTAGAATATCATCCAGATCGTCCGTCGCAAACTCTAGACAGCTAAGTAATACGTTCATTAACTGCTGAAATCAATTTTACTCCAGCGGTACTCTTATTAATTTGTATAATTGACAATAACTCCCAGCATTATTCGTCCAAATATGCGTCGCTTAAATCCACTTTCGAACAAAAACGTTCCTTCATTTAGCTTCGCAAATAATTCCTCCGGATTAGGCCACGGATCTTGATCATCTCTCAATGCCTGGTTCAAAGCCGTTGAAAAGTCTGCGCATACATGAATTTCTTTATTGTTTCTTTTACATAAACTATTCGCTATATTCAACTCTATAGCACTCCCATTTTCTAGAGTCTATTCAGTTCGATGTTGACTTTTTCTTCTGACGCGAACGAAATATGTCGCTTCCTTTTGACGATCGGTTGTATATTCGGGTTCAACTCAAATTTTGCAATTAATTTGTTGAATTTATCAAGCCCACCTGAAAAAAAAACTTGTGAAAAATTCTCTCTTAATTCTTTCTTTAACTTTTCTGCCGCAGAATTTTAGTTTTTACATTTTGGCAGAAAGAATTTAAAGGTAAATCCCATAGTTGGAACTTCCCCATCCAATCTCTGCCGTGAAAGTTACTTGAATCATGCATCAAAGATACTTTTAGTTTAAGCGTTTTTTCCTTGTAGTGTGACTGTCGTTATCAGTTCGCTTTCGAATTTGATTTGCTCCTCGGTGAAGCTCTTCCATGTCTGCAGATTTATAATTGACAAATCAGAGCCTGAGTTGAGCTGCATTTTTATATTTCTGTTTAATATTTTGACTTGAGCAAACTTTCTAATATTTAAAATCTCGTCACATTTGGTGATTCTAATAAAACTCTTTTTTAATTCTGCAATGCGGGGGGGGCCATGCGAATTTTCTTAAATATTCGATATAGAAGTTGTAAACAAAGGTAAAATTCAGTGTGAGAGTAGTTTGATGTTTTTATGTGTTTTACATACCAAATAATAAGAACCACAATGAGCTAATTGATAAATTTTACAATTATTGACAAATTCCTATAATTGAAGACACAGTTAATTTTGAATAAACAAAGGCAAATGCATATTTTAATAAAGAATTTTTATTTCAATGTTTGATTTTATTTAGAGAATTTGTACTTATGTCAAAAGATCATTACTTGTATATTGTGGTTAAAAAGAAAACAACGGATCCGGATCAGTTTATGATATCAAGCAGAAAAACAGTTTGTTCAAATGTGATATGTGTTTTTCTAACCAAACACTTAAACTGTCCTCATTTTGATTGTTTTCAACACAACATTTTGGCTATAGTCTTCATTTGACATCATAAAATAATCCAAAAATAAAGTTCAAACTAAAATTTCAGCATCCAAATCTTTAGTGTGGTCTCGTAGTCGATTAATCTAAGCAAACAAATTCACTGAAATGGAAGATGGAATTAGAAAAAATAAACAGATTCACTGAAATGGAAGATGAAATGTAATAATACAATGTCCATAGATTAAATAGAAGGTTTAATTAAAAATCTATAGGTTATCCTATAAAATGGACAGGGTTCACAGCAATGAGTTACGATAACCAGAATAGTGTCGCAAAACAAGGAGGACACTACTTATAAAAATTTCTAAGGAAAGTTCTTCACCTCAAAATCTGAAAGTAGTAATTAAAACTTCTTATTTTAATGTCTTACTAATGACTTGTTATCATCAAGAATCCACCCCAAAGAGTGTTCTTTCTTTTTGCGGTATAGAAAAGAGAAAAAGCACTCCCCGGATTCCCATGCTCTACCATAAAAGAAAAACTAAAAAACTGAAAACATCATTTTATTCTTAAAAAAATGTGTACACAATGGTATTGCAGAAACAGTGAGTCCTGTGTTTCTAATGATCAATTACCTTTTCTAACTGATTATAAAGCACGAGCAACAAACTCCTGTATTTACAATAAATTAGAAAAAAAGCTTTGACATATATATTCGCACCATATCACAGAATAAACGAGTCCTTTATTTCTAATGATCAATTATTTTTCACTCATCATAAAGCAAAACAACAAACATTTTTACTGATGAAAATTTAGAAATAAAAGCTTCAAAATCCATATTTATACCATACTGCAAAATGAACTAACAGATTAATTTAATAAGAAAACTATTTTGACTTCAACATGTATTTTACACCAGGCTCTTGCAGAAATAATTAGTTCCTTTGTTGTTACAGATCAATAATTATTTATAATTGATCAGACTGCTAAAATTTGAAGATAATTTCAAAACCTTTAGTGCTGGTTCTTTACTTGACATGGGAGACTGAAACAAACAATAATTCTTGAAAAATATATTTGATAATATAATTCCATGCACTCTCTTTGTATTGAAATGATACATTTCAGACACCAACATGAACATTTTTGCTAAAGAATTTCTGCAAACTTTTGATTTGACAGCATTGAACATTATGAAACAGAAAAACACCCACTGAACAGTGGTATCCAGTGGAACTTTTAAATCACCACGATCTATTTCTTTCAAAAAACTTCCATACTCATGATAATAAAAAGCAGTATCATTGAATATTTCCTCCTCTGTAATACAATCTTTTCGTGTGATGTATCCTGCTATATAAAAAAACGACATTTTAATATCTTCGGGGATACCAGTTTCTAGGTCTGGCAGGTGATCAACTGTTTGGCACGCCAATTCATCCGACAGATATCCGCATTTTGAGCAAGTATGGCTTGGATCATGACTATACTCTCTAACATCAACTTTCACCCGAAGAAGTAATTTTGTTTTATGAATATGGAATTTCTGAATAACATTTTGTACGGTAATAAAATAAGTACCACCAGAACCTTGTCTCAATTTACAAAATTCAGTTTCAGGATGGTCAGTGGTAAATTCTCCAAGAATGACAAAATTGAACCCACTGTCAAGTAAATGTCTGCAAACATCAATTAAACCATTACATGTATGCTCGATAGCCATACTAGTGTCTCTTGTTAAGGATTTTATTCTCTTTCCTTGCTTTCCCCTCATTTGTTTTGCCATACTTCCAAAATTTGCAAGAAATTTCAAATTTCCATCATTTCGATCTGATAATACTCTTTTCAGTGGATCATTTGTCTTGACACTTTCATAAATATCTTTTACACTCACTATTTTCCAAAATTTCAAAACTCCTTCAATGAAAGTAATAGTTTTTTTTGTATCATCATCCTGTAATAATGGATGAGTTTTCATTGTAGTTACAGTCTCATCACAAAACACTTTCAAACAGTGGGAAACTTTTTGTCTCTCAACTGGTTTTGGAAGAACCGCTACTTCTGTTAGTTTTGATGACTTAACAAATTGATTTTTTTCATGTGCAAAAAGTTGCTTCACTATTTCCCATTTTGCTGTCATTTCTTTACCATCAGAATAAAACCGCAATTCTGAACAAGCCTCAGTTATCCAGTTATTGCGAATACTTTAAAATATATGTACATAATCAAAAAGCAAATATATGCCATTTTTAGTAACCCAAGGCTTATTTTCAACAGTATCAAATTTCTTGAATAAAGCTTGATTAGTCCGATTATTGTTACAAATAAATGCAATTACATGACCTTTAGAATGATCGACTAAATCAACAACATTTCTAACATTCTGAAACAAAAATTCCGAGTTTAGTTTGGCAACTGGGATCATCTTAATCAAAAACTTTGGTCCACCATGTAAACATTTGATCATAATACCCAATACAGTTTTTGCTAATGTCTCTTCAGAATCTTTGGCACCACCAAATATGTTTCCCCCTTGGTATTGTACACTCACTTAAACATAAACTTCATCAACTAGGATGATACATTTTTTTCTGTTTATCTGGCAGTTTGCTAAACACATCACCAAGAAAATTCAGATCATCTACCTTCGAAACTTTTGAGGTCATATTCACTAGTGTTTTCATGCTGGGTAATTTGTAATGATCTCGGAGTTTGTTATAAAGAGACCGAGATGTGGCAAAATATTCGAATGCTCGGACAAGCATTTCCGACTCGTAAACATTTTTTGCCAACTATTAGTGGTGACATAACTTCGATATGTTATCTCAAAACCTGTTTCTCTTGTTCAATTTTCAAGTTACTATGGTAACGAATTGCTTCCTCAATTTGAGACCAATGTTGAAACTTAGTTATTCTGTTTTTCAACAGTGAAGAAATGTGTGTGAGTATACTTGCATGGTAATATTCAAAGGTTAAGTTTTCAAAGATTTTAATCAAAAGCATCGGACTACTTCCAGTAAAAAAATGACAAGACTGGATGAACTGTTGATTGTTAGATTTGTAGCAGGTAACTGCTGGTACAAAATTATGATGGTCAATATCAGCACAGAAATTTGTAAAATTATCAATTCTATCTTTATCTAAAAATGTGCAAACTCATCATTTTGTACACTTCGCACAGAAGCGGAACTTTTTTTGTTGTCCTTGGTTTTGATAAAGAACTTGGTATCACACTTGATGGCAAATTATTAAATATTGATCGAGGATCTTCGGGTCGTACTTTTCCCATAACAAACACAGTTTCATACCCAGGTGGAAAATGCCTTTCACAAACAACATTGTCTGAGTGGTTAGGAGTGTTAGCTCTTGGTATTACCTTTAATCATCTTTCTCTCTCATCTTGATCTTTGGGGAGACGAAACACTCGGACCTTATTTTACTCATTATAATTGCCTTGACAAGCTGTCACACAACACTCTTTTACCATTTTGAGAAATATTTAACAAATTATTTTAAACTAAAAAAAAGGAAAAGTTATGTGTCGTCAATGAACAGAGCTGTTTACATGTAAATAAAACGTTTAAAACATGTGTAATACGTTTCCTAAGAATATAGAAAAGATTTGAAATAAATAATGTAAGATTTATTGACACATTCTCAAAGACAATACTTTTTTTATACTTAAAAAAAGTAAAACTTATGCGCCGTCAATGAACAGAGCTGTTTACATGTAAATAAAACAAAATTAAATTCTGACAGTATACTCACGAACTTATAATCCAAATGTAAATAATGATAAAATAACAGAATCTCAGCTGATGAGTTAAACTTTATTTTGGGAATGAAATTTCCTTGGAGCAGTGAAAACCAAGTGCTACCAGCTAAAAGTTTATCTGGTGACTGACCCCCAGTTAAACAGTCAGATGTGCGTTTACCCGGCCTGTAGTAGGGATGGCCATGATTGGAACCTTTTTGAAACAGGTCAGGTTTTCACAGTCTGTATGTTTTCATAACGCCTGCAGTACACATTGTACAATCTACACTTTGATCTTAGCCAAAATGCCCAAATCAACACAAAAAACGAAGTTGAATTAGTTAAGTTCTCGGACATTCGTTATCCTTGAGTTTATGTGCGTATGTCTCTCATTTTGCACCCCCTCTCTCTCTTGTGTTCACTACCGATCTCTGTTTAATTGATCTCTAACCTCACTTACTCTCTAATTTCTCCCTCCATATATCTAGCTATCGCTATATCTCTTTCTCTTCTATATACCTGTACCACCTATTTACTCAACTCTCTCAATCTCTCTCAATATCCCCTCCCCCTCTCTCTCTCTCTCTCTCTCTCTCTCTCTCTCTCTATATATATATATATATATATATATATAGATGAAATTATCAATGGTGTTCCAAATTATGTTCTGAGATAACGCGTTCTCGTCTGTATCATTTTGCCACCCATTTGACAATTCGAATAATTTCTTCTGTTGCTGTTTGGTCTGAATAAACTTCTCAAATCTTTTATTTAATGCCAGCTATTGTTTCTCTAATTCCAATATTTTTGCTTCCATTATTCTTTGGTATAATGCTTGTTCTTTCTGTAATTGTAGCTGTTCATTTTGATGATGCCTGCGTGTTTGTAATCCTCCATTTATATTCAGCCACTTAAAATAACTGACTTTCCGTATATATATATATATATATATATATATATATATATATATATATATATATATATATATATATATATATATATATGTCTAAAGAAGCTTTAAGTCATTTTAAACAAAGAAAGAAAAAGCAGTTTCAATTCCCAGGGATACTTACTAAATCCAAAATATCATAGACTTAGCACTTGCATAAGACGAATCACCGCTGGAGAATTTAACAAATACAAAAGGGAATTTAAGTATATAACAGTGAAAAAAATCAACTTAAATTGTTAAATATTAAACGGTGGTCATCAGTTGTTTACCATATAACTGCTTCGGAGATTTAAAAACAGGACAGTTGTAAATTTCATGGCTCTCCAGTGGTACTGATCAAATGACCACTTCCTCAATAACCAAATGTAGGAAAAATTCAGTTATACTACTACTACTACTACTACTACTACTACTACTACTACTACTACTACTACTACTACTACTAATAATAATAATAATGATGATGATAATGATAAAACATTACCCGTAAGACTACAATGTAATATACATCTCAAATAATAATAATAATAATAATAACACTATACTTAAGAACCATTCTGCGATAGGGTAGTAAGTATATAAAATTACATAGGGATATAAGATCCATACTAATTAGCAGAAACTATCTAGAGCTTTTTCGACTATCAATAATATCAACGAAAATAAAAAGCAGAATTTGTTTTCATTAATATTATTGATTCAATTATACTATCGGTTTCTCTTTACTAGATGATAGTCGAAAGAGCTCTAGAGAGTTTTCCGCGAATTATCTTCAAAAATATATATGAATTTTGTAAACATTTGTGTATACACACACACACATACACACACACACACACATATATATATATATATATATATATATATATATATGTATATATATATAGTAAGCAATGAAAATATATATGGCAATCAAGCTACACAGAGGCTCCCGTGTTTCATCCCCGGGGGGAATCGTCAGGCTAAATGCATTTAGTCTGACGATTCCCCCCGAGGATGAAACACGGGAGCCTCTGTGTAGCTTGATTGCCATATATATTTTCATTGCTTACTACCTAGCTCTACT
This sequence comes from Sepiola atlantica, assembly GCA_963556195.1. Lineage (NCBI taxonomy): Eukaryota > Metazoa > Mollusca > Cephalopoda > Sepiida > Sepiolidae > Sepiola > Sepiola atlantica. Next base: position 196,588,032 of record OY744520.1, on the reverse strand, counting down.
TACGTATCGAGCACTGTTGAAGTAAATACTGAAAACTGACACATAAAATTTTTTTATCTCCTTATAATATTTTATGTGGATACATGAAGTAATAATATATATATATATATATATATATATATATATATATATATATATATATATATATATATATAAAGATAGATGAACGAAGAGTGATAAACATGTACGAATGTCCAGATTTATTTCAAATTCGATTGTTAAGTGCAAGGTATATTCTGGAATAAAATTATGTTCATTATTCTTTCCTTAAGCCAAGGCTTTTTAAAGATCGAGATCTTATCATCAGAGGAATTATACAGATAGATAAGTTGGCCGTATGAAACCCAAAATTAAACATTTGAAAAATATATTATTAAGAAAATGGAGGGTGAAAAGAAAAATTGAAATATTCTGACTACAAAAGTTTAATCTATAAAGAATTGAACAAATCCTATAAAACTATTTCTAGTAACATATTGAACAGCATAAACAATGATGCTATATCCCTACTAAGGCTTTTAAATATCCTTAATTACACAGAAATCTTTACCCCTGCTACACCCAGATGCACCTTAAAAGACCACAAAAGAAATTTCCACGAAAACCTATCCATCAGACTAATTTGCCCATCCAAATCTGACCTAGGCATTATAAGCAAACATTTTTTTAGATAGAATCATTCCTAACTTAAAAGAAAAAATTTCATACACCCTTTGGCAATTCTCTAGTGAAGTCACCAATTGGTTTCTAAACCTCAGGGATAAATCTAACTCTAACTTAAATTTCATCACCGTCGACATTAACAATTATTATCAGTCCATTTCCCCTATCCTACTAAACAAAGCTTTAATCTTCGCTAAGAATAACTCAGATATCACAGACTTAGAGATCAAACTAATAATTTTGGCCAGGAGATCCCTATTAGAATTTGACAAAAAATTTTGGACCAATAAGGATACCTACAATAATTTCGATATAACTATGGGAGCTTCGGACTCTTCTCAGGTTACTGACCTTGTAGGTTTGTACGTATTGAGAGAATTGAAGTTTGACTTCGGACATTTAAACGGTGGGCTATACAGGGACGATGCACTTTTTGTTTTTAGGGAGAGATCTAGACAATACAACAACACCATTAAAAACCTACACAATTTAAAAAAAAAACAACGTCGGATTAACTATAACTATAGAACCTGAGAAAAGAATATCTAACTTCCTTGACCTAACACTAGACTTCAACTCCGAATCCTTTAGCCCCTACCACAAACCAAATGTAACTCTTTTCTACGTACATAAGCTATCTACCCACCCAATATGCATCATTAATTCAATAGTCCTATCAGTTTCCAATAGAATCTCAAGATTATCCGCCAATAGATCCATCTTCGAACAAAACTCCAACTTCTATAATAACGCACTTCTTAATTCGGGATACACTGATGAAATTAAATATGAAAATAATCCCTCTATCCAGAAAAACAAACCTTTAAATGTAATTACACACAAAATGGCAATACAGGATAAACACCACACTACCCAGGAAACCCAATACATATATAAATAGACCCACTAAAACTATCAATATTGACTAACCAGTTAACCTTCAAGAAAACAGTAAAAATAAAAAATTAGAAGAAAGAATAGTATTTGGTTTAATCCACTTTATAATTACAATGTGAAAACAAATATAGCTAAGGAATTTTTCAGAATTTTAGATAACTTATTCAAGCACCCGCATAAGTACAGCACTATTTAAAATAAAAACTCTATTAAAATTTCCTACTCCACAATGCCCAATATAGCACAAACAATCATCACATCTAATAGCAAAAAAATTAAATCTTCCCAACAACCAGCACCTACTATACACCCCACTAATAACTGCAACTGCCAGAAATCTAGAGAATGCCCATTAAATGCTAATTGCATACAAAGTAACGTTATCTATGCCTGTACTGTCAAACAATTCCCCCAAAACACAATTGTGCAAACCAATAACAACACACTAATTCCCCACTCACCCTATAGCCCTCCCCATCTACAACTCCCTGTGTCAAACGAAACCCTAAATAACACCTCTCACACTAACCAACAACCCCCGCTAACTAATAATAGTTTCGATCTCACCCCTCAAAATATCTCATCTTCTCCAACGAACAATCCCGACTTAAATTTTGCTCAGAACATGAGCATACAAACCCAAAACATTCCCGATACTATAAATAACACAAATACTACAACAACCCCATACAAAATACACACTTATATTGGGGCAAGCGCCTTCCCCATTAAGACCCGAATCGCGAACCATATCTACTCTTTCAAAAACAATAATAACAATGCCCCTAGCACCTCTCTATCTAATCTAATAAAAAAAATTAACATTAATAACACTCCCTACTCCCTACATTGGACTATATTAAAAAGATCTAATTCCTACACTCCAGGATCTGCTTTCTGACAACTGTGTACACTAGAAACATTTATGATAGCCACAGTATCTAAAAGCTTAACATTATTAATTCTAAAAATAAGTTCATCTAAAATTGCAGGAACAAACGAAAATTTAAATACGTTAATTTCATTACTCCCTCTGACACCCCTCCTCCCAGCTATCAACCCCCTTTCTAGTATCAGACAAATATTTAAATTCTATAATTTGTTAATCTTTTATTCTTAACTCCCCCAACCTTACAAATAACCATCCCAACAACATAACATATCCTCCCTAGTGTGATCCGATCGTTTAGCCAAAGGGTTAATCTTGGTCGCGGCATCCATGTGGCAGGATCTTTTGTTTTAGGGGCGAATCGTGGCGATATGTCGAACGGGAGGAGTCTGACTGCATGTGCACGTAATTACTCGCCGTTGTTACCAGTGAGCAATCATCGTCTCTGTCGTTTACTTCTGGGACTGGCTGGCTGACTGGCTGACTGACTTGGACCATTATTCACTGTAAAAGAACCTTATTTGAAATAAGGAAAGGAACTATTTACTTTTAATATAAAAATATATATTTATTTTACTGAAGACATTTTGATAACTTTTCGGGGACCGCAACAAAATGCGTCTCCTAGGTTCGAATTCAAAACCCCGTCTGCAAAATCTCTCAACGAGAGAGAGAGAAAGAGAAGGCGGAAAGTTGGAGAGAAGGAGAGAGACAGAGGGAGAGAGAAAGAGAGAGAGCGAATACAGGCACAATCAGTGTACGACCCGTCAAATGTTTATATTTTTGAGTCTCATAGCCGATGTTGTCGAATGATAACACTCTGATCCCTGACCCCATCGCACTCAAAACCTGTCATCGAATTGTTTTGACCTTTATATTTCCTTCGTCAGGATCAAATATGATTTTTTTCCCATTCTGACTTTGATATATGAAATATAAACAATTCCATTTTTGTTGAACTTTCACGTTTTCCCGAAATATCAGCGCAAGTTTGGCACAAGGCCTACGAATATTACGCATATTATGGGGAGCACTTAGCTCCCCAAAAGCTCATTGTGCCACACTAGTACACCTAATAGCTATATTTACCATAACATTTATTGTAAATTGAAAACTAACATCACTCTCCTTACACCCTTAACCGCTCTAACTTCAATACCATTATTCCTGAACACCTCACAATTCTCTTTCTCTCCCACTATATTGTCACACATTAAAGTTGTTTTTACCACACAGGATGGATGAGCATACACCTATGTGCTTTCTGTATATACACACTTATATATACATATTGCATATGCATGTACTTATATGCTTATGATTAATTTAATGATTATTGATTAATTAATAATATACAAATAATTAAATAAATAGGAATAAATAAATACATTCACACATAATTAAAAAAAACTAGTAGATATTATTACCATCTCACTTAGACACACACACGCACACACACACACACACACACACACACATATATATATATATATATATATATATATATATATATATATATATATATATATATATATATATATATTGAATATGTACATACTTATATGCTCATAAATAATTTAGTAATTATTTATTAGTTAATAATACACAAATAATAAACTAAATACGAATAAATAAATACATTCACACATAATGAATACACTAGTAAGTATTATTTCCATCTCTCTATTACACATATATAAACATACTGCATATGCATACACTTATATGCTCATAAATAATTTGATATTTATTAGGAAGTGACACACAAATAATTAAATAAATAGAAATAAATAAATAATTTAACACAAAAATAAATAAATATTATTAGATATTATTTCTTTTTACTCCCCCTTTTACCACATTTTCGGTTTTCATAAAAATTTGCATTTCTAAATTTTTTACGCATTAACTTTCACATAAAAATTTATTTTTTCCTTCCCCCTTCCTTTTTAGAATGAAACGTAGCAATGAGTTTAGACTTCCGCCCCTAATCTACCACCGGCCCCTACGCTTGTTATAACACGATGACCCAGACAATACCTTTCTTTCAAGGCAAAAGATAATAAACTCATATTCAACCAACTCATCCCTTCCCCCTTCTAAAAGCTCCATTGAACTGCTGCTGAAACGCAACCTAATCGTCTTTCTCCATTTTTGATTCTGTCACTCATAGTCTGGCCGAGGCTTGTCGCTCTCGGGCAAAGCAGAATTAATAATTGTATGATAATTTTTCCTGAATTTTTCTTCATCCTGATAAAGTCTCACGGTAAAGCCGAAATGTTGATGAATACATAAATAATATTGTTTTTGGATTTCCTTTTTCATTTTCCATATATATATATATATATATATATATATATATATATATATATATATATATATATATATATATAAACATACATATGAATAACTAAGAGAATCTCTGTCTGTCCGTTATCGAGAATTTTTGTAAGCGTAAAAGGGGGGAGGGGTGGTAAATACTATTTACTTAATTTTCAAGTGAGCGAGTGTCTTTGTAAATCTAAGAATTACATTTGGAAACTATTAATTACTTAATTTATATTAAATAACATATAAATAAAGTATAAACAAATTTCACGACGAGAATGTGATTCAATAAAAGAACTGGTCCATATCATCCACTGAGTTGGCGTCAGGAAGGCCGATAAAAATATTTCCTCAACTTAGGAAATGATTTCATCGAAAATGTTACATTTTACGTTATGTTGCTTAAATAATAACCTGTCCAGAGATAGGCTAGTTTGGAAAGACATTTCCAAGAGTCGTCCAACACATGCTATGATGTAAAACAGATGTTAAATCGAATACGATGATATATATATATATATATATTTGTTATTGTTTATTATCTATGTATGTATACGTTTCGTCCTTAATAATCGGGACCCATCAGCATAGAGATATGGCTATTAACTACCGGTCATACGATTCGAAACTCCGGATTACGAGTATTTTGCAAGTCAAATCCGACGCCTTAACCGCACGGCCAATTTTAAATAGCGAATAAACTGTGATAATTTTAACACTTTATCGGCGGCTTAAAGTTTGAGAGCGTTCTACTTTTTTAATGAAAGGAACGATGCATTTAAAGCTAGTGACGTCATGCTCTGTTAATACTACACTTACAGTGCTCTACTTTTTTTGTTATTGTTTATTATCTCTCTCTCTCTCTCTCTCTCTATATATATATATATATATATATATATATATATATATATATATATATATATATATATATATATATATGCGCGTGTTTGTGTGTGTGTATAGATAAAAAGACGATTATTCTTTTATCACTAGATCGAGCCTTACTTCTTCCCAACATCGGACATACAGTAAACGACGTAGAAAAGGTTAATTTAATCCATTTTAATCTAATCTTACCGAGACCCCATTAGAAAGAATCTGACCGCACGGTATATCCAAGACATCAAAGAAGAATCCCTTAAACCTCCTTTGGTGCCAATCAACAATATACCTTTATCTTTCATTTTATTAATTCAAAGCACAATTTCATTCATTATAGTTACCACTTAAATATACGCAACGGTCATGAATGAAAAAAGGCAATACAAGAACACGTGTTTGCATGAATTAGTCTAGCAATCGCGTCGGTGTATATGTTTAAGGGTGCTCGTATGTAAAATGTAGACTTCCGTTTCCGGTATAATTTAAACTTCCGACACCTGCGTAGTTTACTGACATCCGGTTATTGAAGATACATCGGAGAGAATTTGCCTTTCAATTTTTACTTAGGATTAAAATTATTTTGCAATGATCCCTTCAAACGTGCCGACATTAGCAAATGGATTTTTGTTTGCAGATTTTGGATGAAGAGTTGTTATTTACTGTTGCGTTCACAGCTGATGTATACAGGATGTTGCAGCTAAATCCGACACTTGACAAGAAGTAAACGAAATACCGGAGGTAAGGAGGGTGCTGAGGAATGTGGTGAAGACGAGATCGCCACCGGACGCCTTCTATGTCTTCTAGCAGAACTGCGCTTCTGCACACAAGGCCAAAACGACCCAGACGTGGCTGATCAATAATGTTGGTCACCACTGGTCGCCGAACTTGTGGACGCCCCTCTCACCCGACTGCAACACCCATGGCTATTTCTTCCGGGACGTGATCGAGGATAATACCAACAAGCACGCTCACAACACGGTATATTCTCTAAAGGCTGTCATCATCAAGGCGTTCGCCGCTATAGACAAGGACATTGTCGCCGAAATGTTCTGTTCATTTTTCACCCGCCTTGAGATGGTCGTCTTGCAAAATAATGTAAAGTATGTAACTGTGTCGAAATAAACTGTCGTTTCTTTGCTTATACAACTTTTGTCTTTATTGCCTATTTCGTTTTCTTTTGCCAAGTGTCGGATTTTGCTGCAACACCCTGTATGGTAGCAGTAGTGGCAATATAACCATTATTATTATTAACATTATTATTATTATTATTATCATTGTTATTGTTACTAAGTTTTTACTACTATTGTTATTACTATTGATGGGAGCAGTGGCATTATTTCCGTTAGTACTGTTGTCATCATCATCATCATTATTATTATTATTATTATTATTATTATTATTATTATTATTATTATTATTATTATTATTATTATTATTATTATTATTATTATTATTATCATTATTATTATCATTATTATTATTAATATTATTAGTTTTTTCTACTATTATTATTATTATTATTATTATTATTATTATTATTATTATTATTATTATTGTTTGTAGTAGCAGTAATGACAAGTAACCATTATTATTGTTATTATTATTGTTATTATTATTATTATTATCGTTATTATTATTATTATTATTATTATTAATATTATTTTTATTATTATTATTATTATTATTATTATTATTATTATTATTATTATTATTATTATTATTATTAGTATTATTATTATTATTATTATTATTTTAATTATTTTTATTATTATTATTATTATTATTATTATTATTATTATTATTATTATTATTATTATTATTATTATTATTATTGTTGTGCAAACTAAAAAGATATTAATAGATTTATTAATAAATTAATTAATAACAATTAGATAAATGTTATTATTGTTAGGGAGCAGTGACAGTATTACCATTCGTACTGTTGCCATAATAATAATAATAATAATAATAATAATAATAATAATAATAATAATAATAATGATAATAATAATAATAATAATAATAATTATTATTATTATTATTATTATTATTATTATTATTACCACTTATTGTGCAAACTAAAAAAATTATTAATAGATTTATTAATAAATTAATTAATTTATAACAATAAGATAAATAAAAAAAACAGTAAAATAATAAGAAAAAAAAAAAAAATCAGAGCCCAATGTGTTAACTAGCCCCCCCCCCTCTTACACACCACCACCACCACGACTATCATTGCCAACCCAAACTGAGGATCAGACTGTAAATCATGTCTTGTGCCTAACAATGACCCTAGATCGATATTGACAAGTCTCCTGCTAGCAATAGCTGCATGTGTCTTTAAAAAAATTTTTTTTTTATTTCTCTCTCTTTCTATTTCTTTTTCTTTCTTTTTTTCTTTCTTTTTCTTTCTTTTTCTTCTTATTTCATTTTATATTTTATATTTTATATATTTTTTACTTTATATTATTTTTGATTTTGATTTTTGAATGTTGGATTTTTAACAGTCCTAACCATGTGACTTTTCAAATTTTAACTTTAAATTTCTTTTCTTTTCTCCCCATTTCCTTTTTTCCAAATATGATCAAAGTTTAAGGTCGGATTTTAACTCTGTCTGATCAGATCTCAGTTTATAACAGCTGTTGATCGATAACATCGACATGCCAGCGTCGCAGATTTTGTACATATCTGTGCAAATAAAAATATATTAAAGCTCTATTTGATATGGAGCACTTTTTATAAGCCCGGTTAAAATTATTTGGATTACTATCCTGTGGATGTTTTCCTCGCCTGGATTATATATATATATATATATATATATATATATATATATATATATATATATATATATTTCAACTACTTGCCGATTACTGTGTTCCACCCTTCTTTATGTATATTTATTTACCTCCTCTCTAGGAGGTTAGGCACAAGGCCAGTTTTATCTTATTCCCACAAGGTAATATGTGACCCAACGTCGGGTCGGGAAAGTGGGACTTGAAAAGCCAACGCCCGAGAAGGTGAGCACTCTGGCCATTACAAATTTCCTGGGCAGCCCCGTCGGCATTCCCCGGTAGGAGCGTCTCAGGCAGTAAGCAATAAACTTACTCCTCTCCAAAGAGGGGAGGCAAAGCCCGGGAGGGTTGACCTAGAACTGCACAGGCAAACCCACAGACCGACGTAAATCAAGACCCGAAGGCCAAGACAATACCGGTCTATGGAGTGCAGTATTCATCGGAACAGAGCAGGAGTTCTAAACCTTTCTTTACTTGTGGATCACCTGAGAGCTATATAATTTTAAAAATCAAATATTAGTTTCTAGGTTAGTAAAAATTAACATAAATCAATTTTATTATATTCATAACACTTCGCTTTTCTTCTCACTTCTTCTAACGGCTCCGTTCGTAGAGCCAGGAAGAGTCCATACAGTGACGGAATAGAGCAGAACACCATAACACATAATGAATGGATATCAATTAGAAAATGATCTACATTCATGTTCACTTATTCATTGTCTTGTTTAAAAAAAACAAAAACTTTTGCTTTCTTTTAATTGTTTTATTACTCTACAAGTAATACAGTTTTACACATATTTAAATAATTTCGACAGTTGGTAAAATCTTCGAAAATGCATTGCTGTGTCCGCAAGAAAGAGAGTTAAGCCAGCTTTATCATTCTATACCATGTGTTCGTACTGGTACAGCTTTTGAACCGGACAAAAACCGAACTGTTTTTGTAACCTAACCGTAAACAAACCGTAACCTAACCCTAAGCTAATCCTAAGCTAATCCTAACCTAGTTGTTTTTTTATATCCTGTTCAAAAACTGTTACAGCGGCTGAAACGTTGTGAGAATAACACTCAAGATGAGAACAGTAATCCGAATAATCCAAATTATACAGATTATCAATCCTTATCTAAAACATTAAAAAAACAAAATAAATGAATGGTTAAACATTATCAATAGCGTTGGAAATTCTTTGAAGAGTCACAAAACAATTTACTTTGCTTTAACTACGTATTGGCGTTAAACACGATTTTATATATAATATATACTAGAATTTTGGTCCATATATATATATATATATATATATATATATAAAGAGGTGTACTAAAAGCGAACTTTTAGGAAAGGTAAAACCCTATTGTGAAGAGTATGCAGCTCAATATCCAGGATAGCGTTTATAATCGGCTCAATTGTTAAGATCGAGAGGGTGTGATGTTCCCAGGCTATAAACGTGCAAAGTTGAATCAAGCAATGTTGCATGCAAAGACGGAGTAATAATTAATAAACAAAAATGAAGTAGTTCAAATAACGTTTATTGAACGTGTGTGTACGTGGAATGATGAAGTGTGTGATGTATGCATGTGTGTCGATGGAAAAACAGTTCTTGAAAAAGGTATAAGAAGAAATGAATGAATCCGGCGAGAGGAAAAGTCTTTGAAATCCGTAACACAAAGAAAGCGAGTTGAGAACTCTTACCGTTGTTTGCCCACGTGTGTTGGTAGTTGTTATGCTGGTTGAGAAGAAAAGCGTGAGACGAAACGCTAGTGTATTAGCGTCGTTCTGCCGACCAGAGAAGAGTGAAACGGAACGCTAGTGTCAGCGTCTGTCCTGTCGAGGCCAAAAGGCGAATGAAACGGAGCGCTGGTGCCAGCGTTGTTCTCCGATGCTGGTCGGTGAAAGAGAGAGAGATTTTCCGTTTGGCTCCGGGTTTTATAGTCCGAAGGGCAGATAACTCTGGTGTCGCTTTACAGCGCCACCTGTCGGTGAAAAAGAGACACCTACCGGCAAACCGGTGTAGTTATGTTTTGAAAGGAGGAGGTAACTGCTACAAGGACTCCCCCCCAGATTGAAAAATATTATTCAATATGTACAGTTGTAGATGAGAAGCATTCTTTGTGGGTATGTCTGTTTTGCTGTTGAAGATTAGAAAAAAGTAGTGTGCACGCTACTTATTTCTGTTTCTGCATCTGTATTGAATGATTGATCGCAAGTGCGTCTGCGGAGTGTTTGTAACGCATGTGGATCTGCGTGTTGTTTGCATGCAATTGGGTCTGCATCAAGTTCGAGTGCAAGTGAGTTTGCGGTCGAAAAATGTTGAGTGCAAGTGAATTTGCACTTGTTGGTGGCGTTGTTCATGTTGATTAGTCTGCGTGATGCGGAGCTGATGAACGAACGTTGAATTGTCAGTGTTGTCCGGGAATGTTTGGTGCTTGGGTCTGCGCGGTTGTTGATGAGTGAGCACAAGTGAATCTGTGCAGTTGTTGATGAATGAGCACAAGTGAATCTGTGCAGTGTTGATGAGTGAGCACAAGTGAATCTGTGCAGTGTTGATGAATGAGCACAAGTGAGTCTGTGCAGTTGTTGATGAATGAGCACAAGTGAATCTGTGCAGTGTTGATGCGTGAGCACAAGTGAGTCTGTGCAGTGTTGATGAGTGAGCACAAGTGAATCTGTGCAGTGTTGATGAGTGAGCACAAGTGAGTCTGTGCAGTGTTGATGAATGAGCACAAGTGAGTCTGTGCGGTGTTGATGAATGAGCACAAGTGAGTCTGTGCAGGTGTTGATGAATGAGCACAAGTGAGTCTGTGCGGTGTTGATGAATGAGCACAAGTGAGTCTGTGCAGGTGTTGATGTTGTTCATGTTAATTAGTCCGTGTTGTGGAGCTGATGAACAAATATCTAGTTGTTGAGATTGGTGGTACACTATGGTCAAAATCAGATGCACAAATGTCTGCAAGTGAGTTAGCAGGTCCAGGTACAAGTGGGTCTGTACTGGTGTTGGTGCGCGTCGTTCGAGTTGATGTGTCCCCAGTTGATCAACGAACGTCCAGTTGTTGAGTATTTAGTCGTGCTTGTGCAGGTGTACTCATTTTGAACTGGTGTGATTTCTTCCATAGTGTCGTCAGTGATGTCCGGAAATGTTTGGTGCTTGATGAATATCCGGGAAAAATGTGGTTGTTCAAGTTGTGTTGAAGATTGTTGGTAGGCCTTGAAGGGTGATGTTGTTCGTGTTTGCCTGTTTTGTAGTTTTCTTTTCCTTTATATATATATTTCCAACACGTGGGTAGAAAGGAAAAAGAAAAAAAAATGGAGTCGTAATTTTTTTCACACGAGGAATGATGTTTTTTGTTTTCGTTTTAGTTTGTTTGAATGTTAGTTTCCACGTAGAGAAAGAATGGTGGCTTCTCTTTCCTTTGTTGTTGAAAAGAAAGAAAAAAAACATTTTTCGTATTTTCTTTTTTGTTTGAATTTCCGAGAGATAAAAATGGCGTTTTTTTTTTTTTTTTTTGAATTTTTTTATCAACACGTGGTCCGGAAAAAAGATGGCGGCAATTTAAAAAAATTTTTTTATCAACATGTGGTCACGAAAAAGATGGGCAGCGTGAGCGTTTGTTTTCTTTTTATCCCCACGTGTTCAAAACAAAGGAAGTGGCGTCTTGTAAGGTCCTTTTGTTCGTCGAAAAAGAAGAAAAAAAGGATTGGCAAAAGTTTGTCTTTTTCTTTGTATATATTTTTCCGACATGTGGAGAAAGAGAAGAAAAAATGAAATTGTAATTTGTTTTATACTCGGAGAAGCCGAGAAATGTTTTTGTTTTTCTTGTTTGGGTATTTCCGCGTGGCCAGGAAAAAAAAAAAAAGATGGCGGCTTCTTTTCTTTTGTTTGTTTGTATATTTCTACCATGTGGGTAGAAAAAAAAAGGAAAAAGATGGGTGCGTAATTCGTTTCACCACGGAAGAAAAAACGAGAAATGTTTTTTTTTGTTGTTGTTTTAGTACGAAATTAATTACTCCGCTCATACAACAAAGCTTGCACGTCGGGTCACCAATTGTTAGGATCGAGGGTCGTGTTCCCCCGATTATAAACGTTAGCTCAAGACTAATCTTATCTATTTTTCATTCTTTATTCTTCTATTTTCTTATTTCTACTTTTTATACTATTTTTATCTCTATTTTTTATCTTTACTCTTTTAATCTTTAACTCATTCTCCTAGTCCTACCCTTCATATATATTTAGCCTCATTGTTTATTTCTAAGGTCATTTGATTAAACTTCTAAACCCCCGAACTCTGTTCTTATACATATTCTGATATTTTAACCCCTTATCCTAACATTTGTTAACTTACCCCCACTCCTTTCTTCCCCTTTTCTAGTTGAATCCTAATTTCAACTTTGTTTCACCCCCCACTTTCACACTCTTAGTTTTATCCGCATTCCTTCACCGCATCGCTCCCTTTCTCCTCCCCCCTCTCTTTCCTCGTACCCGTCCCTTTCTCCTCCTACATACCACTTACCCGTTTCCTCCCTTGCCCATTGGTCGCATATTATACTCTCCTTTTCACTGTCTTTGCTTTTCTTCATTTATAGCCGGCTTTCTCAACTGGGCAGACTTTAAATATTCTCACTGCCCCTTTTTCCACTTTAAAACACTTTCCATTTGTCATCTCTGCCCTGGAAGTCTCTTTAATGGCGAATATTTTACATCTTAATCTCCTCTGACGCCTACCTGCATCTTCGAATGTACCTCTTATTGGACTTTTTACCCTTCCTGGATTTTCTATTTTCGCCGTACCTGAAGTTGTGGCTTCTTGGAATTTAACTTTGAAACCTCTCTCATTACTTCTCGTGCCTCTAACGACCGACCTATCTACATCGTATCCTCTCCATTGGACTCTTCGACACCGGACCTTTTGGCAATCGGACATTTGCTTGCACCCTGGCACTGTTTTGCCCTACGTTTCCTTCCCTACAACTTTTATTTTTTTATTTTTTTCATTTTTTCAAATTTTAAATCTTGGCCATTGCCAACTTATCTATCCCAGCGACTTCCTCTGATGATAAGATTTTGATCTTTGAAAAGCCTGGCTTAAGGAAAATTTAACTTGAATAAATTGCCTTTTTTGCGGAATGTACCTTGCTTTGAACTTTTGAATTGAATTTTGATTTGGCTTTTGCTTTCTCTAATTCCTTTCCACTCTCCTTCATTATATATATATATATATATATATATATATATATATATATATGTAGAGAGAGAAAGAGAGAGAGAGATAGAGAGAGAGAGAGAGAGAGAGAGAGAGAGAGAAAGAGAGAGAGAGTATAGGGTAGCAGTTCCCACGAGAGAAAAGTGTATATTTAAATATGTGAGGCTACCAACATTTGTAAATTTGAAGAACCACATTTTTTAAATTGTTTATTATTTTATAATTTTATAATTTAATAATCCAAATTATACAAATTATAATTATAAAATTGTAAACTAATAAACAATTAAAAATTTTTTTTTTTAAATGTACAAATGTTATTAGCCTCACTTCTTTATATATATATATATATATATATATATATATATATATATATATATGTGTGTGTGTGTGTGTGTGTGTGTGTATTTTCATTTACATTAATTTTTTTTTATATTTCAAATGTAAAATTTTTATAACAAAGTAATTTTATAGCTCAATAGTTCGAGACTAGAGCTATGGTATAAAATATTTTTTATTAAATTTTAAACCACAGCAAAATGTAAGAAAAGGCACACCCACATTTCTGTAGAAAATTGTTTTTATTACTTTCAACATACAATTGGTTCGGATGATACGAGGAATTATAAAATATTCATAAAATACTCTTAAAATTCACTTGTATAGCTATCGGCAGTGCCGTATACAAAAAATAAAGAAAAGTCAGTGAAAAACCTTAATTTCAAACAGTACTCAATTATCATTGTTGTGAAGTTGTCCAACAGTAAATAATAAATAAAGGAAGTCAAGTCGAGGGTTGGTTTAACAAGTGTATTAACAAAGTAAGAAAGTGACTAGCACTTGGCTAGACAGTTACAAGACTGTGCTTTGTCTTCTTTGTGTCTCTGGTGACTCGCACTATTTATAGTGACAACCGGTGCAGTTTCTCCTGTGTAAGAACGGCCGGTGTAACAATCATCATCATTTTTTTTGGTGATAGTAACTACTTAAAAAAATTGTAATGATAATTGAGTAAACAATAAGAATAAACATTAGACATTTCACAAGAAAAAAAAAGCGGCTTGAAAAAAATTATACTTTCTTATGAAATGTCTAATGTGTATTGTCATTGTTTTTATTTATTGTACTTTTTGCACTTGGCACTGACGATAGTCCAACTGAGAAGTTTTTAAACGTATTTTTGAAACGTAGTTTAAACCGTACAGCTGTAAATATTTTGAAATACTTTAAAATTCTTGAAAACGATATCCTTGGTTTTAGCCGAAACAATTGTTTGCCTTCATTAAAAAACGTTTTTTTCCTGTGAAAATCTATCTTTCATCATCATTTTTCAGGCTAAACTAATTAAAACTAGAGATATAGCTTATTTTATGCTATAAAATAATCCTACATTTGAAGAATTTTGAATGTTGAATTAGAAAACACACACACACACACACACACACATATATATATATATATATATATATATATATATATATATATATGTTTAGGCAAACATTATTAAATAACACGGTGTGGTTTTGTTTGATGCGACTTTTTTTTATTTTTTCAATTTTCCGAATTGTCCATCTAATGTTTCGGTCAAATTGATGTAAATATGATCCATGGGTTTCTTGTTCCATTCTTTTTTCTTTTTTGCAATTACTTTCGATTTGAATCGTCAAATCATCTTCAGGCGGTATTAGTTTTAGTGTCTTTACAAATTATGACTTTACTGTTGTGCTCATTTTTGAATTATAACGGCAAGTAGTTTATAACTTGAAAAAGCGTCTGTAAAGTTGAAATGTACATGAGAGCGTGATGGCGTTCTACACATATGAGAGATTTAAAAGTTTGACTGTTTAAACCGTTAAGAAATTGATGACGTTAAAGAAAGTGCATACAATTCAAACGCATAACTACCTAATGGCTAATAATTTGGTAATGTTAATTATTATGCTAGACACTTTAAAATGTTGCGACTAGTTTCATAATTGACATTATTAATTGTGGGATGTTTAGTTTTTATGTAGAGGGCTTCGAGTATTTTTAATTTTTTGATATTGGTATCGTGGTGTATTATTTTGGTATTGTTAACAAGGATGTTTCTATATTAGGAGGGGGTGCAATTATGTTTTTTAGGTGTTGGCATATAGAGCTAGTGTCGGAGAGATGTAGGGTGAGTCTTCGGGATAGTGTTGTGGAAGTGAAACCTATGTAAGAATTAGTTTTTTTTTATTGTTGTCGGAGATACATTCTCCCATAGGGCATTGGAACTGATATATTACATTGGTTCTTCCTAATGTATTTTGGGTTTGAGAAGTGTTATTTTTAACAACATAGTTTGATGTTTATATATATATATATATATATATATTTTTTTTTTTTTCAAAACATTGTTGTCGTAGGAAAATATTACAATTTGGAAAACTTTAAACAATGCGAGTTTTTTTTTGTTAAAATAAATAGAATTTATTTTAAACTTATCTTTCTGAATAAAAACTTCTTTTGTCAAAGCAAAAATGGTTTATTTTACTATATTTTTCGAGGTATACTTTTGGTGGTGGAAGAAAAGAAATCAAGTCATGTCTATTGTCTACCCCAATCCCGCTTGAAACCAGCGTAAGTTTCAAGCGGAATTGGGGTAGACATATTTTCAAAATATTGTTGCCGTAGGAAGATATTTAAATTTGGAAAACCTTAAACAATGTGTTATCTTTTTTGTTAAAATAAATATAATTTATTTTATACTTATCTTTCGGAGATATAAAATCGTTTTTTTATCCCCCACCATAAGTCTGCATTTGATCTCGGACGATATCATGGTAAAAACATTCTGCTTTGACAAGGGAGTTATAACCTCGAAAGATAGGTTTAAGATAAATTATCTCTATTTTAACAACAAAAACAATTACATACTAAACTTATTCAATAGTGAAATGGAAAACTATTAAACTTTAATTTCACATCCACGACTCAATTGGTAAAATGTAAGTTTAATAACAAATGTGATGATTATGATGATGATGATGATGATGATGATGATGATGATTTTCGGTTACCCCCAACCATTTAAAAGTAACCTTAAAAGAACAAAAAAATACCTGCAATTTGTATTAAAAATACCTAATCGAAATTCTCATGTAATAAATTACTGAAAAATTTGAAATATATTTATATCTAATATTTGTAAAGAGATTAAAGCAACATTACCGTACTAATAGTTATTCATTATTTAATACAGTTTAATTGAATTTAATGTAATGATACCATTAATAACTAAATTAAACTCTTATATCTTATTTCATCGAAAAAGAATAATAATAACTCACTTTAATTAAGGTTTTCATTATATATATATATATATATATATATATATATATATATATATATATATATATATATATATATATATATATATATTTGTGAAATATTTTGCAAATCAAAACATCGTGCAATTTAAATAGAAAATTAATTTATTTAATTTTTTTTGCAAGCTTTCGTTGTAGAACAACTTTGTCAGGCGAGACTGTCTGATAATTTTTTATTCTTCTTTTCTTCTTCTTCATTTTGCTGGTATTAACCCCGAGAGGTCGACTCACGATAGAAGCAAAAAGGTACGTCAAGTTCTAAAATACGTTAGAATAAGTGTAGTCCGGTCGATGTTATGCGCAGATTGGCGCTATTTGAATAAGGAAATTGACAACATCTTTGAGGCACGCATGAAAATATAGTCTCGGAAGTTTCTCAACTATTAAAACTATATTAAAAAAACAAAAAAAAACAAAAAACAAAAAAAAACTTTTAGTCCCAAGTCTTTCAGTGGAAAATCACTCATGTAAGTCAATTTATTTTTTACAGTTATTAGTTTGTTTTCAACACTATTTTAAGGGATCATCAGTTGTTTACCATGAAAAACTGTTTCGGGAATTTAATATATATATATATATATATATATATTAATATATATATATATATATATATATATTAATATATATATATATATAATTTATATATATATATATATATATATATATATTATATATATATATATATATAAAGGAAAGCCTTAAATAAGATGAGTTATTGTTCTTCTTGTTTGTCTCGTAGTTCTAGCCTGAATCTACAAACTGCGTTCAAACCCATGCGACCGCCTGCAACTGCCACTTCTACACTGATGAGGGTAAGAGAGCCCGAAACGACGTCGTCTGTAGGTAAAAACACTTTAATATTTAAAACAGTATTTATAGTTTAAATCCTCTTTAAAAATTTAATAGTCTTAAAAGTAAAGCTCTGTTTAAAATTGAAAAGTTTGTTGCCATTTCTGTGATAAGCTAGTTCCGCTTGAGCGTTGAACACTGTAGACAACAAGACACTTCCCCGCCTCTCGAGCAAGTTTATCTTAATTTCAATTACTGCCTGTATCGATTTCTCGCGGCCGTGTGGTCCTAAGCGTTTGTCTCGTGATTCGAGACTGAATCTACGAACGACGTTCGAGCCCATACAACCGCCTGCAACCACCATTCCTACACTGATGAAGGTAAGATAGCCCGAAACGACGTCGTCTGTACGTGAAAAAACACATTAATATTTTTTAAAAAGTATTTATAGTATATATATATATATATATATATATATATATGAATTATGACAATATATGTATTAGCATATACTATCAGTTCCTTTTATTTAACAATCTCAACCAGTAATAATAGTGCATATATAAATAAGTAAGGTTCATTTATATTCCAATTACTATGATTTTACTTTTTCAAAACATTTCCCCAAAACAGTTAATTCAGTGTGATATATTTTACGATTCGTTTCGCTTGATGTAAACCAACTAACAGTGTCAATATTAGCTCTGTCCCCTTCAAGTTCATCAGAAAATTCACAAAAAAAGGAGAGCCCCTGATTTGAAAAAAAATACATCACGCAGTGGGTCATATTGGGCAAACCTTAAGAGTAGGAACACAAAAAATGCACTCTCACGTGGAAACTCAGTACTCCGCCATTTTGAAATTTCAAAAGTTCAGAGTTATATATATATATATATATATATATATATATATATATATATATATATATATATATATATATATATATATATAGTCTAAAGAAGCTTTGAGTCATTTTAAACAAAAGAAAGAAAAAAAAGAAGTAAAATGCAGTTTAAATTCCCAGAGAAACTAACTAAATCCAAGATATTTCAGACTTAACATTCGTTGAGAAATTCATAAATAAATAAATAAGTAAATAAAATAAAAAGGGGGGTTAAGTATCTAACAGTGAAACCAAAACAGGAGACCTTAAGCATCTAATATTAACACGGGGATCATCAGCTGTTTATCATGTAACTGTTTCGGAGATTTAAAAACAAGACAATTATCATATTCATGGCTCTCCAATGGTACTGATTAAACTACCATTGGGGAAATGGTAATCAAGTGTCGAAATAATTCAGCTTAAAATTTCACTAATATATACATTAATAAATTATAATAATAATAAAATAATAATATTAATAATATATTACCCTTTAGACTACCGTGTGATATGCTAATTTGCATATAAAAAAAACAAAAAAAAAAAAAAAAAAAAAAACAACAACAACAACAACAACAACAACAACAACAACAACAACAACAACAACAACAACAACAACAACAACAACAACAACAACAACAACAACAACAACAACAATAACAATAACAATAATAATAATAATAATAATAATAATAATAATAATAATAATAATAATAATAATAATAATAATAATAATAATAATAATATCTAAACACTACACCAAAGAACCATTCTGCGATATGGTAGCTAGCAATAAAATTATATAGGAATTAAAGTTGCCTTTAAAAAAAATAAAAAATAAAAAAAAAAAAATAAAGCTTAAGTACCTTAGGTACCAGAAAGGTAAGTAGATAAGAGAAAGGAAACCTAGTCATACAGATCTAAATACCCAATATACTACTATATATATATATGTGTGTGTGTGTGTGTGTGTATGAGAGAGAGAGAGTAAGAGAGAGAGAGAGAGAGGATTATTATATAAAACGAATTTGATGTAGTTTTGGTTAAATTTGTATAAGAAAACCTGTTCAGAGTTAACTATACAATTCAATTCCAAATGCCTTGTGAAAGCTCCATATTCAATATACACTGAATATAGCTGAGTAATATGTGTTCAAAGGTTTAGAATTATATTTAAATTAAGTTTCGAAATCATAATCCCTAAACGAACATTCGTTTAGGGGCCTTTCACTTCGAATAAAGAATAAAGAATACCTATTGCTATTCCTGAAACCATTCCTATTACGAAAACTTCACGAATATTTATACTACTATTACTACTAAACGTCTTCTACTACTACTACTACTACTACTACACGTCTATTACTATTAATACTACTACTACTTTTACAGAATAGACACCAGATATAGACTCTACAATTTTCGTGTTTGAATCGCAGCCATGTCATAAAAATGTCAACATATTTGACGATGGCTCTTTCCTTTCATCCTTAGTTTGCATGAAGAGTTAATTTATTAAAATTAATTGCCCAATTTATTGGCCGTTCCTTTCTAAATTCGCAACTTCCTTTTCATTCGGCCATTCTAAAAAGGCCGCCTAAACGGTTTGAAGTAAAAGTGAAAAGTGACGTTCAATCGAGTTGACAGAATCAAAGGAGAAAGAGAAACCGAATCTCAAGTCTTTAAAGGAGGAGATCCTTGTTTGCAAAGGAACAAACAAAATCACTTAATGGTTTGATTAAACAACAAAATGAAAACCAGAAAACCTGACGGATAACTTTAGTGCTTGCTTACTCGTTTCTTTCTTTTTTTTTTTAATTTACTTGCCTTCCCACGAGGGCAAAGTTAGACACAAGGTCGGTTTTTAATGTGGAGAATCCAGTTCCCTCCAAAAGTGTCACCCGGATAAGAAACAAAAGTGCTTTTATAGGAAGGGAACCCATATCGACCCGAACGTTTTCGATTGAAATTTACGGAACAAACCGAAAATGTTTGAAGCGGTTTACGATTTGAAAGCCGCGAAAAAATATAAAACTGCAGAAGACACTATAACAGAGTTTCTCAACCTTTCTTTTACTCTCGACATACCTACGAGCACATGAACCTGTCGCGACACACTAGTAATTTTAAATCTTGTATAACGAAATAGTAAAATAAATTAAAAATACATACATGTACTTTTTGATACAGTTTATTATGTTAGTATCTCAGAATTGTCAGTTACCTTGTGTGAAACCTGTGGCTGTTGTTTTCTTATGACTTCTGGAATATTTGGTCGTACGTGAGATAAGTAAACTCTCATTCCTTCTTCAGAGGAACGTAGTCTTTCTCTCTTCTTATTTTTTATATTATTTAAGGTTGAAAAGCCCAATTCACACAAATAAAAGATGAAGAATTGTAAAAAAAACTAATAGAGCCTTTTCAGATAATGCGGGAAATTTCCTTTGTATTGAAATCTAAAATGTGTTGATATCTTATAATGCTTTATTTTAAGACTGCGGTCACCTGAAATGGTAGCCAATTCTTCTTCTTCGCATAAATTAAACCCAATATTAGAAGGAACATCTACTTTTCTTGTGTTCAGGTACGGAAAGTAGTGATTGATGTTTTCTTCGAACGCTGCCCGATGCTCAACCACGACACGGATCATTTCCTTAGTGCAGTTAGTGCTCATTGTAAGAACCATACCAAACTCACCCAACTTTGCTCTGTTTTTCCAAATAACAATTTTATTTTAGAGGGCAACCAACTTATCTGACGAAGTTAGAATATTTTCGTTTCGACCTTGCATACTAATGTTCACAATATTAAGTTGACTAAATATTTCCGTTAAATATTCCATTTTGGCCATCCAAAATTCACATCGAAGATATTTACAGAATCTTTCGTGCTTTTCTTTATTAAAAAATATTATTAATTCCTTCTGTAATTCATGAATGCGAGTTAACACTTGACCTTTTGACCGCCATCGAACGTCGGTATCCATGAGTTGGCGGACATGTTGAGAACTCATTGATTTGCATAATTCTTCGAATAATCTCGACTTTCTTGGCATGTTTTTAATGTAATTGACAATTTCAACTGCTTGATTTACCATTTGCTTCAAATCTTTTTGCGATACTTTTGAAACTAAAACTTCTTTATGTAAAAAGCAATGAATTACGAACAAGATTTGGATTTTCTTTCTGTGCTAGTGATGCAAAACCTTTAATGCAGCCAACCATACATGGTGCACCATCAGTACAAATACCAACACAAAACTTCCACGTCAAATTCATTTTTTAAGATTGCCTATTATCATATCAAAAATATCTTGACCTCTAGTCGTTGTTGGCATTTCTTCACAACACAAACACTGATTGATTATTTCATCATCAATGAACCAAACAAATACAAGCAATTGATCACTGATATCAGTTGATTCATCGACTGTTAAAGCAAATTTAGATCCTCCAAGTTTTTCTGAACATTTGTTTCAGTGTTTTCAGATAAATCTACAGTTCTCCTGTGTATTGTATCATTTGAAAGCGGAATTTTACTAATTTATTTTTCAGTTGTCTCACCTAATCTGGATTTCACCATCTTTTTGCAAGCGGGAAGAATAACTGATTCAGCAAAAATGTGTGATTTGGATTTCATTGTTATTATTTCAGCTACCTCAATCGAAGCGAGTTGAATTCGTTGAGACACAGTCATTGTTTCTTGAAAATATTGCGTTGCTTTTATTATTGTTGTAACAGTCTTTGAAAATAATTAAGACCTTTATCTTGTAGATAATAATGTTCAGTCGTGAAAAGTCTTCGTAATTTATTTCGTACCATGGATTCATTAGCCATTTTTTTCACCACAAACTATACATAATGGACATGGTTGAGCAACATCTCTTGTCCAAGAAAATCCAAACTTCAAATAATCATCACAATACTGTCTATTATGGCTAACCTTTGTCTTTTTTTGTGCTGGATTTTGTAGGTTTCATTATATGTTCTGTTTCAACTTTACATTCGTCACTAACAGCCTTTCTTTTAACAAATTTATCCATTGTAAAGGGGTATTTATAACCAATTAACACGCGCATACTCTAACCAACAACGGTAAACAACAGGTAGTGTTAAATTGATTCGTGAGTCAACGGTCAACCTCCTGTATCAAGCTGGAACATTAAGTAGTGTTCAAATTTTTTTTAACTTAATCACCTTTTGAAATATATGAAACAATTAATCTTTATTCTACCAATACAATAACAAAAACTGAATAAACTTAGTTAATTAATTCACCATATAATTTAACTCCAGTATTGCGAGCTAAAAAACGTAGTTTGAAAGTACGTAAACAACACTGATTCTAAGCTAAACAAATTGAAAAATAGGCAACCATAGAAAATAGCGTTCAACTTTAGTTATGATTAGACACAAGCTAATTTAGTTTAAAATCATCCGTAATTTAGAGGTTAAAATTGAGTGTGTAGTACGATTGAGTTCGACGTAAGCAACTTGTAAACACTTTTGGCACTTCTTTAGTTGTGAAGCAGAATTTTTTTGTTTTCAATTTTGAAGATTTACATTCTGTTCCGTAAATCGCAACCGGGAATATTCGAGCCGATATGAGTCCCCTCTTATAGAAGTACCGAAACAAAAATTATTATTTTTCAGTTCAGAGCATCTAAAAACCGACTTTGTGTCCTACTTTGCCCCAAGAAACTTGTTGTCTGACCGGATAAATTCGAAATATGCGTGGGCTAAAATAAAATGTACTATGATTGCGTAGGTGGGCCAGTCCATTTATATTTAAGAAGCCGTGTTGGTGAAAAGAGAGATCCAAGTGTCACTATGCACATACATTTGAAGAACACCGCCGCCCACATAGGTCTAATTATTCAATATATATTTCTTTGTTTCGAAATAAGCACTACAAGAAAAAAGGTATATCTATGTGCGCCTCTGTTTACTTACCTCCTCGCGAGGGGAAAGTTTGAGACAAAGTCGGTTTTTAATGTGGGGGAAATCCAGCTCCCTAAAAAGGAAAACTCTTGATTCGGACGAAAATGAAAAATTGGCTCAGTCTAGAAAGACCAATTATCAAGGACCAAGGACAGGACATATACTGCACGTCGATCCTAGCCTGAAGACCGTGTGTTTGTGTATGTGTGTGTCAATTGCATGTTGGATGTCGTGGTGTAAGAGGAAGAAAAACGCTATAGAGATAAACAATCCAGTAGTATTCTTTTTATTATTCGATTTTTTTCATCGCTTTACTCAATGATTTGAAAGCTACCATTTTAAAATTTATCAAGGGCGATAACTCGTTTCTGTTACATTTTGTGCAAATGGTGAATTGCTATTTAGTAGAAATGTACGTGGCGACAGAAATTCGATAAATTGAATATTTTAAATAATAAAAGAAACTACTGGATTGTTTTCCGTAAAATGTGGTTACCAGTTTTTAATAATAATAAGTATGTATTTCCTAAAATTAGAATTTTATTTAGTGTATTTACTGAAGAGTATTATGTCAAGAAGCACTGAAAATTGTTAACCAAAACCTGCCGCTTTAAGTATCAGAAAACTATGCTAATTTTCTTTCAACTCTGACTGTTCAATAAAAAATCGCTCAGAGAAGTAAACGTGTTCGACAAGTGTGAAAGACAGAGAGCGACAATATTTGCAGAATGGGTTGTGATTCCGTCTGGTTAATTTTTTAAAACATAGTTCACCTCAAACAAGGCAGACCGCCACTTTAGGCGTAAGGGGCTACCGAGAAAAAAAGAGAGAAGTTTTTTTTAGGGGGTCAACCTAAATTGGAATCAGCGCAGCGAGATGTCTGTTTACATCAGTTTTAAATTTCTGCATGTCAGTACTGTTGGGAAACAGGGTGCAGGGAGGGAGTTCCAGAGGCCAGCAGCACGAGGAAAGAAGCTATTTGAGTAGAAAGCTATCCGGCATCTGGAGACCCCCACAGTGAATGGATGGGATTTAGTTGATTGTCGAGTTGGTCTAGTGAATTTACGTCGAGGGGGCACCAGAGTAGCCAATTCATCGGGGCATAATCCATTGAAGTATTTGTAAAACAAACACAAGGATGCTACATTGCGGCGATGGGACAAGGACTGGAGCTTGGTTGACAGTAAGGGACCTATTAGGTTGGCGACTCTTTTTTAGACCTTGTCAATGAGGGAGAGACTAGTAGACGGTGCACCAGCCCAGATGTGGCAACATTACTCCATGCATGGGCGGATGGTGGATTTGTAGAGATACAGGATAATGTCAGGTTTGAGAAGTTTACTAGCACGGTAGAGGGACCCATCCTTCTTTGCGGAGACAACGAAAGACCGAATCCCTCTTTCCCCACACTTTCAGAGTGCAATGCCTAATTTGTATAGATTCATTTCTTTTGTAATTTTGTACCGTCTGAAACCGAAACTTTACTATTATTTTTATTAATAATGGAGATTTTGTGTCTGTTTATCTAAAGCCCAAACTATACTGTTACTATTTTTCAATGTGCGTTGGTCTGTCACAATTAAGTTCGAAATAGCATTTTTGTTAATCTGTCTCGCTTAGGTTTCGAATAACGTTTTCGTTGGTCTGTCACGCTTAAGTTTAAAATAGCATTTTTGTTGGTCTGTCATGCTTCACTTTGAAATAATATTTTCGTGGTCTGCAACGCTTTGATATGGATAGCATTTTCGTAGGTCTGTCACAATTACGTTTAGAATAGCATACAATGTCGTATGTCGTAATGAAAAGAACAATTTCTCCATATAGATGTTATTATTTCGACGCCGAAATCTATTAATTTATAAGAACTTTTGGGGGGAATGAATTAGATAAATATCCCTTGGTTATGAAAAATAAAGAAACCCATTGTATCATTGAAAATACATAAGTGCGCTTAAAGCATGTAATTAAAGCAACATTGTAAGTAGGTGTGATAAGGAAAATTAGTTTACTTACAATTCTGATATTAAGTAATTTAAAGAAATAAACAGGTTAATATTTATTAAAAAATACACATGTAAAGAACTGTAGAACTTTCAAAATCCAATTGAAGCGACTGGTCATAAACAACAAATGCTCCAGTCTAACTAACAGAATAAGTATTTCCTGAAAGAAACTTAAACAAATTTAGTGTAAAAAAACATGGTATAAGGATAAAAAGAAAGAAATCAAATATTAAATATACTGCAGGAGTGATGTCTAGTGTTAGAAGTTTATAAGATATTTACCTATATTTTTGTTTTAATTTTTTTTTTTTATTATTATTATTATTATTATTATTATTATTATTATTATTATTATTATTATTATTATTATTATTATTATTATTATTATTATTATTATAATAATAATAACAAACCAAGTTTAAGAGATAAAATTCGCATTTATTTTTCACCACAATTTCTAACCTACAAATGCTCTCAGAATGCAAGGCTATTTGTCTAACTTGAAAAATCCGACCGACTTAATAGTATATATTAGATTTGTTGGTATATATTGGGAATGAGAGGGGAACGTACGTAAAAATACTTTAATGCAAGCAACTATCAATTTTATTCAAAATACACTAACATTACGATCATGAGAAAACGGTGTAGAGTTTCTTTTCCACCTGGTTTCCAGTTAAAAAATATTATGTTTGCTTGTAATTGAGGAAAAAACGGATTACCAGAATAGATTAACCAGCTGAGACTTTTGTTTGTTTATAACATATTTTGACACCAAATATTAAAGCAAATTGGCAATATATATATATATATATATATATATATATATATATATATATATATATATATATATATATATGTGTGTGTGCGTGTGTGTGTATGTGTGTGTGTGTGTATGTGTGGGTGTTTGTTGTTGAGTAAACATATCAAGTTAGAGAAATGTTTCTCTCGACAAGTACCCATTTTTATGGCTTAGTTTTTTTCTAAATTCATTATAGTCTACATGATGACTTATGGTGTCATCACCCTTAAGACCAAGACACGCAAAAGTAGTATGCACCCCCCCACACACACATACACACACACACACACACACGCATATATACACTAGATCTGTCTAAAACGTATCCGACCTTAGACCAGAAAAAAATATTTAAATACGCGACGGTGTTGGGACCCTAATCCCCTTCAAAGTAGACCCATTGTGCTTGCACGCACTTAGCCAAACCGATCCATCCACTGCCGGAAACACCACTGGAAGTCTTCGCGTTCCTCATTATCTCTTTTTTCCCACACTTTCAACAACAGCTGAACTCCTAGCAGTTTGAGACCTGCCAGAACGCTGGTCACTCTCCGCTGATTTGCGGCCATTTTTGAATCGGTTGAACAACTCCTTAATTTGTGCTACACCCATCGTATATTCTCAAAACACCTGCTGAATTTAACGATAGGCGGAGATGAACACCATTCTAAAAGAAGACTTCCAGAGGTGTATCCGGCAGGGGATGGATTGGTGGGCAACGTGTGTGCAAGCACAAGGGGGCTAGTTTGAAAGGGATAAGGGTCCCAACCATGTCACATATATGAAATATTTTTTCTGGCCTA
>OY744520.1:196553309-196555809 GCA_963556195.1 Sepiola atlantica | reverse complement strand
TTCTTTGTGTTTGTCTCTTTTACACAAGTAAAATAAATTTACATTGTATTTTTATGTTATTGTGATGTATAGATTTTAGTTTTACTGGGAGTTTAAAAACGATAAATATTCATCATTTTATTATTATTACCAGTAAAATTAAGTTTAATTGAAAAAAATTGTTTTTGGAATCGAAAATTAGGCTCAAATTTGTCCGATTCCGAAACCGATTCTGATACCCAAAAAGTTCCGATTTTTACGCTTCCTGAATCCGATTAATCGTCCAAACACTAACACTAACACCTCCAACGGAGAAGATAATCATGGAAGGATAATGTCATGAGGAACGAATATATACTATATACCTACCCCCCCCCCAAAAAAAAAGAGGAGGTAAGACCTGGGAGGATCGCCCCATAATAGGAGAAGATAATGCCTGTGAGTATGGTATCATGGTAACAGAACAGATACTATACCCAACTCCTAAAAATAAAGGAGAACGTAGTCCCTGGGAAGATGTCATATGGCAACAAAACAAATACTATATTACCCCTTCCACAAAGGATGATGTAATACCTGAAAAGATTACTCCTATCACCTTAAAAAGGAGGATGAAATTCATGGGAGGACGGTCTTACGAAAACAGAGCCGATTTTCATTCATTCATTCGTAGTAAAAACATTATTTCTATGGTTCCTTTGCCTTTGGTCTAAGATCAGAATATAGTATATGTTCTGATGGATACTACACTCTGGAGGCCGGTACCGTCTTCGTCTTTAGGCCTTGATTCCGCCGATCTGAGGTATGGTCTTGTACAGGCTTTACCATCTCTTTGAGAAGGGGAAAGTTTATTGCTAATCGTCTGAGACGCCCCAAGTGCGGAATGCCGACGGCGCTGCTCAGACATTTTTTGTAGGCCAGAGCACGCTAATCCTAGTGCACTGACTAACCACACACGACCTTGTGTCTAACCTCCTGAATATAAATAACTTGGCCTTTTGGCTAAGATCAATGTATAGTATCTGTTCCGATGGATGGTCACTCTGTAGGCCGATACCGTTTTGGCCTTCATGTCTTAATTTCACCGGTCTGAGGTACTGTCCTGTGCAGTTCTAGGAGGTCCACCTCCCAGGATTTGCCTTCTCACTCTTTGAGAAAGGGGTTAGTTTATTGCTAATCGTCTGAGGCGCTATCACCGAGGAATACCGAAGGGCTGCCCAGGCATTTTTTGACGGACAGAGAGCTCTTCCTTTTCTTCTTCTTCTTCTTCTTCTTCTTCTTCTTCTTCTTCTTCTTCTTCTTCTTCTTCTTCTTCTTCTTCTTTTGTCCTTTTTGCCAGACTTCTCCCTTTTCCTCCGATTTTCTTTTTTCTCCATTTGACATTTTCTCCCTCTTTTTATTTCTGACTCTTTTTTGTTCGTCGTCTTCTTCTTCGCTTGCCTTCTTCCTTTTCTTTTTCCTTTTTTCTTCGTTTGACTTCTTCTTTGTTTGACCTCTTCTTCATCTTCTTCTTCGCTAGACTTCTTCTGCTTCTTCCTTTTTATCTTCTTCGTTTGCCCTCTTCCTTCCTTCCTTCCTTCCTCCCTTTCTTCTTCTTCTTCTTCTTCTTCTTCTTCTTTTTCCGCTTCTTTTTCTTCTTCTGTATCTTCTGTATCTTCTTCTTCCTCCTCTTCTTCTTCTATTGCTGCTGCCGACTCATTTCAGTTTACCCACAACTGAAAGTGTGTGGGTGATGGTGTTTGAAGTGTTTTCGTCCATATTTAAATAAATGTATTTAACCAAATGTATTTAACCAAGTGTATTATTGCAAAAGTTAACAAAACTTTAACACGGTTCGCCTCGATAAGCATTAATTCACCCGCTTCTTTTCTCCAAGATAATTTTATATCTTAATTCCCCTTCGTTTACTCTCCTGCATTTATTGCCGTCTCAACCTGGACCAAACCTTATCGACGTGTCGCTTAATCTCCGAATAAAAAGATGCGGATATAAAACGGTTGGAAGCCATATAAAAAGCCACGCTTTAAAAAGGTTCAATAAACATGGAAAACAAAATTAAACAAGAAAAAAAAAACGTTGACAAAATATAGAAGACAGAAACATTACATTCAAATACACATCAAGTGCATAAGCGGCCGAACTTGTTTTTAATGATATTTCAGTATTTATAAAAAAAAACGTATTAAAAATGTTGTTCAGATATCGACGTCGAGGCTAATCCACGAAGAATATGAAAAGTCCATAAAAATGACGACTGACAAGCTGTGCAGAAAAATCTCTGTAATAAAAGACGGAATCGCGACCCGGAAGAAAGTTCTTACCGTTCAGAGCGGAATTGTCGCGGATTCTTCATTGATTTTGTCTATTTAAAACTGAAGTAGAGCTAACCCATTTTATGTCAACTCACTGAATTAAAGTATATTGCTCATTTCCCTGTGGATAAGTATCGTATTTAATAGTATAGAACATCTTTATTTCGGTTCGTAAACTTGCTAAAACATCTCATAATTACATAGTTACG
>OY744520.1:196530809-196548309 GCA_963556195.1 Sepiola atlantica | reverse complement strand
AAAACCTACAACAAAAAACAGGATAGACGGAACTCTATAGAAAACAGAACAATAGAACATGATATAAGAAGTAAAACTAACCAGACCTTTGTTCGTGAAAGCCCAACGATTAGCTAAGAGAACAATAAATAATCTGAAGGGTTAACTAGCTAGCTGTGTATATAAAAAGACCCCGCAAACTAACTCCATGCATTTTAGCCTGAAGATTCCCACCGGGGATGAAACGCGGGAGCCTCTGTGTAGCTTAATTGCCATAAATATATTTTCATAACTTACTACCTAGCTCTACGTACGCATCGAGCACTGTTGAAGTAAATACTGAAAATTGATGCATAAAAAATATATCTCCTTATAAAATTTTATGTGGATACATAAAATAGTAATATATATATATATATATATATATATATATATATATATATATATATATATATATATATATATATATAGAGAGAGAGAGAGAGAGAGAGAGAGAAAGAGAGAGAGAGATACTTGATGGTGATGCCAATATAGCGAGCAGAACGATACTAAATTTGGATTTTGTCTTTCCACTTAAAAAATTTAACTGGCTTTGCAAACACTTTTCTGATTCAAACAATCTCACCCGAGCTCGATATGTGACATTTTTCTAGTACATATAACAAATACCACTATACAATAATTCGATCGGCCATCGATATCTGTGGTTTCGCAGAAATATTGGAAAATCCGCTCGTTTTGTCTCAATGAATATAAATCGTATCAGAGAGAGAGAGAGAGAGAGAGAGAGAGAGAGAGAGAGAGAGATTTATAATCACTCCCATTGTCTTCCCCAGAGAATTTTATACATGTGATATAAATTTCATCAAAATATATTTGAAGTTTTAAAGGAGGTTCGGCCACCATAGCTTCATTATGTAAGGATGGCACTTAGTGATTTGGGACCGCTTCGATTGTCAACCCCAGAAAATGTTAAACATATGATTTAAATTTCATGAAAATAGTATATATAACCATTTTAAGGAGGTTTTGCCCTTATAACCACTTTATGGATGGACTTAGAGATTCAGGAATACTTCCATTGTCTATCCCGGTAAATTTTACATAAGACTACACAAGATTTTATGTAAATTCTCTAACCTTTGTTTCTATAGAGATGACACAAACACACATATAAACACAGACATTGAGTTTTACACCCCCCCATATATATATATATATATATATATATATATATATATATATATATATATATATATATATATATATATATATATATATATATATATCCCAATGTAGACCTTATCACAATCCAGACAAGGGATGGAATATATGCCAGATTTGACTGTGGGTGTAGTGTCAAATTTAGATTTTACACCCCCCCATATATATATATATATATATATATATATATATATATATATATATATATATATATATATATATATATATATATATATATATATATCCCAATGTAGACCTTATCACAATCCAGACAAGGGATGGAATATATGCCAGATTTGACTGTGGGTGTAGTGTCACATTTAGATTTTCTGATTATATCCATAATAGTTGCTGAGGTTATTTGTGCTATATTGTCGTTATTGTGACAGGGTCTACATTATGGAGACTCAGCGCAACCTAGACAATAAAATTCACGAGCACAAAAGAGCAATCTAAATCAACAACACGCTCAACGCCTTATGTACACATGCTATGGAATATGATCATTGTTTTGACTTCAAACAATCCACTTTTATTAAAACTATACATAACAAATCCACGCGACGATTAATCGAATCAGCCTTTATGGCCCACTCAACAAATTCATTATGTACATCGCCAAACTATCTAACCGATATCTAATTTTAATGAAAATAATATAAATTTAGACACCGGATGATTCCTTGATTTTAAATAGCTATTGTCTTCTCCATTTCTATTGCTAATACGACATATATGTATATATGGTATATTTCTTTTCCGGGGGCATTTATATGCAAATATGGTTTTTATTTTTTTTTAATTTAATTTTATATATATATATATATATATATATATGTTATTTTAAAAATATTTAATAATTTTTTTATGTATGTGTATATGCGTTTGTACATATTTGCATATCTTCCCTCTCAATATTGATCACTCAAATCTACAGATCTTCCCGTTCTTTGTCACTTTTAGCTTTTTCTCTCTTGATAAAGCCCACGCAACAGCTAGGCGAAACGTTGAGTTTTGGGCCTTTGCTTTTCCTTTTTAATTCATATATATATATATATATATATATATATATATATATATATATATATATCCGTTTCGTCACACAAAAGTTAGCCAGTAAAAAACTGCCGAACACACCCATTTAGTGAATTGATAAAGCAAATTTGTCTTCTATTTTATTTTCTGTTTTCTATACCGATTTATACGTTTTTTCTTTTTGTTTTTCTTTTTCAAAAACGTTCCAGTTTACTTTCTCTCTTTCTTCTTTCTTTATTGTAAACTTCACCGATTCAGACGTTATTTTATATGACGTGCGAACACTGGCGAATGATAATTTTTTCATGATTTTTGACGAGGGGTGTACACACGCCTAAAAATACTCCTAATTATTCATTTTTAATGTGAGACTTACGCTCAGCTCAGAACTGCACATAAGAAAGAAACGGAATCTAAATTTTCCTCCATGTTATTTATTTGTACATTCAGAGTCAGACCAAAACGTCATTTCTTATTTTGCATCTATTTTAATTGAAATGTAAAATGATCCATTCTAGCTTTTTAGGCCAGTTAACCAAATTTTTTGCCACTAACCCTCCGCCCGAGTGGCAAGGTCGTAAAACCACATGTAATCGCCTGAAGAAATCTTTGTTAAAATCAACAGTTGAACAAAACATAAAAAATAAGTTGGAATTAGTTATCTCCCTTGACATGACAATTTCCCGCCCTAAAGTAATAAAGGGGCAAACTATTCCTTATTGTTTATTTGAATTTTACAGTTACGTCCTGAACTGCCCCTAAAAACGAAAAAAAAAAAACCCAAACTGCATGTAAATGTCTACCTCTGTTATTTAGTTGTAGATTCAGACCCAGGCGCATTCTCTTATTTTAATCTGAACCGAACTTAAGCGAACATGAAACAGTTGAATAATTTGAGAGCCATGTCCTCCCCCCCCCCCAACTAAATCAACAGGTGTACAGAATTTGATTTGCATTTATTTTAGACGGGCAGAAAGAAATACAGGATTTCCGAAACGAATTAAAGTCAGTGAAACCTAATTACCTATGCAAGATACCCTGGAGTCAAAGGTAAATCTCCGAAATTCATGAACCACCCAGGTCGAAAGGTCAACAGGTCAAAAGGTCAAAAGATTATCACTTAAGGTACAATTTCGATGTGCTAGAAAAAGAAATGTTTTGAGTTATAAAACAATGAGGTTAAGCCAACTGAGATAACTCAATGCTCTACTAGAAATTCTGGTTCACTTC
The DNA here is from genome assembly GCA_963556195.1 of Sepiola atlantica. Lineage (NCBI taxonomy): Eukaryota > Metazoa > Mollusca > Cephalopoda > Sepiida > Sepiolidae > Sepiola > Sepiola atlantica. The sequence continues at coordinate 196,544,841 of OY744520.1, read as the reverse complement.
AATCTAAAATAGCAATCGCCAGTAAAACAATGAATATGCTATTAAGGCATGACAAGAGTGGGCATGAATGAGAGAGAGAAAGAGATAGATAGAGAGAGAGATAGAAAGAGATACAAAACATATATATATATATATGCTGGTCTAGCCCCAGTGAAGAGCTGTGATACAGCGAAACAGTTTGTATGTGGATGACTATTGAAGCTCCCTTTCTCGGATAGAGCTTATCGTAAGAGAATCACCATTTGGCACTAGCTGAAAAGGCTAGCCTATTGAGTCAAATTCGAGCTACCGGTATTTGACAATGATAACATTGAGATTCTACTTGCATTCAGCCCGTGTAGGGGTAGAGGCGCCGACTGTCAGCTCGACGGTTGAGTTTCAATTATCGGCTTGAGGCACTAGCTTCTCTGGTCGCACTGAAGAGCTGTGATACAGCGAAACAGTCTGTATGAGAATGACAATATATATATATATATATATATATATATATAAAGTTGTGTACTAAAAGCGAACTTTTAGGAAAAGTGAAACCTATTGTGAAGAGTATATAGCTCAATATCCAGGATAGAGCAGGTAGAATGAAGAAGAATGGAAAGGAATTAGAGAAGCAAAAGTCAAATCATAATTCAATTCAATTGCTCAGAGCAAGGTATATTCCGCAAAAAAGGCAATTTATTCAAGTTAAATTTTCCTTAAGCCAGGCTTTTCAAAGATCAAAATCTTATCATCAGAGGAAGTCGCTGGGATAGATAAGTTGGCAAAGGCCAAGATTTAAAATTTGAAAAAATAAAATAAAAGTTGTAGGGGGAAGAAACACAGGGCAAAATTCTGCCCGAATGCAAGCAAATGTCCGATTGCTAAAAAGTCTGGTGTCGAAAAGTCCAGCGGAGAGAATGAGATGTAGATAGGTAGGTCGTTAAAAGGCCCGAAAGGTTGTGAGAGAGGAATCAAAGTTAAATTCCAAGAAGCCACAACTTCAGGTGCGGCGGAAATAGAAAATCCAAAGGGTAAAATGTCCAATAAGTGCAGGCAGGCAGGCTCAGAAGAGAGTGAGGTGGAAAATATTCGCCATTAACAATACTTCCTGGGCAAAGATGTCAGAGAAAATGCTTTAAAATGGGAAAAAATGTAGCGAAAATATTTTAAAGTTAGCCCGAAGCGAAAGCCGGCTTGAAAATGAGGAAAAGCAATTGAATTGAATTATGATTTGACTTTTGCTTCTCTAATTCCTTTCCATTCTTCTTCATTATATATATATATATATATATATATATATATATATATATATATATATATATATATATATATATATATATATATATATATATATTCTGACATTGACTGCTTGTTTACATAGCACAACAAACACAACAATTACGGAAGAAAGATTATAGTTCAGCAGCCAACCAACTTACAATTATTATCAAACAACATTTTATATAATCATATATAAATTTAAAAATAATTTTAAAAATGACAGCATTTTTTCTTCCCCCCCCCCCAATAAAAAAACAACATTTGACCGTTCATTTTCTAGCAGACCCATAGTTTCATTTCCGGTTTCCCCTTAAATTTAGTTAAATGTCTTTCCTTATTGGGGCTGAACGGCTACAAGAATAGCTGAGAATGAACCCGTCGGTATTCTACAGTCAGGCGATGGGCAATAAATCACCCCGTCCCATAAAGAGGAGGTAATGCCTGGAAGAGTGCATTTCCAAGACTGCGCAGGATCATACCTTATTCCGGCAAAGAAAGGTCTGATGGTCTGATTCAGGACACACCATACGTTGCCAGAATGATGTAATGGCTAACCTCGGCTGGTATGACAAATAGCCGGAACAACTACACTTTTCGATCGAATAACTGTTGGAAGTGTCAACTCGACAAATCTGCTTTTAGGTTTATGTTGTCGTCCCAGACACGACACACGAGACAGGCGAACGTGAAAAAGATATTAGCTTGTATAAGCAACTCTCTTTCTTTCTCCGTTCATTCGGCTAACTCCTCCTTTTTCTTTCCTTTTCACTCCAACCCCAACCCAACCCCAACCCCAACCCCAACCCCAACCCCAACCCTAACTCTAACCTTAACCCTAATCCTACATTGCTATACCTTTAATTATTTGTTTTAAATCGGCTGAGTAAGAACTGAAAAGGAAAGAAAGTAGCCCATACAAGTTTATAATTGTTTCACGTTTATAGGGACACTGACTTTAGTATGAGAAATGTTTTTATAGAAATAGCTCAAGACAAGACATGATACCACTTGATGTAAGGAGCAAAAAAACGAAAGATGATTAATGCAAAGACAGGAGATGTCTATTGACTTTAGTGTTGAAAATACCAAGACTATAGCTAGGAGGAAAACAGTCAGCACAAAGAGAGTTCTATAACCCCGCAGTTCTTGAAAATAAGCTACTAGAATAGGAAGAGGCATTATAACGCGGTATCTGAACAGCGAATTGATGAAGACCACTAGACCAATGAGTGAAACGAGCTGGAACAAAAGAAGCAGGGAATAAATCAGAAAATTCTTAAGAACACACGCCATACTATTAATGACAGAAGAGACTGAGACTAGCAACATCACGTTTGTGAGAGAAAAAGAAAGGGTGAGACCAATCTTATCAATAACCCTCAAATGGGGTAGATATGTACCAGCTCAAATATGACAACAATACTCCATACATGGTATGATTGTAGATTTGTAAAGATAGAAAATATCCTCGGGTGTGAGAAAGTGTTTGCGGCGATAGAGAGAACCGATTTTGCGAGAAGGAGAAATAACGATGGATCAAATGTATGAACTCTAAAAAGATTTAAAGAGAAAGAAAGACCAAGATGTTTCAGCCGATTTCTTCTCAAAGAACAGATTCGTTCATGAAAATCTCAGAAAAAAAGGTCACGCCTACGATTGAAAGACATAAGCCGAGTGTTAACACGATAAAGGATAAAACGAAACACTCCACAACCGAAACCAATTGAACCTCCAGATCAGCTTAATATTCCAACTCATCACTAGGAGATGTGCGAGAAGAAACACTATAATAGAGAGTGGTATCTTCAGCATAGATGTTAATATTCCAACTCATCACTAGGAGATGTGCGAGAAGAAACACTATAATAGAGAGTGGTATCTTCAGCATAGATGTTAATATTCTGAATAATGTTCTTTGGAAGATTATTGATATAGAGAAGAAACAATGTTGGGCCGAGAATAGAGCCCCGAGGAACACCCACATTGATAGTGAAAGAAGATGAGGAGGCATCATCCAGAATTACTCGCATGCTTCGGTCAGAAAAAAAGACCTAATAATGCCAAAAACCTTACCACTAATACTATAAGTCTGAAGTTTGTGTAGAATGCCATAATATGTCGAATGCCTTCAAAATGTCCTGAATTATCCATAAACCGACATATCCGCTCAGTTACAACAGTTAAGAGTTCAGCAGTTGAACTAAAACCACGAAAGTCATACTGAATATCACTAAACAGGACCAAAGTTTCCAGAAAAGGCATAAGCTTGCAGTTGACCAACCTGTCAAAAATTGTTGCTTATAATAGAGATAAGACTAACAGGACCATACGTAGTTGGGTCGGACCGATCACCAGAATTTTTAAAGATAAAGACAACAGAAGAGTAAGAGGACTCAGACAGAGACTGAATAACTTGGAGAAGATATAAAATAAAGTTCAAGAGCAGAATGTTTGAGAACGACAACAGGTGTTGGATCAGGAATAAAGGTCAAGATCAGAAAGAACCCTAGCAACTAGCTTCAGGGTGATAATGACAGAGTCAAGAGTGATCAGTTTTCGAGGATAATCAGAATGAACAGCACCAGAGTCATCAAGATAAGAATTGTCAGGGAAAAGACGAGAAAAGAGATCTGCCCTATCCTTATAAGTTGAAACAACCTAAAAACTATTAAAAAGCGTAGGAATAGCAGAATTGTCATATTGTAGATTCTCCAACAATCAGGAGAACTATGCTTTTAAGGTGAGATATTAGGCCGTACAAAAATAATGGCTGCCTGAAGCCCTGGATAAAAAAATCATTTTAACATAGAATTTGTAATTTATTTCTAATAAATTTTAACATATATAATAATTACTGTGTTTTCAATAATAATTTGTACATTTTTTCAGATAGGAAGTATTTTGAAGCATAGAAGACCCTCAATAGTGAACATGCCATAACATGACCTCCGCCTTCTTATGTTGTATGAGTTCAAACTTGGACACAATGCCCCCCAAAACTTCTGCCAATATCAATAGAGCATGGGGAGATGGATCCACAAACGATCGGACAGTACGAAGGTGGTTCCAAAAATTCCGTTGTGGAGATGAAAGCCTTGAAGATGAAGAAGGTAGAGGACGGCCGTGTAATCTTGACAATGAACAATTGCAAGCACTTGTTGAGCAAAATCCACTTTGCCTTTCTTTCTATGATACAAAATCTATGATAGATGATCTATGAAAGAATATTAAGATCATTTTATGAGTGACTAGCAGGAAGACTCGACGTTGCTCGGGATTGAATGAGGATCACTACTATGTACTTTTTCACTAAGCTCATAACACCATATTAATTTCTTTGTCTTTACTATCCACCCCTCCTCCCGTTTAAGCGTCTAATATAGTCATAAGCGGCTAAAATATTGGAAAACTCTCTGAGTTAGTATCTTATGCATATGGTTTCAATTTCATTAAAATCGGGTTTACGTATTTTAAGTCTTATGGGGTTCTGTCTCAATGGGTCACTTAGAGGTAGAGCCACGTAGATATTTGACACATAGTGGGTAACATAGTGATTCGGGACTATTTCCATTTTATAAGTTTATACATATCAAAATAGGATATATTTGAAATTTAAAAGGAGGTTCGGTCTCCATAGCTTTCTTAGGTTAGGTAGGCACTTAAAGATTTGGGACAACTTCCATTGTCTTCCCAGAAAATTTTATACCTATGATTAAAATTTCATAAAAATAGGATATACGTTTTAAGGGATATATGTTCTCATGCCTCCCCCCTTACAGGTGCACTTCCATTGTCTACCTCGGTAAACTTTACATAAGAATACACTTTAAGATTTTATGTAGATTCTCTAACCTTTCTTTATATAGTAAACACACAAACACCACACATACATACACACAGACATGAACTTTTATATACAGGGTGTTTCAAAAGTCTTGGGAAGATAACGATTTTTAATAACTCAAAAACTATTAGGAGTTGAAAAATGAAATTGGTACCGTTGGAAAGGTTAAAGTTTCAAGTTTTGTGGGGAATCTTCAAAGTTGCTCAATATGAGCACCATTCGTCACACGGCAGACATCTAGTCGATAGTCCATTTCCTGCCAAACGCGTTCCAGCATCTTGACGTCAATGGTTCCCACAACTGCCGTTACTCGAGCCTTTAGTTCGTCAATATCTCTTGGAAGGGGCGGCACATAGACTTGTTGCTTGACAAAGCCCCAAAGGAAAAAGTCACACGGGGTAAGATCTGGAGACCTAGGAGGCCAGGGCATGAGAACGTCATCACCTCGCCCAGATCTCCCAATCCATCTACCAGGCAGCCTTGTGTTAAGAAACTGCCTTACTCTAAGACTCCAGTGTGGTGGTGCACCATCTTGTTGAAAAATGAAGTCATCAGATTCTGCTTGTTCCAACTGAGCCATTAACCAGTCTTCCAGCATGTTGAGATAGGATTCACCAGTGATAGTTGCCTCTTCAAAGAAGAACGGTCCATAGACACCTTTCTTGGAAATTGCACAAAACACGTTCACTTTTGGTGAATCTCGCTCGTGCTCAAGAAGTTCATGAGGATTCTCAGTACCCCATATGCGAGTGTTATGCTTGTTAACTTTGCCATTCAGATGGAAGGTCGCCTCATCGCTAAAAACAAGCCGGTCATCAAAGCCGTTATCTTCCAACTTCTCTTGCATTGCAATGCAAAAGTCACGGCGAAGTGGCTTATCAGTGTCCTTCAACTTTTGGACCAACTTGAGCTTGTAAGGTACCATTTGCAGTCGTTTCCTTAAGACACGCCAGACAGTTGCTGGAGCAAGCTGAAGTTCCCTGCTGGCTCTTCTCACTGATTTACGGGGGCTCCGCTGAAAGGCTGTCCGAACTTGCTCAACTGCATCTTCTGAAGTTGAAGGGCGACCTGTTCGCTTACTTGGGCACAAACACCCATCTTTCACAAATTTAGCATGCCATCTGACAATGGATTTCCTTTCAGGGGCTTCTTTTTTAAATTTCCTGCGAAATGCACGCTGAACACATGTCCACGATTCAGTCTTTGCAAATTGGAGGACGCAAAATGCCTTGTCTTGTTTAGAGAACGCCATTACTGCACCTGGAAAGATAACACGAAACTCATTATTATGACCAAAAACTTGATTAAGCAAGCTTTAAAATGGCACCAGTTTCATTTTTCTACCTGGAATAGTTCATGAGATATACGCATTTGTAATGTTCCCAATACTTTTGAAACACCCTGTATATAGATTAATTAAACTAACTTAAAAGATTTATGAAGTTCAGACATGCAGTTTTCTCCATATCACTATTTCTTTGCAGCATTTTGAAAGGTCGAGTCTCAAGCAGGTATTTAAAAGTCAAATATCCTAACCCTAACCCTAACCATAATACCCTAACCCTAATACCCTAACCCTAATACCCTAATCTTAACCTTAACCCTAACCCTAATACCTTAACCCTAACCCTAACACTAACCATAACCTAACCTAACCCTAACCCTAATACCTTAACCCTAACCCTAACCCTAACCTTAACCCTAACCTTAACCCTTACCCTAATACCTTAACCCTAACCCTAACCCTAACCTTAACCCTAACCTTAACCCTTACCCTAATACCTTAACCCTAACCCTAACACGCTAACCCTAATACCCTAACCCTAACCTTAACCCTAACCCTAATACCTTAACCCTAACCCTAATCTTAACCCTAACACTAACCTTAACCCTAACCCTAACCCTAATACCTTAACCCTAACCGTAACCCTAACCCTAACCCTAACCCTTACCTTAACCCTTACTCTAATACCTTAACCTTAACCCTAACCCTAACCCTAACCCTAACCCAAACCTTAACTCTAACCCTAACCTTATTCCTTACAATAATACCTTAACCATTACCCTAACTCTAACCCTAACTCTAACCCTAACTCCCTAACTCTAATCTTAACCCTAACCCTAATACTCTAAGTTTCAGTGCAATAAGATGGATATTCAAACTAAGACATAAATACATAAACAAAGTGGAGTATGGTTACTAGAGACTTAACGAGGAACTAACGAAGACCAGGTGGCATCAAGCTTCGCCCAGCCGCATACGACTTGACCAGTGGTAACAAGAATGTGGAGGCAAACTAGAAGGAATGGGGTTAGTAGAACTCTGGAAGTCTTAGTTTTATTTGTATATTTATTTTTAAATTTTGTTCGTTTACTCAAATGTTGTCGAAAAAATATATAAAACGGTATTTAACACTGTTAAATACCGTTTTATATATTTTTTCGACAACATTTGAGTAAACGAACAAAATTTAAAAATAAGTTACTTAATTAGTTAGTTAATCTCATTCAAACGTAAATTCCGTTAAACTTTCAATTAAAAAAAGTCACTATGATGTTAAATGTGAAAATCCGTATTTCTGATGAAATGTATAATTTGTAGAATAAATACTGCTAATTTAATTAAATAATAAATGCGAAAGATTTTTCATCTATCCAGACTATATTAACATAAAAACGGCTTATGATTATTTAATTGTATGATACAGCATAACATTTTGAAATACTGTATATATAGTAATCTCCAAACACCCACACTTTGATCTTAGCCAAAAAGACCAAGGAGTCCCAAGTCCCTATTTACTTGCTTCCCCACGACGGCAGATTTAGACACAAGGTCATATTTTTATGTGGGGAAAATCCAGCAACATCACAAAAGGGGCAGTTATGATTAGGACATACATAAAAATTGCCTCAGTCTAAAAAAATTTCTCATTCATTGATCGCGGACAGAAAAGAAGTTTAGTATCAGAACAGATAAGGATACTACACTGTTCTCTTAGACAAAAAGGCCAGTCAACAAATACTTGTCGAGCCGTCTGCTTAAGTAATCCAATTCTGCCCATGCCACCCATAGTTGCCAATCGTCTCATAGTAATGTTCATAATCCAATTGCCAATCTCATTAAGCCTAATCCACGAGTTGCTTTTGGCCTTGGTAAGTGGTGGATTATATTTATATAAAAATAAGTCATACATTAGAAAAGCGGATAATGAAACCCTAGCGCCGGCATTGTGTAATGGAGCAATGCCCGCAGACTCCTGAAGACAAATAACCGGTTTTTGTTCGTAGGCGTGGGAAATTTCCAGCTCACTTCCGGTCGTCATTACGGCGGCATATCCGCTAAGAAGACCGTTTCTGGGGGTCGAATGTTAATGATTCTTGAAAACCACAGGCCGGAAGTTGGAGCCACGCACACTTATCAGCTTTCTGTCCGTAGAGCGCTCCTTAACCAGTGGGTGTAACGGAGCCCAGCGTGGCCACCTGTATAATTGCTCGAGGGGTCATCCATCATTTTTGGTGGGACCGGATGTTACCTTCCAATGTGTTGATGGAACGTCATGTGTTGTAAGAAAAAATATTGATAGAAACAATTGAACATTTTTTTCACGGAAGCCATCGCAGACATAGGTTAAACCCTCCATCATAAAAAAAACATGTTGATATAATTAGTTGTTCAAGTTAACGTTATCGCATACAAAGTCATAGTAGTGTGGAAGACCTGTTACCCGGTCAATTAGATTTGTTTGCCCCCCTCTCTCTCTCACTCTTTGTCTCTGTCCCCCTCTCTCTCTCTCTCTCTCTCTCTCTCTATATATATATATATATATATATATATATATATATATATAGAGAGAGAGATAGAAGAAAAAAGAGTGATAAATATGCGACGATTGTCCAAATTTATTTCAAATTTCAATTGTTCAATGCAAGGTTGTCAGTAATAAACTAGTGTTTATTTTCTTTCCTTAAGCCAAGGCTTTTCAAAGATCGAAATCTTATCATCAGAGGAGAAATACAGATGGATAAGTTGGCTTTCGAAAAAACCAAAGTTCAAATATTTGAAAAATATGAGAATTATTATTAAAAATTATTAAAATATATATATATATTTATATATTTATATTTATATATATATATTTATATATATATATTTATATATATATATCTATATATCTATATATATATATTTATATATATATATTTATATATATTTATATATATATATATTTATATATATATATTTATATATATATATATATATATTTATATATATTTATAAATATATATATATTTATATGTGAAATAATTAAAAATGTAGGTACATACTTTACAAGTTTATTATGAGGTGTTTAAACAAGGAATATAATAAAATAATTATTATATTATATTCCTTGTAAAACCTGATAATAAACTTGTAAAGTATGTACTTTCACTTTTTTCATTATTCCATTATTTCCTATATCTATGCTTTATCCCCAATATCGAGCATTTCCCTATCACGATTAAATAATATAAAAACAATTATATTGATATTATTCAATTATATATATATATATATATATATATATATATATATATATATATATATATGTGTGTGTGTGTGTGAAAAAAGAGACAAACGGAAAACAGGTTAAAATGCAGGAGAAAAAAAAACAAGAGATTTGACCGGGTTCGTTCGTGTTAACGAACGTCTTCAGAAAAAGTGAAGATTTGGGAACAATTTTATTTTTAAGGCACACACATGGGAGAAGGAAAAGATGATCCGATTGGACCATATGAGAAGACTTTTAGCGACATTGAAATATGATTTAACAAGTGGGTGACATATTCTTCTTTATTTATTTTTTTTTTTTTTATATTTGTATTTATTTTCTTTTTCTTTTTCATTTTCACACCTACTGAGCTAGTATAAGGGAGGAGATTGGCGGAGGGGGTAAAGGCGATAAGAGGGAAGAAGACAGAGAAACTAGCCAGGATAAACACACATAAAGTGGAAGATATATATATATATATATATATAAGCATGCATACAAATATGCATGTAAATACATATAAGTATAAATAAACACAAACTAAACTACCACATATAGGAGTGGGCATGAAATTGATACACCGAACGCGAGCTCCCCAAAATCAATCGGAGCATATCAGAGATAGGTCTGATATATCTCTGATTTCAGACGGTCACAGGGCACGAACCCAGCTCACAGAGTCACCTTTTACTCCACTGTTCGCAAGTGTAATATTACTAAAAAACGGTTTATTTAGTCTGTTGTTTATCCATCCCCGTGAACTCAATAATTAATTTTTTATATAATCTAACCCACGCAAACAATGGCATCCACAAAAACAGTTTAATAAATCATATCATAATATATATATTTGAGAGTTTGAATTACCTACTATACACTATCTTAAAGTTTCTTCAGTCTCTCTGTACAAGAGTTCGTCAAGACAACCTGAAATGATGATACTTCACCTTGCAAATAAATCCTGACAAAATATTTAAAATAACATAGTATTCGAAGCCCAAATAAGTTCCCCTAGACACGGCTATACACTGGTGCACCTTCTTCCAAGTTATATTATCTCATGTAATAGCACTTAGCTAGATATTCAACCAGACTAGATCAATTCTTGTCCTGGAATCCGGTAAAACTAAAGATATACTGTAAAATAGTTAAGCGGCTGATTTAAAAGAGGCAAATTAATGTTCTTAATTTCTTTACTCACCCAAAGAGAACTTTAATAGATGATTCGAACATCTATGTATCTCATATAGAGATCAAATGTTAGCGCCATAAAGGGGCTCCTTGATTTCTGAAAACTTCCACTTAAGTAAAATAGAACAATATATATATATATATATATATATATATATATATTTAAACTCTTTCAAATTTAGAACTTTCACAGTCCTCTTCTGTAAACTTATCAATCATAATTTCCCTCTGATGATAAGATTTTAATCTTTGAAAAGCCTGGTTTAAGGAATGAAAGAGAAAAAAATAAATGTTTTTATTAACTAAACTGCTCCTTGTTTTGAACAACTGAAGATATTGATTTGCTTCCATTTGCAGGTCTAATCAATTTTCATTGACTTACCATATTTTTGCTCTATCCAGTATTCCAGTATATTGAGCTTTCCTTATTTCACAATAGGTTCAACTTTCTAAAAGTTTAATTTTTAGTTATAATTTTCATATATATATATATATATATATATATATATATATATATATATATATATACAAGAATATTAAATTATTTATACCTACATACGTTTCGTGCTTACGGTCTCATCGAAGTAGGAAGTGACAATTTTAGACGGTCATAAGGCGCGAACCCAGTTCACAGAACTTACTAAGTCTCTGCACGCTTTTACTTTATCCCAACGACCATCAGAAATGATCACGTTATATAAGAGAAATTTAGTTATATTTATGCCTAAATACAACGGACAGTAAAGCTCAGACGACATAGAGGGTTCGACGAATGTAATCGGAACCTTGCTTATAGCTAAGTGACAGCCTGTTTTTAATATCTCTGAACAGTGCTCAACTTTAATATCTTTACGGAGCTTTATAAGAATATTTACGAAGAAATATTACATTATTTATACCTACATACGCAGGCGTTTCGAGCTCATGCTTTCAGCAGCGTAGGAAGTGATAATTCCAGACGGACACAAGGCGCGAACCCGGTTCCCAGAGTCAGCGAAGACTCTAAATAGCAAAATCAACATATTCAAATCGGCAAAGAGACGAGTAAAGGCATCAAACATTACATGCATAAAGAGCTCGATACCATTTCCGATAGAGCTCTATCTAAAAGGATATCGAGACCTTCGTGTGTGCAATGTCTGCTTTCTTGATTCGGCTCGATTTCGATTTTGAGAAGTTGATTCTCATATAATTCTTAATTGCTTGTGCCTCTTAATTTAAGCACATGTGCCGACTTGTATTTATTGTTTTCGTATTTGTATTTTTATTTGCGGTATTTATAAAAAAATAAATGATACTAAATAAATAATTGACAGTCATGGAAGGAATATGTTATAATTATGAAGTTGAGATAAAAGAAACTTTTATTAAACTAATAACTTTTCATGGCTTGTTACTTTGCACGTAAGTTCATTTATGAAGTTATCTTTGTAATCTTCCAAAGTTATAAAGGCTTCTAGTTAAGTTTAAGTGATAACATTTTTGTTTCTTTGTGTATATTTGATTCTATTTGATCGGCTGCCTATTTTAGAATTTTGTAAAATGGTGTAACTCAATCATTGATTACACATTAAACATTACATTGCATTACATTGCATTAATTACACATAACATTGCATTACATTACACATTAACATTACATTGCATTGATTACACCCTTACTAGTAATTCGCATTACATGGCATTTATTACACATCAAACATTACATTGCATTACATTGTATTGATTACACATAAAACATTACATTGCATTACATTGCATTACCTACCAAATTAAACATTACATTGCATTGATTACACATAAAACATTACATTGCATTAAATTGCATTACATTGCATTGATTACACATAAAACATTACATTGCATTACCTACCAAATTAAACATTACATTGCATTGATTACACATAAAACATTACATTGCATTAAATTGCATTACATTGCATTGATTACACATTACATTGCATTACATTGCATTAATTACGAATTAAACATTACATTGAATTACTTTGCATGTATTAAACATTAAATATTATATTTAATTGATTACACATAAAACATCACATTGCATTACATTGCATTGATTACACATTAGACATTACATTTTATTACTGTGCATTGATTACACATTAGACATTACATTTTATTACTGTGCATTGATTACACATTAGACATTACATTTCATTACTTTGCATGTATTACACATTAAACCATTACATTGCATTACATTTCAAATTAAACATTATATTGCATTGATTACACATGAACATTACAGTGCATTACATTGCATTGGTTACATATTAAACATTACATTGCATTAATTTGCATTACATTGTATTGATTACACCTTAAACATTACCTTGCATTACTTTGTATTGATTACACCTTAAACATTACCTTGCATTACTTTGTATTGATTACACCTTAAACATTACCTTGCATTACTTTGTATTGATTACACCTTAAACATTACCTTGCATTACTTTGTATTGATTACACATTAAACATTACCTTGCATTACTTTGTATTGATTACACCTTAAACATTACCTTGCATTACTTTGTATTGATTACACCTTAAACATTACCTTGCATTACTTTGTATTGATTACACATTAAACATTACCTTGCATTACTTTGTATTGATTACACCTTAAACATTACCTTGCATTACTTTGTATTGATTACACATTAAACATTACCTTGCATTACTTTGTATTGATTACACCTTAAACATTACCTTGCATTACTTTGTATTGATTACACCTTAAACATTACCTTGCATTACTTTGTATTGATTACACATTAAACATTACCTTGCATTACTTTGTATTGATTACACCTTAAACATTACCTTGCATTACTTTGTATTGATTACACCTTAAACATTACCTTGCATTACTTTGTATTGATTACACATTAAACATTACCTTGCATTACTTTGTATTGATTACACCTTAAACATTACCTTGCATTACTTTGTATTGATTACACATTAAACATTTCCTTGCATTACTTTGTATTGATTACACCTTAAACATTACCTTGCATTACTTTGTATTGATTACACCTTAAACATTACCTTGCATTACTTTGTATTGATTACACATTAAACATTACCTTGCATTACTTTGTATTGATTACACCTTAAACATTACCTTGCATTACTTTGTATTGATTACACATTAAACATTACCTTGCATTACTTT
>OY744520.1:196453309-196520809 GCA_963556195.1 Sepiola atlantica | reverse complement strand
GCTCACTATTTGCAACCCTACTTAATGTTATTTAATGTAATGTATTGTGTATTTATTTATCCTTTATTCGATCTGTTATCACTGGTCAGTGTCTGGTAAACGCAGATCACTATGAACGGCCCAGGACCATCCAATTCTTTCCCAGACCTTGTGGCAGCGAAGCGTGCCATTATGCTGCCGGTGAACTGAGCGGGCATTTTTTTTTTATCATAGTTCACCCCCAAACAAGGCAGGACGCCACTGTAGACGTAAGGAGTTACTGATAATTAGAGTGTACGTTTTGAGGGTCATCCTAAGTTGTGAGCTGTGCAGCGATATGTCTGTTTACATTAGTTTTAAATTCCTGCATATCAGTACCGTCATGAAAAACAGGGAGCAGGGAGGGAGTTACAGAGGCCGGCAGCACGAGGAAAGAAGCTATTGGAGTAGAAGGCTCTCTAGCATCTGAGGACCTCCACAGTGAATCGATGGGACTTAGCTGATTGTTGGGTTGGTCTAGTGTAATGACGTGAAAGGGGCAACAAAGAAGCAAGTTCATCGGAGCACAATCCATTGAAGTACTTTTAAAACAAGCACAACGATGCAATATTGCGGCGATGGGGCAGGGGCTGGAGCTTGGTGGATAGTGAGAGACCTATTAAGTTGGCGACTCTTTTTTGGACCTTGTCTAAGAGGGAGAGACATGTGGATGATGTATTAGCCCAGATGTATCAACAATGTTCCATGAATGGGCGAGTGGTGGCTTTGTAGAGATACAGGATAATGTCAGGTGTGAGAAGTTTACTAGCACGGTAGAGGGAACCCACTTTTTTGCAGCATCCTTGACAATGTCTTCAATGTATTTGTTCTAATTCATGTTACCTATGGATGTTAGGATGTATAGTTTGAACGTTGAACTCTCAGGTAAGGGTGTTATCTGCTATGGCAATCGGTGGTTAAAGAGGTTTTGTAGTTATTAAAGGAAAGGAGCTTTGTCTGAGCGGCATTAAATGTTACCATCCATTTATGACACCATTCCACTACAGACTAGAGGTCACTTTCTAAGGATTCAGCCATTGACTCGGATATGTGTGCGTCCGTTTTGCCCACATGACGAGAGTAGAGCGTGGTGTCGTCAGCAAATATACCTATCTCAAACTCAATGTCATCAGGGAGTTCGTTTATGAAAATCAGGAATAGTAGAGGTCCAAGGATGGATCCCTGGGGGTACACCAGCATTTATTTCACATTGGATGAACGGCTATTGAGGGCAACCTTGATCTTTCCATTGGTTAGGAAGGATATAATTATATTAACTATTCGCCAGTAATACCATATGAATGAATTTTTATGTGAAGCCCTTTATGGCAGATCTTGTCAAAGGCTTTGGATATATTAAGCGCTACCGTCCTAGCTTCACCTGCCTTGTCGAGTGTATGATATATCCATTCAGAGATGACCATTAGGATATCCTGAATCCATACTGACGGTCAAAAAGAAGTTGATATCGATCTGACGAGACTCAGTCAGTGTTCACGTCCATCGATCGTTCGTGATTCGGTTCAGGTGGCTAGCCTATCTCTTCTCCGACTTGTCGACTGAATTGACCGCGTTCGCCAACCTGGTCGACGCTAGAAGCTGCTCGTTGCTAACAGTTCCGAGCTCCTGTCTTGTAGTCGACAAGAGTTTTTATCTATAGAGAATGGGTGACGGAACTAGATCAATCTACTATCGTGGATTCCGTTTGGAATTTCGTGCAGAATCTCGAGTTCGATATGAGGATTTACAAGTTCGACAAGACGCACCTGAAGAAGGTCGGAGGTAAAATCGACCGAAACATTGTGAGAATAACATCCACAATGAGAACAGTAGGCCGAATAATTCAAATAGTCTAAATCGATCCTCATTTCAAAAATTTCGAAACACGATTAATTATAATTATTAATTATAATTATTAATTATATATTTAACTTAATAATAAATTTAATATTTTCGCTAATGATTATTAATTACAAAATACTCCATAATTGTATTTTGTGTCCAAAATTTTCTGTGTCACCTATTTTTCAAAATGTATCCTGTGACCTTTAAAAATATCTGATGATCCTGGTTGAGAAACCTTGAGCTTTAAACGCATATGAGAAATACATAAGTGCCCCTTTTGGAGAACTGGATTTTCCCCCCATTAAAAACCGACCTTGTTTCTGACTCGTGATGACGCAAGTAAATAGAAAGTTGATTGTTTGGACAAACCACGTGATATGGGAGACATTTAAAAGTATTTTATTTGCTGTTAGAAATTCAGTGAAGATAGAAGGTACAGCCATGTCCGGATAGATGGTGGTGTTTAGACACCCCTGTCGGGGAATGATGCAGTTGTTGCATCATCTACCTTTTCCTTCCATGTGATGTCGGCAAAAACCACCGTTATTTCAGCACTGTGCTACATTCATTGCAAAACGTCTACTACTACTACTACTACTACTACTACTACTACTACTACTACTACTACTACTACAACAACAACATTTTCGATTCCATTCTTTTATTTTTATCATTGGCCAGAAAAATCATGCCATGAACCATGATGTAAAAGAACGATTATTATTATACACCAAACTCCCGCACGGCTTTCGCATCACGTCTGCGACACGAAGGTAGCCGAGAAAAATATCCACTGTCACGTATCGTTATTGACGCCATATCCACACGAGACTTGTTATTTTGTTCCATCTGTTAATATACAACACAGCCAGGTGCATCCCCTTGTTGAGGAAATAGAGCTTCATTAGTTAAGATAAATAAAACACCGTTAAAATTGACGTCGGCTTCTGCAGGAGAAAAGGTTCAAGAGAACATATCTAACCCTGGCTGACGAAAGACTGACAACATTTATAGTTTCCGTGAATGTCATATTTCACGGCATTAGAATGAGTACTGCCGTCACATCTGGGGAGGCGCCGCTCACATCACTTTTTCTTGTCTTGAAAGAGTTCAAAAAGCGACTTCCCAAGTTACTGGAAATTACATTTTTTTGTTCTCTAGATCCTCTCTCTCACAGAAGAGACGTTATTAGTCTTTCTCTACTCTATCGCTATTTCCATCCATGCTGCACGATTGAGTTCTAATCTCTGATTACGTCGTGTAAAACTTTTACAGCAAGAATTCGTTTTCTATCACAACTGCAAGAACTACCCATCTTTGGACAACGATGTCGCAAGATTATCATCTTCAAATCCAAAATCAATAAACACTTGTTATAAACCTAACCTCATAAGTCGTCAAATTTTTATTTTTTTCCTTCATTATTTTCAATCCTCTCACAATATTCATCATCATCCAACTGATAATCCATCCACATAATTAACTCACATCTTTGGGTGGATTTTAACATTGATACGTGGTGACTCATTATTAAAATAGTTTGGTGCTTCTAGAGAACAGGATCTATATCGACACAAAGGTTTCCGATGGTTTTCGAAAAACTGCGAAAAAATGTAAAAAGGCAGACGACACTAAAACATACGAATACAAATGTAAGGGCTATGTTAGGGTTATAAAGATTGTTAGTCCTCCCCAATAAATAAAGTTGAAAACAACTACCTTTAGGTAATAATAAAAATAAAAGAAATAAAGTTGATGCATATACATATATATATACATTTTCTTTTTATAAAACCCATTTTTAACAAGGAATAGAGATTAAATTGACCCTAAGTTTAAGTCAGAAGACAAATAAAAAAGTTATTTTTATTTAATGTCAGTACTAATTGACTGTTCGAAAAAGTCTCGACCATTCCCGTTCTGTTCTGTAAATCTCAATTTGAAACATTCGTGTCGATGTGGGTTCTGTTCTGAAGAAGTACCAATTAAACTTTTTATTAAATACGGTAAAATATGATAAATACTATAAATAGCATCATATATGAAGTAAAAGAAAAAACTTAAAGGGAGATAACATTTAATTTAATACGGACAAACTACGTCCCCTTAACTTAAATGACAGTCGAAAGTGGACCTTGGGTTTACTTTCGGCAGCCTCGTAACTCTCAATTTCCTGATTTTGTTCTCACATTCCATGAGTCATGCTTCTGACAAAGGGGGGAGAATTGCTGTTTTCTTGGTCGAAATCTATTCCTCTAACACTTATCGTTGGTTAGTTTTTTAATTTGGAGTAGTATTTTCTTAGCTCCTTACATCAAGTGGCCTTGTCTGGAGCGATTTCGATTAAAAAAACTAATTACAAACAAATATTAACTTAAGTAAAACATCAAACGAACCAAAAGAAAATATAATAATATAATAAAAATATGATAATAATAATGATAATAATAATAATGATAATAATAATAATAATAATAATAATAATGATAATAATAATGATAATAATAATAATAATAATAATAATTGATAATAAACAGGTAAGAGATATTAAACATTTAAAAAAAATAATTATTAAATAATAATAATATAAATTTCTTACGAGACTGCTATAAAAATACATCCCATAATAACCTTGATTCTGACTACCGGCTTTCAGATAAAAATACTTTCCAAATTGAGTAGAGATTTCCTTTTGAAAAGGAGGTGACACATCGAAAATTAATATATATATATATATATATATATATATATATATATAACAAAATATGACAATGCCATACTCTCCTGATTCAATAACCCACGTTAGTAAATCAATATTTAAATATTTAATTGACAATTATTAAAATCTTCAATAGTGTCATTTTATCTATTTACATTTTTCTCGTATCAAACAGTGTCTTCAACCTAAACTGCATTGAACTCGCCGGACGCACATTGCTTCAAGCAAACTACAACACCTTTTTTTAATTGACAACGACTGAAACTGGATCAAGACGAAATATATGTCATGTCGTCTGGCGAAATCACCAGTACAGACATCATATTCATCTGAATGATCTCAAGCCACCTGGTCTTGATCGAACCCCTCCACTAGAAAACTGACAACTTATTAACACAGAACATTAGACACGATTTCATTTATCCGGTGTGCGTGTGTTTATGAATTAACACCATCGTTACATGTCATGCTACCTAATGTCTGTGTATCAAAATGGCACGCGAACAATCTTAGGCATACAACGTTACGGCCATCACAGCCGATACGGGGCTAAAGTTACACCAGCAAAAATGTAGTACATGATACATGTGAGACATTTAAGGCGCCTGTCTGATTAGGAAATCTGAATCTCTCATATATTACTAGCTAGGCTACCCGACGTTGACCGTCTATTAATACTAGTGATGAATATGTCGAATTGTTAACACGAGAAACGAAAGTGGGATACTAATAATAATAATAATAATAATAATAATAATAATAATAATAATTCTCTCTCTCTTTCTCTTTCTTCTCTCTCTCTTTCTCTTTCTTCTCTCTCTCTTTCTCTTTCTCTCTTTTTCTCTCTTTTCTCTCTCTCTCTGTCTCTTTCCCTCTCTCTAACAGCGCTATGTTGGCAAATATATCTAATTTTATGAAATTAAAATTCGATGTATCTGTTATATTATAGATGGGACCCTGTATCGTTAGATACGATTCAATCAACTAGTGTGAATTATGGCTAGGGTCAAATGAAGACAATGAGTGCAGGTCAAGCTGACATGCACCGAAGGGGACCGTTATGAGTCAATCATATTTTTGAAAGACCATAACAAATTCGACGCCG
Organism: Sepiola atlantica; assembly: GCA_963556195.1. NCBI lineage: Eukaryota > Metazoa > Mollusca > Cephalopoda > Sepiida > Sepiolidae > Sepiola > Sepiola atlantica. The sequence continues at coordinate 196,515,122 of OY744520.1, read as the reverse complement.
ACACAGGGAATCTCGGGTCAGAAAAGGTCAAACGTGGTACGATTGTGAATGTCATATCTGATTGGCCGACCCGAGGAAATGTCTATTACGTCATTTGTTTTTATGAGAAACGAAGGTTTTTGAAAGAGTTGGAGTTTTGGGAGCGAGCCGGACGATCGACCTCTCTGTGTCTACACATGGAAAAAAGGGATTAAATTCCCAAAAGGAGAACGCTTTTGGAAGTGATAGCGTAAACGTCGAAAATATAGTCGCTCGTCGTAATGACTGGATCTCAAAGAGAAATCCGTGCATCGTCACACCCCACAAGAGATATGAATGAGAATCGAGCGAACGAATGGATAAAGCCCTTCAACGACTAAAGAAGTCCAAAATAAAAGAATTGAATCTCTCTCTGAGGAAAAATTGTCTCCGCGTTGTCCCCTGCCTATCTGTAAAGTTTATCCACAGATCAAAGACCACCGGCATCGATCACGGGCAGAGACACACCGAAACCGCCGGCACCGATGACGAAAGAAACTGTAAGGTAACTTTTTGTGCATAACATTTTCTGGTCCTAATCTGTTAAGCTGAAAGAGTTTAAACAGAGAGAAAAAGTACACCATGCTTAATTTGATATGTTAAAAAGAACTATGTTTAAAGTGAACAATATTTAATTTGAAGTTAATTTGGGAAACTGAAAAGATAATCTGTGACAATGTTTTAACAAGAGGAATGTTTTAAAAAGAAATGTGTTTAACGAACTGTGTAAAAAAGAGGAATGTTTTATAAGTGAAAATGTTCTAACGAAAACAATGCTTAATGTAAAGTGTTAAAAAGAAGAAAAGTGTTTAGAATAAGTTGCTTGAGATACAATGTTTAATGAAGTGTGTTCAATGAGAAAATGTTTGGAAAGAAAAGATGTTTTAACGAGAAAAGAATTTTAAATACAATGTATAAAAAGAACAACATGTTTTTAATATAAAGAACAATGTTTAATGCACTATGTTAAAAATAGACCGTCAGTTTAAAGGCTTCAAGGTGTTTTAATAACGAGAAGTGTTTAAGAAGTATCGTGTTAAAAGGACTGTCAGTTTAAAGGCTTAAAAGTGCTTCTTAAAAATAAGTGTTAAAAAAAATTTGAAAACGCTTCTAGACTTTTCATAAACTTTCGTATGGTTTTCGTATCATTAGAAGCGTGTAAGAGGCTTTAATTTTCAAGTGCTATGTAAAAAAAAAACTAATTTTGGTGCCGTTGTTTAAAAGATATTAAGAACTTCGAATCGATTCTGTGCATTAAAATCTCCAAATACATGTATCTCGTCATTCGAGTCAAGTGAGAGTGCTCTATCTATGCTTTCAGAGACAGAGTTTAGCAGGGTACAGTCCTGGGTCGAAGGGGAACGGTATAAGAAATATTAGTAACTAACGCTGTGATGTAAAGTCAATCTAAAGCACATGTAGTCTTGGTCACCCGATTCTAACCTCTGTTCTCTAGTCAGGGGGAGGGTGTTCCGAACATAAACTCATAGCCCGTGCATATGTTTGTCAGAGTCTTTACGGTAGAGTGGGAGGTAGTCAGTAATGTCAAAGTGGTGAGAGGAGATTGAAGATTGAAGGTTTGTTTCACTTAGTGCTAGGATATCCGGGAAGTATGTCAGGAGAAAGGTTTCTACGTTGTTGATGTTGGTTCTAAGTCCCCGGATATTTGTGAATGCGAACCTCAAGGGCGGAGGCGAAGGTGTTTTTGTTGGATGTCTGATTTAGGTTTAATTTTATTTTTTTGTAATGACATGTTTGTTTAGTTATAGAGTGGGTTGGGCAAGGTGGGTGCTTGTTAGGTGCTAATAAGCTCACACAACCAGTCTATTAGTCGCGACCTGGTCCATGGGGGTTGTGGCTTCGGGAAAGCCCACCGGAGATAACTGCAGGGTCATTTTCCATGCACGACATGGCACATACAACTACCCACGGTATTATGCAACTGATGATGGATCAGCCGCCGTTCTTAGCGCTACCCAAGAGTTTGGGCTCCTGTTCTGTTAGTCTGTAAAATACTTAAATGTATAATTAAATTAAATGAACTTAAGGTGTTTGGAGATATATATATATATATATATATATATATATATATATATATATATATATATATATATATATATATATATATATATCAGATAAATGAAAAACATTTAAATATACTCTAGTTTTATAAAATTTAAATCCTATCTATGAAGCTTTTTAGGGAAAACCATGGAAGTCTTCCAAAATCTCTAACTTCCCTCCTCACCTAAAGGATCTATGCAAGGCGAACTTACTTTAAAGTTTCAAATATATCCCATTTTTATGAAATTTATATTATATATATGAAGTTCTCCGTGAAGACAATGGAAGTGGTCCCAAATCTCTACGTTACTTTCTATGCGCCGAATAACTACGTGACCCTACCTATAAGTTTATATTCTTAAAACGTAAAATACGTATATCCGATTTTTCTTATGAATATTCTTTTAAAAGTGAACTTAACAAATGTCTGAATTGTTTTGTTCGGAAAGTGTCAGACTGAACACATCGAGTGTGCGGTTTCGATCTCACCCCCGATTTCTTTAAAATATTATTGTATGAAATCAAAGAATATTTTTTCTTTTTTTTTAATACTAGCAAATATATGCTCCCTCAGGTCGCATATTTTTGTTAAGCTGGGAGTTATATAGTTACTAAAGAACCACATACAATACATAGTTAAAGCAAAATAAATTGTTTTCGGCTATTAAAATAATTTCCAACGCTAAGTGACAAATTCCGCAATGTATTTATTACGTTAAACAAATTATGACTGACGGACAGACGGACAAAATCTCTATTTATATACCTAGCATTATATTTTAAATATCAACTTGTTTTTAACGAAAATACGTAGTTAAAGCAACAAAAATTATTAAAATAATTTCTAACGCTATTGATAATGTTTACCCATTCATTTATTTATTTTTAATAATCGCTTATGTTTTAATTCATGTTTTAAAACATGACTAAAAATAAATTTATAACGTCACGCCAAAGCTATAATTATTTTGTTATGGTAATGTTTTAAGCTCTATTTGTAAGGAAATCTTAATAGCTCAATTGGTAGTACGTCAGATTGACGATTACAAGGTTTCGGTTTCGTTTTTCGGTTATGGCGTCCAAATTATTAGTTGAGAATTTATTATTTACTATTAATGCAATATTTTTAATTTATAAAAGTAGTTCAGATCTCTTATACTTCGAAATGAGACAAATTGTGCAATGTATTTATTACGTTTAAAAAAATTGTGACTGACGGAAAAAATTGTGACAGACAGACAGACAGACAGTCAGAATCTTTATTTATATAAGATTAGCTGGCTTTTCTAGCTCGCTATCGTTTCGCAAAGTTTTCTTCTTGATATACTTGAAACCAAAGTGTTAAATAATAAACAGTTCAATCATAAGTTTGCTGTAACCACACATTTTAAGGCTTCGTCTTAAGCTTCATTTCCAAATCGTATCGAACCAATTCCGTGCATTTCTCAGCCACGCCATTTCAAACTTCCATTTTTATTTTGCTGTTTGCTATCGGTGAACGAATCAATTTGAAATTATCCACTTGTTTTGTTACATTTTCCTTTATTGTCTTTGGCTCTGTATCTGTATGATTTAACAACATATATCGGTCTTTTTGTTGTTTCACGTCTATAAAAGAATGCATGGGGTTGGTTGCCGCAATTAGATGTTAACGCAATGTTAGGCAAATCTACTTAATAATAAATGTATCAGGTTGCCGAGAAGTTTGGCGTTTTTCTTTTATGAAGCTCAGGGATGAATCTTCGATGGCTTCGCAAAAAGCGTACTCCAGTGCAATCGTGAAGAGGAAAGATGCAAGAGTGTCTCATTTAAGAACACCAGCAATCATCTCGAAGAATTCTGCTTCACCATCTATTGTGAGCACTCGTGCAATTGCAGACGGTGTTTACTGCGTCTACAACCTTTGCTGGTATCCCATAATCGGATAGATTTTCAACGCGTTTCTGTCAGTTAATAGAGTCGAAGGCTTTACTGAAAAAAAAAAAACATATGGCAGTTTGAAGTTCTTTTGCCTTCATGTCCTTGATCGATTTGAGCCAAACTTGACCTTTCAGAACAAAATACATGTTAATCTATACGTAAAAGTGCATCCAGATGTGTTCGAATTCTGTTTAAAAGAAACGTATATTTTAGCTACTAGCGATATGATATGGATATATTGTAGAAATAGGGAATAATCGTTAGATACGATTATTCCCTATTTCTACAACATATCCTTTTTTCGGTAATGGATCTAATTACACCCTCGACACATATTTCTGCCCTATCACTGTTTAATGTACGATTCCTGACTTCTAATAGCTGTGTATCAAGAACACCATTTGCTTGAGGCGGCCCTACCGGGGAATGCCGACGGGGCTGCCCAGGCAATTTTTGATGGTCAGAGTGCCCACCTCTCGGGCGCTGACTTTTCAACCCCCACTTTCCGACCCGACCTTGGGTCACATCCTACTTGTGGGAGTAGGATAAAACTGGCCTTGTGCCTAACTCCTGGAGAGGAGTAAATAAAATTCTTCCAGACTCCAAGTGGAATCTTGTCAAATTCAGATGCCCTGTTGTTCTTGAAACCATTGATGTAATTATTTAGTTAGTTCATAGTAGAATTGTTGGTTTCGATTGGTAATGTGTCACAGTGCAGCATGGAGCCGCTGACGAATTTCAAAATATTTATGAAAACATTTAGGAAATTACAAATATTTAACACACGCATAGGCGCGCAATGAAATTGAATATAAAAAAAACCCAGCGAATCCTAGCAAGTTTAATCATCTACACGAAATGCGGATAAAACAAGACAACCGAGTAAAATTCATGGCATATGTAAATCAGTCAAAGTGTGAGATTATTTCGAATTTTACAACTTTTTTAGGGTAACATTTCCTTGTAAGGGACAGAGTTGGCAAGTTAATAAAAAATTAGTTTAACGTATTATGCTTGGAATATACATCGGCCGAAACGTTGTGGGAATAAAATCCTAGATGCGAAGAGTAATCCGAATATTCAAAATAATACAAATTATTTTACCCTGTTGTAACATTTTTTTTGATAAAAAATATTGTTAAACTCTCTTTTCTGTTTCTTCATTTATTCGACATGCTTCTTTTCTAGATCGGCTTATTTTGTCCGCGTTTTGTGTTGACTATTGAACTTGTTTTCATTTACTGTTTTCAATGTTTAATGTGTTTTTTGTAGTTAGTAAAACATTGTTTTAAGTATAAAAATCAGTTGTTTGGAAACAATGAAAAAAAATTGCTAAAAAACGTTTCACTGTAAATAATTTCCTGTTAGATAGTGAGGGGAGAGGGCGAAGAGAGTGGGATGACGCTCTGAAAGGTGGTAGAAATCAGCAGAAATCGGAAGTGATGTCACGTCCGTTAGAGGTTGTTTCGGTCGTTTGTTCCTGGATTCCAGACAAGACAGACGTAAAAGTCGCCAGGCCCATTACCAATAGGTGGGGGAGAGGGTGCAGTAGCCCGAAATGGCCTGACGATATATTTCTCTCTCTCTCTCTCTCTCTCTCTCTCTCTTTCTCTCTCTTTCAACGAACAATCTCTCTCTATTGTTTATGTTTAAAATAAAATTTCTGAAATCAGCCACCATCGTCGCGTTATTGTTCAAAAGCGTGAGACACAGCGAAAAAAACAAAATCCGGGTACCCACGGCTACGAGAAACCGCAATGCAACAATTTCCTACCAATCCTAAAGCTATTACCGGGAAAACGGTCCTGTTTGTTCAAACTTTTTTTTGACGGACCGTTTCGTTTTGGGACGGGATAATTTTGCTTTTAGGAGAAGTGGAAGTGAGTGTAACGTGCTTCTTTTTTATGTATGAGTTTCCGTTAAGAAACGTTTTTCACGCTAAAGCTGACGCTTTGTCAAAACTGGAAGGTAACATTTTCAATCGCAAAGCTTTACGGGAGGATATGGGCGTCGGCTGGTTGGGCTCGGGGTAGTTAGTCAGTGGAGTAGTATTATCTCTCTTTACAATAATGTTCAAAAGTTATTTTTAGCCAATTGCACGATAATAAAGTAAACCGGACACAAATATATTGAATGGACAAATGTAAAAAGAGAAAAAGGAAAATATAATCGTTGTGTGTGTGGGGTCCGTTATTTGAGTGGGGAAGACATATTTGAAATAGGATTTTGATGACTGATCACTTTCTTTACTAGACTAAAAACGATTCAGGGCAACGTAAAATAGCAATTTAGACTACTGGTCAAGCAGGTGCTCCCCAATAGGATTATATATATATATATATATATACACATATATATACATGTATATATATACACATACATATATATACATACATATACATAAATATACATAAATATACATATATACATATATATATATATATATATATATATATATATATATATATATATATATATATATTTATGTATATATAATTCAAGTTAATTTTATATTCCAATAACCATTGTTTTTATTTATTCATTTTTATTTTTTCACATTTTCAAAAACATAACATTCCTGTGAGATGTATATTAACAACTCGTTTCTCTTGCGGTGGGCCAACCAATATCATTATGTCAATATCGTCTCTGTAACACCCCACGATTATCCGAAAAAATCCACAAAAACTCAAAGTTCTCAAATGGAAAAGTCTTGAAAAAACCTACACAACACAGTGGGTCATTGTTGGCAATAACATAGAAAATAAAACAAAAAAAACCTTTACACGTGAAAAAATGTCATTATGACGCCATTTTCATATATTCCCAAATATATATATATATATATATATATATATATTGTACTACTACTACTACTACTACTACTACTACTACTACTACTACTACTACTACTACTACTACTAATATTATTACAATATTCATGCTCGTATATATATATATATATATATATATATATATATATATTAGTATTTCATGTATCCACATAAAATTTTATAAGAGATATAATTTTTTATGTATCAATTTTCAGTATTTACTTCAACAGTGCTCGATACGTAAGTAGAGCTAGGTAGTAAGCTATGAAAATATATTTATGGCAATTAAGCTTCACAGAGGCTCCCGCGTTTAATCCCCGGAGGGGAATCTTCAGGCTAAAATGCATGGAGTTATTTTTGCCGGGTGTTTTTATATACACGGCTAGCTAGTTAACCAATCAGATTATTTGTTGTTCTCTCAGTCAATCGTTCGGCTTCCCCCGAACAAAGGTCTTGTTATTGTTACTTCCTATATCCTGTTCTAATGTTCTGTTTTCTATAGATTGCCCTATATCCTGTTTTCTTTTGTTGTGTCAATATAATGGGTGAATTTATTTCAACACGTGGTTCCTTGTATTTCTATTTTAGGTTTTAATTTTTAAATTGTCAAGTTTTTGTTTAGTTTTGTTTTTTTACTTATTTGTTTATTTATTGATTTGTTTATCGTTAGCCTAAGGTAAATTTATTTCTGTATAAGCAGCTGTTTGCTATCTCACTTCTACAATTAATTAGATTTCGATGGTTTTTAAAGTTTAGGATTTCAAATTTTTCATTCAGTCATAATCAACACGGGTCGTCTAAATTTCTACATGTACTGACCTGTCGTATTATTTTCCATTCAATTACTGGTGAGCGTCCATTTTCTTTAAGCTCCTAATAGTTGTTTGCTAGTGCTGTTTTAATTCGACCTTCTCTGTTTTTAGTCTGAAGATTCCCCGGGGATGAAATATATATATATATACGAGGCCTGTCTAAACCGTATCCGACCGTAAGCTAGAAAAAATATTTAAAATACATGACGGAGTTGGGGCCCTAACCCTCTTGAAAGTAGGCCCCTTGTACTTGCATACACTAAGCCGACCGATCCATCCACTGCCGGAAACACATCTTCATTTTTCAGTTTTCGTATATATGTATATGTGTGGGAATATAATATAGTTTTGCATATTTTTCAAATAATTTTCAAATCTCAAAGAAAAGTCATAAATAACGTTCTCTTGACCTTACAAAGTAATAATATTTCTTTTTTATCACATAGGATCAGTCGCTATTAAAAAAATCTTTTCAAATCTTCTATCTAAAAAGAAACGATTGTAAATAATGAAGGAAATGTTGCAATATATAAAGGTCGTTTGACTTATAAATATTTAAAGTAATCGATACTTAATGGATCTAGTACTTACATTGGACTTACTAAATGCATAAAAAGAAGCAATTTTTTACATGCTTCTTTTCTCTCATATATGATAAGTCTATATTGAAATAAATCCTAATCGATTTAAAACGTTCTGATATACCGTAATAGAACACCCAAAATGCTCGACTGTTTAAGATTGTTTGATCGCCGCCACACAAAATTAAACCATTGGATTCATCGTTACAAGACCCTCATCTCCAAACAAGTGTGTTATTTGTGGCCGTCATTGCTGAAACAAATAATGAAAGTTCATATTAAGTATTACAGATCTTCGGGATATATGCCATTATATATTTCCTTTTGTCTGATTGAAATGGCGATTCATCTGGTCAAAATGTAGACAGTTCAACTTCCTCCGGTGCCGGCCATCTTGTTCTGAAGTGGTTTGAACTCTAAAAACCGGTTGCCCTACTAAGTGTTTATCGCTATGGCACCACCATGTTGCTATTCTAATTTCTTAAATAACGCCGCCCTGGAAATGTATATATATATATATATATATATATATATATATATATATATATATATATATATATACATATACATATATATATATGTATATATATATATATATATATATATATACATATACATATATATATATGTATATATATATATATAATATATATATATATATATATATATGTATATATATATATATAATATATATATATATATATATATATATATATATATATATATATATATATATAAAGAAAGAGAGAGAGAGAGAGAAATAAAGGGGGGAGAAGAGGAGATTTAGAAAAGCAAAAATGATATATAGTATTGGAAGCAAGGGTAAGCGTTTTGTTCCGTTTGGTCCTTGAGATGAACACATCACATCAAAGCTTCTCTTCTTACGGCGGATCGGAGACGAGGTTGTCGCCGTGTTTATTGGTCACAATTAGCAGATATCCGGCAACAAAAGAGACACTTCGATATTGCGTTCAAAGAACGGCCGACATTCAGCAATACAGCGGAAGTATTTGTGTAAAAGAGAGATTCCGTGTAAATTTCAAACCAATGTTGCGACTGTTCTGTTTCCTTCCTCTTACCTTGCTTATATATATATATTCAAATAACAGAATATTTTGATGTATCGGGTTCACTTGAAGCATAAAGTGATACTAGTGTTGTCTTTTTCTCCTAATAAATAAAAATGATTTATTGATATATGTATACATATATATATATATACATATATATAGTCATCCACATACAGATTGTTTCGTTGTTTCACAGCTCATCAGTGAAGCTAGACCAGTTAGTGCTGCAAGCCGGGATTGAAACTCAAATGTCGAGCTGACAGTCGGCGCTGCTAACCCCTTCGCTATCATAAGACACTGATATAATGTGAGAAATATCTCAATGTTAACATTGCAAGTGCCGGGAGCTCGAATTAGTTTTACCTAATGAGCTATGCCTTAAAGCTAATGGCAGTTGGCGATATCCTTACAAATCATCTCTACCCAGGGAGGGAACTTTATATAGTCATCAATATATATATATATATATATATATATATATATATATATATATATATATATATATATATATATATATATAGTTTTTATTGTAAGAATTGTTTTGATGGAACTTTGATCAAATGATATTTGAGTTTTGAGAGGATCTAAAAAGAACCGTGAAAAGAGGCTGAAGAAAGTCCGGCATGGAGAATAAATATACGCCCCCTTTGTTTGGATTTGAAACCGACGGTACCGATATTTTCTGATCCTTTGTAATACTTATATAAATAAGTATTACGCTCTTATTTTTTAATTTTTCTTAATAATCGAACACTCTACTAGGGTTCTTTTCCACTAACCTTACACATACCCCCCCACACACATATATATATATATATACATATATATGTAAAATATATAAGTATATATATATATATATATATATATATATATATATATATATATATATATATATATAAATATTTGTATGTTTTACTCTATGATAAAGAGTAATGCTTATTTATTTGTATATTTATATATATAGAAATATATGTACTTACATCCTGATGTGTAAAAACCGCATCGGTTGACACTATTTCAAGTGTTGAGGGTAAGCGAGAAAGCAAATAGCACGTCAGATAACTGCGGCTGCTTGAAATGCATTCCGAAATAAATCCCCCACTCTAAATAAAAAAGTCAACGATATTTTTTTCTTTCAGTGATCAGAAATAGTAATAATAATTTATATATAAAAAAATTATTATTGATGTAATACTATGACTATATATAAATATTAGTGTCACACACACATACACACACATGTATAAATATATATATATATATATATATATATATATATATATATATATATATAATTTTATAAATGATTAAATGTAACGTCATTTTAGATGGATATCTTAGCGTAACGGTTAGTGCATTTTGTCACAGTCCCAGGTTCGGGCCCAATCATCGTCAGCCACGCTGATGAGCTACAGTAACAGCAAAACACGTGTCAGTTGCATACTATTTCATCGATAAAAATATACATGTGATACATAAATATATGCATGTGATACATAAATATATACATGTGATAGATAAATATATACATGTGAGTGTGCGTATTTTGATGCTTCTTGTGTATTTTCATTTGGAAATATTTGGCTGTATTTAGATGTTTTGTTTATTCAAAAATAACTTTCGTACTTTTTGGTAGTTTTTTATCTTGGATTTGTTGCCACGTGTGTATTTGTTTAAAACAGAGAGTCTGTGTTATTTAACAGAAATAGGTCATTGAGTGCTATTGATTTTTCAGCCGACGTGATTCGTGCCACCAATGCTCGACATTCGACAATCGTAAAAGGCAAATTCGGATTTTAAGAGGAACTACGCAGAAGAAAAGAAATAGACGCTATAAAAATGATGGAAAGTAACAAGAAAGTGACAAGAAGTAAAAGAAAAGGACCAAAGAAGAGGAGGCCGAAGAAGAGACAAGAAATGGTGAGATAGAAAATAAAAGGTAAAAAGGAAAGAGGAGAAAGTAAAAAAGAGCAGAGAAGAAGAAACTAAATGTTAAGATGGAAAAGGAGGAGGAAGAGGAATTAGTGAAAAGAAGAATAAGTAGTAGTAGAAGGTTAAAAGAAGAATAGACCAAAAATGAAATAGAAAGCGACAAAGAAAGATAGAGCAAATAAAAAGGAGAAAGGCATGAGAAGAAAGAGACAGCAAGGAATACATTTATGAACTAGAAGGAAAGAGATATCAAGATAAAGATGAGAATGGAGAGCAATGACGAAAATGAAGAGCCAGAAAAAAAGGAGAGCGAGAAGAAAAAAGGAGAAAAAACATAGAAAGCGAGAAGAAAGGAAAGAAAGCGAGCGAGCAAAATAAGGAGAAAGAGAGAACGGGGAAAAAGCAAGAACAAGGACAAAAATGGAGAATGTAAAGGAATGGTTGAAGCAGAAAAAGAAAGGGAGAGCTAGAAGGAAAGGGGCACAAGAAAGAAAATACAGAAAGGGAGAGCAAACATGAAAGGAATAGCACAAAGAAATGGAGAGTAAGGAATACAATGGAAACAAAGAAGGAAAAGGAGAGCTAGACGAAAATAAGAGCGAGATAGAAAGGGTTAGAAAAAAAGCGAAAACGAGATAAAATGGAGATCACGGAGGAAAATGAAGAGACAGAAGGAAAAGGAGAGAAAACAAAAAAGGGAGAGCGATATATAAAGGGAGCACGAGAAGTAAGAAGGATCAAACAAAAGTAAATAGCGAGCCAGAAGGAAATAGGAACAAGCAAAAAGTAAAGAGCCAAGTGAGAAAAGGGAGAGTAATAAATAAAATGGCGCGCGATAAGGAAAATGAAAGATGGTAAAAAAGGAGAACAAGGACGGAGCCTTAGATCGAGTAGGAAAAAAAGAGCAAGCAAAAAAAAAAAAATGAAGAACGAGAAAAAAATGGAAACAAGCAAAAAGAGGAGAAATAGAGAGCGTGAAGGGAAGAGAGAGAGTAAGTGCGAAAATCGAGTCCGCGGAGAAAAGGAAAGCGGCAAAAAGAGGAGAGCAAAAAGAAACGGAAAGCTAGAAAAAGGGAGAGCGAGAAGAAATGGTGAGCCAGCATGAAAATAGGCCCAAAAGGAAAGGACGAGCGAGCAAAACTCGAGAACAAAGATGATAGAGAGAGAGAGAGAGAGAGAGAGATAGAGAGAGAGAGAGAGAGAGAGAGAGAGAGAGAGAGAGATAGAGAGAGAGGGTAAGAAATAAGGGGAACGAGTAGAAAGAACCAAAATTTAGGGCAAGAAGGAACGGGAGAGCAAGGAAAGAAGAGAAACAAGAAGAAATGGGATCAAGAAATACTTAAAGATCGGGAAGGGCAATCAAAACGGGAGAAAGAGAGAGTGAGAAGAAAGGGGGAAAGGCGTAAATATAGATCAGGAATTAAGGGAGGGAAGTAAAAAAAGGGGAGTGAGAATAAATAGTTAGCCAACAGGAAAATAAAGCCAGAAGGAGCGAGCTAAAAGGGGGAGCAAGGAGGATTGAGAAAGTTAAAAAAAAAAGTCGGAAGCGCGAGAAGAAAAGCGGAACAAGAACGAAAATGGAGGGCGAGAAGGAACCAACGAGCAACATAGAAAGGAGAGGGGTAAGGAAAAGCTGTTCAACCAAAAAAGAGAGAGCAAGAATAAAGGGAGGGAAAGACAGAAAATGTAGAGCGAAAAAGAAAGGGAGGGGAAGCATTAGGGGGAGAGAGAAAGAGAGAAAGAGAAAGAAAGAGAGAGACAGAAAAAGAGAGACAAGGAGAGAGAGAGAAAGAGAGAGAAAGAGAGAGAGAGAGAGAGAGGGAAAGAGGAAGAAAAGTGAATTTAAGAAAAATGGGAGAGCAAGTAATAAAAGGGTGAGCGATGAGGGAGACCGACCAGTAAAAGGGAGAAAGAAAATGGGAAATGGAGGAACGAGCAAGAAAAGAGGGAAATAAATGCAAGCAAGAAGATAGAGACCAAGTCAGAAACGAGAGTAATACCTAAAGCAAATGGCGAAGATTCAGATTAAGATAACTAAAGAAATAAACGCAGATGGAAGCTGGGGGCAGGTGTGCTCTTGATCTAGGATGACACGCCCATTTACAATACTCCCGTTATAGTAGTTGATGCAGCCAATTGTTGGCCTTGAATTACTACCCCAATCTTACTTCCGGACTTATCTTCATCTGACTACTTCCGGTTTCTAAAACTTGCACTGCATCTGCGTGATCGTCATTTGGAAATAATAATTAGATAATTTGTGTTATTTGTATTATAAGAACTACTGTACTCATCCTAGATGTTTTTATCACAACGTGTTGGCCGATGTAACCTCCGACCTTTATCAAGCGCATCTTGTTGATAAAATGCTAAGTAATAATCAGTTCTAAGTGATAGTCTTCTGGAGATTGAAGGTTCAGCGATTTAAGCGATACTAAGGATACAATTAACAATTACTTAATATTTCTACCGGTCATGGACGTTGGAACGAGGGCAATTCTCCCCGTGGATAAAATAAAGTATTCGGTTAAAAATTTCGCAATGATTCTCGAATTCTACATACAGATTCCCGAGTTCGATGCCCATGAAGAAGGTCGGAGGTTACATCGGCCGAAAAGTTGTGAAAATAATATCTAGGATGAAAATAGTAGTCCGAAAAAATCCAAATAATACAAATTATTAACCTCTATTTAAATAAGTAATGATAAGGAGTTACGTGAATAAAAGGTCAACCAATGAAAAATCCGAAAGGTCAGAACGCCAAAACCTGTTTTACATTCCTTCTCGATGCTCTCACTTGCCGTTCGTTGGACAAAGTTGCATAGATCACGAAGAGGACTGTAAAACCATATGAAGACACATTGGTAGGTGGAGCACGATGGGCAATACAGACAGTGTGTGTAATTGTTAAATCTTATTCTTATATACCCGTCTTCGGAAAAAGCAGCTTGCCATCACGAAGAGATTGTAATACCTGGATATTGAATCACTAATAGAATTCGCTGATGCAACCTTATAGCTATAATCAGCTGGTATAACGACCGTATATATGGCATTATATATTATTATTTACTCACTAGGAGTTCTCACACAGGTCATCAGTGATTGCTCACCGACAATCGGTGGTATTTCCTGGAGTCTGGGTGACAACAAGTCTCCCCAGATTTCCAGTATTCTCCACCTCTTTTCGATAGCCACCGCAAATAAACTTGCAGTATCACAACAGTCGTTTACAATTGATTTCTCGCTGGTAAGGACCATTGGTCTTCTCTGGGATTTGGGTGGCAATAAGCCTCCCCAAGGTCCCAGCAGTCTCTGCACTTCCGGTGGAGGTCTGGTGTGTGCTGTCCCTCCTCGGTCTTCTAATCCTCCTTGACCCTCTACAAATATTTTGTGTGGTGTCAGCCTAGGCTGGTACCATTTAAAAAAAATTTAAATTTCTATTATTATTATTATTATTATTATTATTATTATTATTATTATTATTATTATTATTATTATTATTATTATTATTATTATTATTATTATTATTATTATGTAATATGACAGGTTGGTCAACGGCAAGTTTGCTCATTTTCTAGAAAAGTCTGGACCTCTTTAGTGATGTTCAGTATGGCTTTCGTGGTTTACGTACAACTGCTGATCTTTTAACTGTTGTAACTGAGCGGATCTGTCGGTTTATGGATAATTCAGAAGAAAGTATGGCCATTGCGCTTGACATTTTAAAGACATTCTGGTCTTTTACACACTAGGTATTGGTGGTGAGGTTCTTGAGATTATTAGGTCCTTTCTTTCTGATCGAATCTTGCGAGTAACTTTGAGTGATGTCTCTTCATTCTCTTTTACTATCAATGCTGATGTTCCTCATGCCTCTATTCTATGCCCAACACTGTTTCTCTTCTATACTAATGCTCGTCCAGAGAGTATTAATCAGAAAATTAACATCTATGCCGATGATACCACTCTCTATTCTGGTGTTGCTTCTCGCCCATCTCATTTCATGTGTTGACACAATAGAACCACCATCAAACGTGTGGATGTTCTGTACTCAATCATGTGGCGAGGCTCTTCGAGAATGGACGCTCGTTATTACTATTGATGTAATCATCATTAAGATTGCATAAACGTGGTTATAAGTGAATGTTAGAAAAATAGACAATAGAATAATGACATTAACAGTAATAAAAGAAGAGAAAGTAAAAAGATAAGAAGAGATAAGTAAGAAAGACAAAAAGAAGAACAAGGACAATATAGATACGCGTAGAGGAAAATTAAAATAGAGAAAATCAAATAAAAAAGCGACGAAACAAATAAGAAAATGAAAGAAAAAACGAGAAAACTAAGAAAAAATGAATGGAGCACAAAAAAGAAATAGAAACAAAAAGAAGAAATGAAAAAATGATAATAGAAGGAAAAAGGAAAAACAGAAAAAACAAGAAAAGAGAAGAATGTATATAAAAGAAAAGAGATAAAAGAAACAAATAAAAATAAAAAAGCAACAGAAGAATAGATTTGAGAAAAAAGAAAAGAAAGTAAAAGAAAGAAAAGGAGAAAAAAGACAGAAAAGAAGAAACGAATGGATATAGGATGAGAAAAAAACGAAAGATACAAACAAAAAGCAAGAAAACGCGAAACAAGAAGAATGTGTAAAGAGGAAAGAAAAAAGAGAAAAGAGAGAAAAGAAAAGAAAAGAAAAATAGGAAATGAAATGAGAAGAGAAGAAAAAATGAAACAAAAAGAATAAATATAAACTTAAGAATAGAAAAAAAAGAAAAGAAAAAAAGAGACGAATAAAAGTAAACAAGAAAAGCATAAAAAGTTTAATGAATGGTGGAGAAAGGAAAGAAAAAGAAAAGCAAGAAAATATAGAAACGTGAAGAATTAAAATTTACAAAGAAAAAAAGAAAATAAATGAAAAAGTAAAGTAAAGAATAAGTAGAGGATAAAAATGCAATAAATAAAAATGAGAGAAAAGAAGACTAAAGAAATAGAAAAGAACGAAAAAAGAAAAAGAAAAGAATGAAATATTGAGTAAAATATAAGAAAAAAAAAGAAAAAGGCAAACAAGAAATAATAATAAAAAATGATAGTAAAGTAAAAAAAGGCAAAAATGATAAAAGAAAGGAAAGAAAATTCAAATAATAAAAGAGAATGATTAATATTAATTAATTAATGTAAAAGAAAAAAAGAAAAGGCAAATGATAACCATGGAAAAGTAAAATGAATATTAGAGACAAAAATAAAAATAAAATAAGAATATAGTGAAAAAGAACGATAAGACAAACAAAAGAAGAAAAAACAAAATAAAATAAAAGCAAAGCAAAAAGAGTAAGAAATATATGAGAACAAAAGAAAGAAAACAGGAAAAAATATGACAGAGGAAAAAAGAAAGAATGGAAAGAAAAAAGAGAAAAATATGGAAGAGAAGAAACGGAAGAAGACTAATGGCTGAAACAGAGAAAGCGAAAAAGAATGAAATTAGAAAGAAAAACAAATGAAAACAAGTAAAGAAAAGACGCAGAAAAAGAAAATTTAATAGAGGAAAAACTTAAGAAAAGTAAGAAAACTAGAAGAAAAAAATAATTAAAAGTGAAAATTACAAAAACATAATGAATATTGGAAAGAAGATTAAATACAAAAGAGAATAGTGAATAAAAGAGAAAGGAAAGAAAAAAGAGAAAATGGAAAGTAAGAATGGATATTGGAGAACATAGAAGAAAAGAAAAAAAGAAATCAACGAAAGGGAAGAGTTAACACGGGATAACAAAAAGGAAGAAAAAGCAAAAGGAAAATGTAGAATGATTAGACGAAAACGAGATGAAATAATGTAAAGAAATAAGAAAAGATGAATGAAAATTGGCGGAAAAGAAAAGAAAAATTACAAGTACAAACCAGAAAGAAAAGTAAGAAACGAAAGGAAATTAAAGAAAAAGAAAAAAATTAATAGAAGAGAAAGAAAATTATGAAAGAAAAAAAATAATCAAAAAACGAGAATATTTAATATAGAAAAAAGAAAAAAGAAAAGAAAGGAACCAAAAACGACGAAAGAAAAGATACAAAAGAGAAGAATTAAAAGACTGGAAAAGAAGGAAAAGATATAAAAGAAAAATAGAAAATTAAAAACGAAACAGTGATTGAAAATTGAATGTGAAAACATTAAAATTGAAAGAAATAATCAAGAAAACAAAGAGAAAAAAGAAATAAGAAAGAGAAAAAAATAAGAAAGAGAAAAAAGGAAAAGATGAATTGGAAAAAGGAGAGAAAGAAAACAAAAAATGAAATGAATTAATACACAAGAAAGAAAAAAAAGAAAAGAAAGTAAAAAGCGATGAGGAGTCTGAATGTTGGAGAAAGAAAGTAAATAAAGAAAAGAGAAAAATAAATAATGAAGAAATAAATGAAAGGACAGAAAACATATAACATGCGAAGTAATATGCGATAAAAGAAAGAAAACAAATATAATGAGAAAAAAGAAAAAGAGAAAGAAGAATAAACTTTGGAGAACAAAAAAAACAGGGAAGAAAAGAAAAAAAAGAAAGGAACAGACGAAACGAAAAGGAATAAGAAAAGAAAAAGTGAGAATAGAGGAAAAAGAAAGAATACAAAGAAATAAAAGAGAGAAAAGAAGAATCAATAAAAGAAGGAGAAAATACTGAATGTAAGAGAATGAAAGAAGGGGAAAAAGCAGAGAGAAAATGAATATAGAAGTTAAAAGAAAGAAAAGAAAGAACAGAAATCATAGAAAAATAAAAAATAAATATAAATTGTAAAAATTAAATTAAAAAATTGAAAGAAACACAAGATAAATGAAAGGGAAAAATTTATTTCTCTCTCGTTTCTTTAATGTTCTTCATTCACCCAAATAAAAAACTGAAGAATAGGAAAAAGAAAAAGTAATACGACATATATGGTGAACGAAACGAAAAAGAAGAGATCGCGAAGAGAAAGAGGGAGGTGTGGTTAAAAAAAGAAAAAAAAAACAGAAGAGGTTGTAAATAGTAAGAGCGACGAAAAGGTCGTAATAAGAAGAAAAGAGAAAGAAAAAGATGTCAAAAAGATGAAAAGTAAATAAAAGGCAAGAAAAAAAATGAAAGAAAAAGACAAAAAATAGTAAGAGCACCGAAAAGGTAGAAAAATGAAAGAAAGAAAAGGAAAAAAAGTAGAAGAGGTCGTAAAAAAAAAGAAAAAGAGAAAGAAAAAGATGTCGAAAAGATGAAAAGTAAATAAAGGGCAAGAGAAAGAATTAAAGAAAAAGACGAAAAAGAAAGAAAAAGACGCGGCAAAAAGAAAACAAAAAGAAGTTGAAAATAGCAAGAGCGACGAAAAGGTAGAAAAAGAAATAAATAAAAATAAAATAAAATAGAAGAGATCGTAAAACAAGAAAGAAAGAAGATAAGAAAAGGTTGAAAAAGAAAAAAAGAAAAATGAAAAAAAGTAGACGAGGTTCTGAAGAGAAAATAGAAAGAAAACAGAAAAAGAAAAAGATGTCGGTAAGAATAAGAAATAAGACAAAGAAAAAAAAAAAGAATAAACGAGACAGAACGAGGAGAGGTTAAAAAGAAAGAAAGAACAAGAAAGGAAAAGAAATGAAAAAAAGAAACAGGTGCTGATTGTTGAGAAGACAAATTGTGCGTGAGAGAGATAGCAAGGGGAGAAAAATGAATCAAGAAGGATTGGGGAAATGGCGGGAAAGTTTGGCTCTGCGGAGATGGGGGATACCGGGGTTTCTAAATTATGGAGGTATGGTGTGTTATATAGGATGAGGTCGGCGCTGGTTAAGGTTTCTTGTGCACAAAAGAAGGACGAAGAACAAAACTCGTTTATTTCTAAGTGTGGAGCTCCACAAGCGATGCCCCAACTTTTTCAAACATCCCCTGCTGCACCAACGTAACCATCCTTATTGAACCAGCCGTCGCTACCTCCCCTCTCTACCGATGTCTGCTTTTAACTCCCCACCCGTCCCTGCCGGAGACGCACATGCTCGTTCGTTCGACGCAGTGCTCGTGTAATTCAATTTGCAATCGACAATACTGGAAATCTCACGTGGAATCACATTCAATATCTAATTAGCGTGTCGCTTTTGTTTTTCCTGGAGACCACGTGGCAGAACCCCGGGCTGCAATGCGCGGAGTGACGGGTAAGATTGGGGAGGAGCAGGATTAAGAGGAATTGTGTGAGGTTGAGCAAAGAGGTGAGAGTGACTAACCAGGTAATGAATGGTGGCAGTCGCCGTTGTCATAGTAGTAAGAGATTTAGTGATGACACAAAATAGAAGAAGGATACATCGTACAGAGAAAGAACGAAGATGGGTTAAAAAAGGAGAAAAAAAAGAAAAAAAGGGGTCGTAAAAGGAAAGAGCGAAGATGGGTTAAAAAAGGAGAAAGAAAAAAGGAAAAAGGGGTCGTAAAAGGAAAGAGCAAAGATGGGTTAAAAAAGGAGAAAAAAAAAGGAACAAAGAGGTCGTAAAAGGAAAGAGCAAAGATGGGGTAACAAAGGAGAAAGAAAAAAGGGAAAAAGGGGTCGTAAAAGGAAAGAGCAAAAATGGAGTAAAAAAGGAGAAATAATAAAAAAGCGGTCGTAAAGAGAAAGAGCCAAGATTGGATTAAAACGGAAAGAGAAAGAAAAAAGGTGAAAAAGGGTCGTAAAGAGAAAGAACGAAGATGGGTTAAAAAAGAAAGACAAAGAAAAGAAAGTAAAAAAAGAAGAGGGCGTGAAGAGAAAGAGCGAAGAAAAGGTTAAAAAGTAAGAGAAAGAAAAAAAAAGAAAAAACAAGAGTTCGCAAAGAGCAGAAGCGACACAGAAAAAAAGACAGAAACTAGATGCTTAAAAGAATGAACAAGGAGAGGTTAAAAATAAAGAAAGGAAAAAAGAAGAGTTCGTTTCGAAAAGGTTACAAAGAAAGAGAGAAAGCAAAGGAAAAAATAAAGAGGTCGTAAAGAGAAAAAGCGAAGAGTAGTTGAAAAAAAGAAAAGAGAGGGAAAAAAAAGAAATCTAAAAAAAAAAGACCAAAGAGAGGTTAATAAAGAAAGAAAAAGAATAGGTTGTAATTTCTATTTACAACCTCTTCTTATCGAAAAGGAAAAGGTAGAAAAAAAAAGAAAGTAAAAAAAAAGAAAGAAAAAGAAAAAAATTAGAAGGGGCCGTAATAAAATAAAGGGAAAGAAAAAGATCTAAAGAAAAAAAAAGAAAAAGAAGGAAAGAACGAAAAAGACATCTTAAAGAGAAAGAAAAGAGAGAAGATCGAGTAAATAAGTATTAAAAAGAAAGAAAACAATCAAATAAACAAGAACATGTCGCAAAGAGAAAAAATAGAAAATGAAAGAAAGAAAAAGTAGAAGAGGTCGTATAGATAATGACAAGAAAATAAATAAATATCAGAAAAAGATGTCGTAAAAAGAAAGGGTGAAGACAAGGTTAAATAGAAAGAAAAAAGAAAGAAAAATGAAAGAAGAAAGAGCAAAGAAGGTTTAAAAAATAAATAAGAATAAAAAAATTAACAAGAGGTCGTAAAGCGAAAGAGAGGGGAAAGGTAAAAAAGAAATAAAGAAAACAAAAGACGAAAGAAAAAATAGAAAAAAAGAAAGAAAAAGAAAATAAAGTAGAAGAGGTCGTAAAAAGAATGAAAAGGAGAAAAGAAAAAAAGGAAAAGAAAGAAGAGGAGGTTATGAAGAGAAAGGACAAATAAAATTAGAGAAAAAGAGAAAAGAAAAGAAAAAGAGATGTCATAAAGAGAAAGAGCGAAGAAAAGGCTAAAAGAAGAAAAAGATAAAAAGGAAGAAAAACTTGGAACGTAAATAACGAAGGAAACGTAGATAAAGAAAGAAAGGAAAAAAGAAAAAAAGAAGAAAAATTCGTAACGAGAAAGAGCGAAGAAAACTAAAAAAGTAAATAAAAAGAAAAGAGAAGAAAGAAGAGACTGTAAAGTTAAAGAGCGCAGAAAAGATGAAAAAAAAAAAGAAAACGTAAAGAAAAGAGAGAAAAAAGAAGGATGACCTGATGGTTCAAGGTTTCTTATTAATAAGTAGAAATTGTTAACGTGATTGGTCAGGCTGTAAGATGATTTGAACCAAGTCAGAGGATGACGGAAATCATTGACGTAAAGGGTACTGGAAATCACACAGAACACGAAAGAAAATATTCAATATTAGCTTTGATCAACAGTCAAATGCGGAGGTAATAACTTTGTCAGCTATGGCCGGTTCAGTTTTTGACCTTTGTTAGATACTGTGTTGACTATCTATAGTTGAAATTCCTGTATGTGTGTTTGCTTGTGTTTTTCGGACTACTGTTCTCATCTTGGTTATTTTTCTCACAACGTTTCGGTCGATGCAACCTCCGACATTCTTCAGGTGCGTCATGGCAATCTGGTCCTTGCGCAAGACCGATAGCGCAACGGATAAAAGTGCTAAATAAAATCGGTTCTAAGTCGAGGGTTCAATCCTCAATGCAGGCGATACTAAAAATACGATTGCGAATTATTTAATACTTCTATCTGGCCATGTCTGACGGAACGAGGATAATCTACCCCCATTGATAAAATAAAGGATTTTGTTCAAAATTTCGTACAGATTCCCAAGTTTGACACAAAGAGTTTCGAGTTCGATAAAACACTTTTGAAGAAAGCCGGAGATCACATCGACCGAAACGTTTTGAGAATAACACCTAAGATGAGAACAGCAGTCCGAATAATTCAAATAATCTAAATAATTTATCTTCATTTAAAAAATTCCGAAACAGCGTGTTTGCTGATTTGTCTGTTTGGTTCTTTTTGGTCCCCCGATTTATAAAATCGGGGGACTTATGTTTTGAGGCATGTCCGTCCGTCCGTCCGAATATTTCACCGCAACCATCGATTGAATTTCTCTGAAATTTTGCATGAAGTTGTAACTTTAGTCAGGTTAGAAAGTGACATTCTCCGATTTTTTAAAGAAATCTGGTTAGCCCCTCCCCAGGGGGTCAAAAGGTCTCGAAATGGATAAAAAATGACATTTTTTTGCCCCATAACTTTTCATTCATCCATTCAATTTCTCTGAAACTTGGCCAAAATGTGGATGCAACTGTTCCTAATAGTAAATAAGTATCGCTGACCTGGGAAAATATCTGGTTCGCGCCCCCAGGGGGTCAAAAGCCCCTAAAATGGCAAAAAATGACCCTTATCTCCCATAACGTTTGATCCATCCATTCAATTTTTCTGAAACTTGGCCAAAATGTAGAAGTAATTGTTCTGGATATAATATGAGCATCCTTGACCTCAGAATAATTCTTGTTCGCGCCCCCAGGGGGTCAAAGGGGGGTCCAAAATGCCCCCAAATTTCCCAAATTTATTGCATTTTACACTCGCCACATCATGTCACATACAGAGGGTGACCACGCACGCGCCGCTTGGTTCTTTTGAGAGAGACTCTCGCCTTAAATACGTGATGGTTTTATCGCTTATAAATGTTTTCCACAGTGTCTGTGGTCAAGGTTTCGAATCCTACCATAGTCAGACACGCTAATGAGCCGCAGTAACGGTGAAACACATGCCCGAGGATAATCATTCATTCTCTCACCCTCTCTCTCACCCTCTCTCTCTTTCTTCTTATATATATATATATATATATATATATATATATATATATATATATATATGTATATAATATGAGGCTAAAAGTATACTTTTAGAGAATTGAACCTATAGTTAAATGGTTTAAGCTCAATATATTAGATAGAGCAATTGTAAATATACATTTAGGAAGAGAGATAAAGATGTACAGATGACAAATCTATTTCAACTTCGATTGCTCAATGCAAAGTGTACTCGATTAAAAAACGTGTTCATTTTTCTTTCCTTAAGCCAGGTTTTTGAAAGATTAAAATATTATCATCAGAGGAAGTAAATAGATGGATAAGTTGGGAGGGGAATAGCCAAAATTCGAAATTTGAAACATTTTAAAAATAATATAAAGTAATAGAAAGTAAGAGTGTGTGCATAAAAAGGTTATCAAAATAGAGAGTCTGTCCAGTTGGTGAATTTCCGTTGACAAATTGTCCGGTGACAAAAGATTTCAAGTTGGAAAAAGATTGAAGATTAAATAAATTTGTCACCCGCACATCTTTATCTCTTTTTCTTCATTTATGTTTACATACATATATATATATATATATATGTAAAAATAAAAATGGAATAAAGAATAAGCAATTCAACAACTAACAAAAATAAACTCAAAAACTCATGTTGTAAAGTTCCACCGAGATATTTCGGCCGTGGATACGACCATTTTCGATCAGTTGATAAACTTTATTTCAAAACGGAAAAGTTTTCAAATTTATACAGAGAATGCGATTGGAAGAAAATGTCACGTGCAGAGAACAACAAAACGGGGAGAAAAAGGAATGCGAGGAATGTTATGAAAAGAGAAAGAAAAAGAATATGAAGAAGAGGAAGAAGAAGAAGAAAGAGATACCAATCAACCAGTATCTTTAGAACGTCAGTTGAAGAAGACGAAACGAAGAAGAAGAAAAAGCGAGAGCAAACGTGAGAAAGGGTAAATCGACATGTCGTTGTCGAAAACTATTGAAGAAGAAAAAAAGAGAGAGAGAAAAAATCAGTGCTTAGATATCGCCTGCTGATTGAATTCGGGCTGAGAACGTCAAAAGTCAACAGGATTAGTAGTAATTGGAGCAGTGAACGTCGAGGGACGAAACAAGGGAAGAGGGGGAGGCGGGGAGGAGGGGAAGGGGGAAGAAGAGAGACAAGGGTTAAAAGTTAGCCAGAGTCGTATTCATTTAGATTCATCTCGTATAAAATCGATCTAGCCGAAGGAAAAACAATATTATAGAAACCTTGTCTTTGGGCAATGGTGTTCTTATGACATAGGATCAGACAGGATTCTGTGAGACGTCGCAGTTTTGTGTTATGAATATGTTTGATAGGGATTGCCTTATGGGTATTGAAGTGGTGGCCGGAAGAGATCATATGAGTGCATAGTGCATTTGAGGTATCGCCGTTTTTTATGGCACGATTATGTTCATATATTCGTTTTTTTAACGGACGTTGTGTCTCGCCGAAATATATTTTTCCACAGTCGGCGCAGGGAATAGTATAAATTCCAGCTGTAGTGGGTGATGAAAGGACTTTATTTTTGTTTTTATGCATTTGTAAAATGTTTTTGATGGTGAGTGAGGTAGCTTGGATAATTCTAAAACTATGTTGTGAAAGCGAAGAAAAGAGATGTGTGTTACGAGAGTTAGTGGGAAGGAAAACATTCCTTCATATGGATTGTGTTGTATTAGGAGATGTATTAGTATTTTTTATCTTTTTTAGATGTATTTGAAACGCTTTCTTTTTAGCGGAAAGAATGACGTGTTTGGGATATTTTAAAGTAGTGAGAGAGGATTCTATTTTATTATATTCCTGAGAGAGATGTTCAGGGCTGCAAATACGCAGAGCCCTGAGATAAAAACCGATTATCATGCTATTTTTTATATAGTTATTATGATGTGAATAATAATGTAAGTAATCATTTTTGTTGGTTGGCTTGCGATGGACTTGAAATGAAAGGCTGTTATTGTTTTTGAGGATGAGAATGTCAAGGAAAGCTAAAGAATTGTTTTGTTCACTTTCGAAAGTGAACTTAATGGAAGGTTCGACTTTGTTGAGTGCTCGTGCTAATGTTTCTATTTTATGACTATCAGATAGTCATAACATATTCTGCTTGTATCAATGGCATTTCGGAAAATACGATAAAACTGATTTTTATTTTTAATTAAACCTCTGATCAATAGATTTTCCTTCTTTTTAATGTAGATACCTATTTTTGCTTGATACGTAAGTATATCAAAAAGTTTTCCTGTTAATTTATTTGTAACTGCGATTTTCACCTTTGGAACTGCGATTTTCATATGTGCTTTCAGCTTTATAGGCACCAAACGTTCATATCATTTAGATAAACGAGATGCATTACTAGGAGCATTATTCTTTTAAAATACGTGGTTATTACGAAAGTTCTTAATTTTGTGAATTTAACTACGAAATTAAATTGTTTTCTAGGATTTGACAAGAGTTCATCTTTAATGAGCCAACCTCTTTCCCATCCATTCGGGCCATCGAATGTTGCTCGGGCTTTATCTGTGCACAGGAGAGTCTACACATCTGCTTTAATATACTGGTCTCTTCTTTTCTACCGATTATTTTCACTCAACACGAGACAAACCCGAGGTGATCGCTGATTTACCATCTTCCCAATACGACTATTTCGTGTTGTCTTTGACATTCCTGAGACGCCAGCTTGATGTAAAATCGTTGTACTTGTACTATCAGTATTCTAGGATAAACTGCTTTTAATTTTTCGTATCATCTCTACTTGATTTTCATTATTATTTGTACCCACTAGGAGTTCTCACACAGATCATCGTCAGTGATTGCTCACCGACAACAACCAGTGGTATTTCCTGGAGTCTGAGTGACAACAAGCCTCCCCAAATTTCCAGTATTCTTCACCTCTTTTCGATAACGATGTAGTATCGCAACAGCCTCTTACCATTGATTTCTCGCTGGTAAGGACAATTGGTCTTCTCTGGGATTTTGGGTGGCAATAAGCCTCCCCAAGGTCCTAGCATTCTTTGCACTTTTCCAGTGGAGGTCTGGTTTGTGCTGTCCCTTCTAGGTCTTCTCATCCTCCTCGACCCTCTACAAATATTTTGTTTGGTGTCAGCCTAGGCCGGCACCATTAAAAAAACATTTTTTAAAATTAATTTAAAAAAATGTTTTCTAATTCTTTTTTAATTTTTTTTAATTAAAATTTTTATTTTTTATTTTTTAATTAAAAATTAAAAAAAATTTTTTTGACAAATATATATATTTTTAAAATTATTATTATTATTATTATTATTATTATTATTATTATTATTATTATTATTATTATTATTACGTAGAATACCTCCATTTTGATTTCCCTCTTTTACATATCTCTTCACTGAGCGATGATCCTGCTTAATAATTTCTGAGACTTACAAAGTATTTTGCCGCCATTGTTCAATTTTAGCATTCTCTTCAGTCGTTAACATCTTTCCACGATCCATTTTCACAAAATTTAGTATGTTGCACACACTTTTGGTTCACTATGAGCTTGTTCAATCTGTAATAAATTATTAATAAACAGGAAATATTAAATTAAATCTGGAGATTAATTATCAACTTGATAATATAAGTAATATACATTCTTTTCAAATAAAAAACCTGTGATATAATTGTCATTAAAATGAGAGTAAAAAGTAAACCTTGGGTTTACTTTCGGCAACCTCGTAACTCTCGCTTTTCTTTATTTTGTCCTTTAGTCCTCATATTCCATGAGCGATGTTTCTTACAAAGGGGAAATAATTACTATTTTTCGGATCAGAATCTATTCATCCAACACTTATTGTTTACTAGTCTTTGACCTTGAAGTACTATTTTTTAGCTCTTTACATTAAGTGGCATCATGCCTTGTCTGGAGCGATTATCATAAAAAAACAACAACAAAAAAAACATAACAATTCATACCTGTCGACACTTTTGGTGACAACAAATAATTTTATTCATAAATAGGTACTTTAAGGTCGGCTAACAGGGCTCTGATGAAAATCTTGATTGAGCAAACATCGGGATTATTATTATTATTATTTACTCACTAGGAGTTATCACACTGGTCATCGTCAGTGATCACCCACTGCCAACAACCTGTGGTATTCCCTGGAGTCTGAGTGACAACAAGTTTCCTCAGACTTCCAGTATGCTCCACCTCTTTTCGTTCATCACCGCTGATGACCTTGCGGTATCGCAACAGCCACCTACCACCGATTTCACGATGATAAGGGCCATTGGTCTCCTCTGGGGCCCGGGTGGCAACAAGCCTCCCCACGGTCCCAGAGCTGTCTGCGCTCTTCCAGTGGAGGTCTGGTTTGCGCTTTCCCTCCTCGACCCTCTGTCCATAATTTTCGTGGTGTCAGCCTATGCTTGCGCCTCTCTCCCGCGGTTGTATTTTCACCGGTTCTGTTGTCTTGTGCTTCCATGTGTTTGTACTCCATTCGTTGCTTATGTGAGTTGGTTTCCGCATTCGAGGACATTTCTCAGGATTGTAGCTGTTTTGATCATTACTGTCCTTTGTATGGTCTCAGTTATCCCTTTGATTCCTATTTCTCCTAGTCTTTTCTCCATGTTTTTGGGGACTGTTCCTAGTGCTCCTATGATTATTGGTGTTATACTGACTTTCTTCATGTTCCATATTCCTTTCAATTCTCTGGCAAGTTCAGTATATTTGCTTCTTTTTTCCGTCTCTTTGATCTTCACTCTGTGGTCCGCTGGAACGGCAAAGTCTACGATTTTGCAGGATTTTTCTTCATTGTTGATTATTATCATATCCGGTCTCCTTGCTGTTATGGGTTTGTCTGTTTGTACATTCATATCCCATATAGTTTTGTGTTGTTGTTATTATTATTATTATTATTATTATTATTATTATTATTATTATTATTATTATTATTATTACTATTATTATTATTATTACTATTATTATTATTATTACTATTATTATTACTATTATTATTATTATTATTACTATTATTATTACTATTATTATTATTGTTATTATTATTGTTATTATTATTACTATTATTATTACTATTATTATTATTATTACTTACTCACTAGGAGTTATCACACTGGCTATCGTCAGTGGTCGCCCACTGCCGACAACCTGTGGTATTCCCTGGAGTCCGAGTGACAACAAGTCTCCTCAGGCCTCCAGTATGCTCCACCTCTTTTCGTTCATCACCGCTGATGACCTTGCGGTAATCGCAACAGCCACCTACCAACGATTTCCCGCTGATAAGGGCCATCGGTCCCCTCTGGGGCCCGAGTGGCAACAAGCCTTCCCAAGGTCCCAGAGCTGTCCGCGCTCTTCCAGTGGAGGTCTGGTTTTGCGCTTTCCCTCCTCGACCCTCTGTCCATAATTTTTGTGGCGTCAGCCTATGCTTGCGCCTCATTCGTGCGGTTGTATTTTCCCCGGTCCTGTTGTTTTGTTCTCCATTCGTTGCTTATGTGGGTTGGTTTCCGCATTCGAGGACATTTCTCAGGATTGTAGCTGTTTTGATCATTACTGTCCTTTGTATGGTCTCATTTATCCCTTTGATTCCTATTTCTCCTAGTCTTTTCTCCATGTTTTTCGGGACTGTTCCTAGTGCTCCTATGATTATTGGTGTTATGCTGACTTTCTTCATGTTCCATATTCCTTTCAATTCTCTGGCAAGTTCAGTATATTTGCTTCTCTTTTCCGTCTCTTTGATCTTCAATCTGTGGTCTGCTGGAACGGCAAAGTCCACGATTTTGCAGGATTTTTCTTTCTTGTTGATTATTATCATATCCGGTCTCCTTGCTGTTATGGGTTTGTCTGTTTGTACATTCATATCCCATATGATTTTGTGTTTTTCGTTTTCTAGTACAGTTTCTGGTTTGTGTTTGTACCGTATTTTTGCATATTCGAGATTCAGTTGTTTGCACATTTCCCGGTGTACTTCTTTCCCCATGCTGTCATGTCTGTTCTTGTATTCCCTTTGTGCTAGCTTGCTGCATTCACTTATTATATGATTTATCGTTTCGTCTCTTTGTCCACACAGTCGGCATTTGCTGTTTTCCTGGGTTTTATCTATCTTTGCTTTAATAAAGTTTGTCCTAATCGCATTGTTCTGTGCGGCCGTCAGCAGAGATTCCGTTTCTCTGTTCAGGTGTCCTTTTCTTAGCCATGCCCAGCTGTTTTCATTGGCTTCATCGCTTGTGAGTCTTATAAAGCGTCCATGTAGTTGTTTTTCTTCCCACTTTTCCTTTCTTGTCTTTTTGTTTCTGGGTTCAGTACTTCCGGGGTTGTTTGTTGGGCTGGTGTCTCTTGCTGTGGTGATCAGTCTTTCCGTGTTCTGGATTACATATTTTTCCATCTCTTTTTTGGTGTCTTCCACACCGTCTTCTATACTTACCAGTCCTCTACCTCCTTCATTTCTTTTCACGTAGAGTCTGTCCGTGTCGTCTTTTGGGTGCAATGCATTGTGCATAGTCATTAGTTTTCTAGTTCTTTGGTCAAGGTGCCTGAGTTCTTCTTTGGTCCAGCCTATGAACGGTCCAGAGTATCTTATTAGTGATACAGCCCATGTGTTTATCCCTTTTACTAGGTTTCTGCTATATAGTTTAGTTTCTAAGAGTTTCCTTGTTCTTCGTAGATATTCTTTTCCAATCTTCTCTTTCATTTCTGTATATTTGATTGTGTCTGCGTCCAGAACCCCCAGGTATTTGTAGCTATCTTGTTCTCCTAGCGCCCTCATCTCCTCTTGGTTGGGGAGTTCTATACCTTCTGTCGTCTCCAGTTTTCCTTTTTTGATCTCTAGCAGTGCACATTTTTCTATTCCAAACTCCATTTGGATATCCTGGCTGAATATCCATGTTGTGTTTATCAGCTTTTCCAGTTCTTTTTTGTTTTTTGCAAACAGTTTAAGGTCATCCATGTACATCAGGTGGTTTATTCTTTGTTCTGTATCCGTAAACCTGTATCCGGCATCACACTTTCTGAGTATGTAGTTGAGTGGCATCATGGCTATTATAAACAGTAGTGGTGATAGAGAGTCTCCTTGAAAAATGCCTCTCTGTATTTTTATCTCAGACAGGTATTGTCCTCCGGCTGTCAGTTTTAGTCTCCATGTTTCCATCGCTTTCTGGATGAGATTAATAATCCTGTCTGGTATCTTGTATATCTTTAAGCATTCAATTATCCATGTTTGGGGGATTCTGTCGTAGGCTTTCTTGTAGTCAATCCATGCCATGGTTATGTTCTTTTGTCTGCTCTTCACCTCCTTCAGGGTCTTTTGATCAATGTATAGTAGATCATGTGCCCCTCTTTGTCCTTTCCGGCATCCTTTTTGTTCCTCGGGGAGCAGTCCACGATTGTCCAGGGATTGGTAGATTTGTTCTCTCAGTTGTGCTGTGAGAATTTTCCACATTATTGGTAGACATGTTATCGGTCTGTAGTTGCTGGGGGTCGTTCCCTTTTTGGGGTCTTTTTGTATTAGTGTTGTTCTTCCTTCCGTCATCCATTCTGGTACGTCTGTTTTGCGGATACATCCGCTCAGTTTCTGCGCTATTCTTTCATGCAGGGTCGTGAATTTTTTAAACCAGTATGCATGTATTCCATCGTGGCCTGGTGCTCTCCAGTTTGCCATTTTTTTTAGGGTTTTCTTGATCGTTTCTTTGTTGATTTCTGTTTCGGTTCCTTCTTCGATTTCCTGCAGTTCATCTCTCATGTTTTTCAGCCATTGGGCATTCTTGTTGTGCTTTTTTGGTCCTTCCCATATCTTGCTCCAGAATTGTTTTGTTTCTGTTGGGTTCGGTAACTTTGTTGTTGTTTTTTCTCCATTTACGTTTTTGTAGAACTGGCTTTCATTGTTTTCAAAGGTCCTGTTCTGTTTGCTCTGTTCTGATTTGTACCTGTATCGTCTCAGTCTTCCTTCTATTGCTGCTATCCTTTGTTTTATTTCTTCATGTCTCTCATTTAGTTTTTCCTTGCGTTTCTGATTTTTGCTTCTTAATCGTTTCATGTCCTCCTTCCTTCTGTTCACGGTTTTAGCTTCTTTCCGAAGTTTGGTGATCTGGGTTTCCAGTCTGATTTCCCATCCAGGTTTTGTCGGTCCTCTCTTTTGTCCATTCTCTTCGTTTCTTAGTTTCATACTTACCGATTTTGCCCCAGCATATATCAGGTTGTTTAGATCTGTAATAGTTTCTGTTGGGATGTGTGTGAGGAGTCTGTTTACTCTTTCTGTTTCTGCTTGTAACTTCTTTGCTACTTCATTCCTGAGAGATGGGAGTTTTGTTTTGTTTTCTAACATGTATCGTCTAATGTTCTCCATTTCACTTGCTTCTTTTTCGTTGAGTTCTATCTCAGCAGGTTCTGTGGTTCTGCAGTCTTCTATCTCCCCTGGTTCTGTGATTCCGTAGTCTTCAATCTCTTCAGTTTCAGTGTGTATGTTTTGCTCGTCCTCTATCTGTGGTCTCTCCTTTGGTTGTGTTTCTTGCTCCGTTTCGCCATTAGCCTTCTGTCTGATTTCTGTCAGTTCCATCTCCGAGAACCATCCTCGCTTGAGGATCTGTCTTGCTTGATCTGCTATCCTTTGTTCCGTTGTATGGTAGTCACTAGCAATGTCCCAGAGATGTTTCATTCGTTTTCGGTAGCCTCTTTCTGTAGGGTAGCGGCTTTTATAATAGCACTCCATCACCAGTCTGTTCTCTTTCGTGGTCCATTTCTTTCTATATCCTTTCAGTTTGTTGTTTTCGCTCTGGTTTTCCTGTCTTTGGTCTGTGTCCTTGTCGTACCTGGAATCAGAGAGGTTACTTACCTGGTTCTTGTCCGTTGTCTTGTTTCTGAAATGAGAAGGGCCAACATTCGCAGGATGCGGACCGGGTCCCCCATGTTGGCTAACGAGTGAGCACCTGCCCATCATGACACTCAGGTCTTTCTCCTGAGTCCCACGGCTTGTATTTATATTATTGTGCATTATTCATATTTTTGGTGTGTGTGGCCACACCAGGCCCAGGTTTATTTTGCCTGTGGTCCTGTCACAGGGATAGTGATTGTCACATTCATTTTAATGAGTGATATTGTGCACTACCACACAAAAAAAAAAAAAAAAAAAAAAAAAAAATGTTTTTTATATATATATATATATGAATATATATATATATATATATATATATGTTATATAAGGACATAGTGAAGTTCATTGTATACGAAAATGGATTAGAAAGTTGAAGATACGTTTCCCTCTCACTAGTAAGTGTAGGTAGAGAATTAAGAGAGAGAGAGACAGACAAAAACTTTAAGCCAGTATTTCTGCAGTCAGGAATCAATAGACAGTATATATCAACATTTAAACACATTTAAGTCAGAGATGAGAGCATTCCTGTAATGGAGGTTCCGGCGAGCTACGAACTCGCGGCCTTCTGCGTGTCAATTACTATTATTATTATTATTATTATTATTGTTATTATTATTGTTATTATTATTATTATTATTGTTGTTGTTGTTATTGTTATTGTTATTGTTATTGTTATTGTTATTGTTATTGTAATTGTTATTGTTATTATTATTATTATTATTATTATTATTATTATTGTTGTTGTTGTTATTGTTATTGTTATTGTTATTGTTATTGTTATTGTTATTATTGTTATTATTGTTATTGTTATTGTTATTATTATTATTATTATTATTATTATTATTATTATTGTTATTGTTGTTATTGTTATTGTTATTGTTATTGTTATTGTTATTGTAATTATTATTATTATTTTTATTGTTATTGTTATTGTTATTGTTATTGTTATTATTGTTATTATTGTTATTGTTATTGTTATTGTTATTGTTATTGTTATTGTTATTATTGTTATTATTGTTATTTTTTATTGTTATTGTTATTATTGTTATTATTATTATTATTATTATTATTATTTTTATTATTATTATTATTATTATTATTATTATTTAATCACTAGATATTCTCACACGAGTCATACATATTTATTCTCACTGGAAAAAACAAGAGTCTGAGTCAATATAAGTGTGTTGAGATTTCTAGTACTCTTCCCTGTTTTCTATTACAATTGCAATTAACTTGTTATCGCACCAGCCGTTTGCCCTCATGTTCTCGTTGATACAGGGTGATGGTTTTCTCTGGAATTTGAGTGATGTCACGTCCGATCATATCGGACAAAAATTAGCGTTTATTTATTTGCCGAATTTCGAAATCTTAGTACTCCCTAGATTCCTACAAAAAGGAAGTCTACATGGTGAGGGTGCATACAATGGCGCAATGAATATAATGAACATGTATATCTGGCGAAATACTTAATACAATTGGATAACAGATGAAGCGAAGAAAAATAAACATTTTTTTTTGTGGAGACTGTAAGCGATCATATCCATACTGTAGATAGGTGTAATGTGCACATGTTGATAGTGATCGCTATCCGAATTCTTATTGTCACGCATGGTTAATGCTGTCGTAATATCCGGAGCGTAACAGCGTGGTTCATTGAATCATGTGTTTACCAACTCCGTATTCGTGGGTGTTACGTCCCGGACACACCCGCGAATAATGAAAATCCGCGAATAGATTTTGATATTTCAAAGTTCACTAACAGTCAGGTGTTTGTACATAAGCATGTTTTTTTTTTTGCATGAAAGCCACCAAATTAGCGTAGCTTAGCCCTTTCTGCTTGCAAGTTTGTTGACTTTATTTTAGCAGGATTTCCCCTTTAATATGAATACTACGGAATAATTAACGTTTTTAATTGCGTTTTTTTTGTCATGTTGGCCTTCGTTGGACCTAAATGATTATCATATTTGTAAGTTCTACCGAATTTATGAAGAAAATGTTAATTCAAAGCTTATAGTGAACATCTGCAAATTTGTAAAACCGCGAATGGTGAGCCCGCGAATAGCGAGGGTCCATTGTATTTAGTTATTGATGCCTCTTCCTTTTTAAAGCTGCACGTGTTGTTGTATTGGGATCGTGGTTTCTATTTCACAGATATCCATTAATCCCACCACAACTGCTATTGTTTCTTCCTTAGGCACAACTCCTTCTAGACATAGGCGATTTAAATCTTTGTCACAATCGAGAGTGCCCCTTTTTGGGAGCCGAATTTTCCACACATTAAAAACCGACATTGTGTATAAATCTGCCCTCGTGGGGAAGGCAAATAAATAGGGACTAAGCCGCAAGCGTTGATTGGCACCCTTGAACGCTCTCGTTGAGTTTATATTTTCCCCTTGAGGGATTTTTGGTGCTTCTTGACAACGAGACTAATCGTGTAAAACATGTTTTCCCCTAATTAGGCTGGTTTCTTTGCCATCGAAATTCAATCAGTGTTTCATTGCATTCTTTCTAATTTTCTTTCATTTTCCCTCCTCTTTCTCTCTCTCTTTCTATCCCTCTCTTTCTCTTTCTCTCTTTCTGGCTCTCTGATTTTTTAACTGAAAGCTGACACTAATTGCATTATTGTTGCCAATTAGAAAAAGCCGCCCATCTGCCATTGCCACGGTTTATTTCCGAGAGAAACCGCTCATCAATTGTCATCTTTCAATCATCCGATCTAAAAAAATGCGAGATTTTTAGCCGGAGAGATTGACAACGAAAACATAACACGCACCGTTGCTTGATAAAAATGGGTGAAAAAGAACCGAAACATTAAGGGAAGCATAACCAGACGATATCAACTGACTAATGGGATTAAAAAAAAACAGTATCAATTTCAATGCTAGGAATAAAATAATTATTGAATAATCCTCGAAACATAAAAATAGGTGATAATTAAAGATTGTTGATTAGATCTGATTTTGTTATCGAGAAAGTCTTACCAGTGTACGTGAGTGGCAGTAATAGTAGATCTAGTGTGAGAGTGAGAACTCCACCGACTTTCTGTATGTATGAACAATTTTAAAAATATCGATCAGGACTAAATATTAAAATCGAAGAAAGCGCGACAAACTAAATTTTCGTTTTCTGAAAACAGATCAATATGTGGCAGAAATAACTAACTGAAAATATTTATGCAAGTAGCTTTAGTTATGGAAGAAATTCTTACCAGTGTACACGGGTGGCAGTGGTAGTAAGTCTAGTGTGAGAGTGAGAACTCCTCCGACTTCCTGTATAACCAAATTAAAAAGATATCGAGCAGGACTAAATATTAAAACCGAAGAAAGCGAGACAAACTAAATTTTTGTTTTCTAACGCTATTATATTAATATGTGTCTTCCCGGTCGTCCCCTCCCTACCTCTCTTCCCCTTCCCCTCGAAATGTAGAAAAAAATCTTAGAGGTTGGTTGGGATCGAACTATAAACCAGTCGGGCCGAAGTTAAAAATACTACGTCGCGAACCGTTGCGCCAAAGGGAAATACTTGAAAATGTTTCGAAAATTAGGCGAGTTGAATGTTTTTCAAAATCTAGGTGCGGCACGTATGCGCAGAGCTTTTGCCGCAAGCGTGACACACGAACACACACGCTATCGTATTAATATATAGATAATAATAATAATAATAATAATAATAATGATAATAATAATAGTAAAAACTCAATACGATATTTTGACTAGCTTGATTCTGCTTTGTAAGAATAAATTCAACTGCCCATTATTTACTAGCTAGAAAAATGCACTATTTGCTAGTATATATGACGAATGAACAGATACTACACTACCTCTTCTCACTGTTATTTAAACCGTAATCTTCCAATTTTCACTTCTAATAATCTTCATCCAAAGATTAAAATGAGGCAGAATGTGAAAAACCTAAGATGCTCTTTTTGAGCCTTGTTCAGCTTTAACTCATTTGTTAGTCGGCCGGATATGGCTGACCAGACACTAAACGGAAGAGACAGTAATAAAAAGTAGCCACAATGTTTAAAAAATTGAACAAAGTAATGGCGCGAATGAATTTTGTTTCGTGCTTACCTTTGTCTCAGGTGTATAATCGCACACCTGTACGCCATTTTTAGTTTCTCAGTTTCTTTCCCGCCCTTTTTATATTTTAAGATGCGTCCAGTTAATCTACGCGTTTTGCGTCCAGTCAATAATCGCACCCAGTCAATCTACGCGGTTTGCGATGAAAATAGAATTTCAAACTTAAACATGACAAACCAACGGACAGAAAAAGAAACTTTTCTAGAGATACATGGATACATCTGAACTGTATATTTCAAACTTAAGTGTGACAAACCCAGGAAAATACTAATT
This sequence comes from Sepiola atlantica, assembly GCA_963556195.1. Lineage (NCBI taxonomy): Eukaryota > Metazoa > Mollusca > Cephalopoda > Sepiida > Sepiolidae > Sepiola > Sepiola atlantica. The sequence goes on along the minus strand of OY744520.1, from coordinate 196,479,103 downwards.
CAAACGTAAGCGTGAAAGTGTAACTGACGGAGATAAGCTTCTATAAAGTTGCTTGGACGCAACTAAAAAAGTTGCGCTTAACAAATATTCGCGTTTATCGATGGAAATACTATTGAAACTTTAGCGTGACAGACGAACTGACGGAGATAAACTGTTATAAAGCTTCCTGGCCGCAACTAAAATAATTGTGTCCATTTAATGGACGTTTAGCGATGACAATGCCGTTTCAAACCAGCGTGACAGATCAACAAATGCTCTTTTACACTTAAGAATTTCAGACCACACGTCGGACAGATCCTCTTATAGAGATGTGAGGACAACTCTAAAAACCAGCCAAGACACACCACATAGTTACAATAAGCAGAATATTAATGAGTGGACGTTTAATTGAACCGTGATATTCATGAAAAGATTTACAAATCGGCTGAAATAATTTGCACCGTTTTATGTCTCGAGTTCAACCAAAGTTCAAATGAGAGTAATGTCTTCATTATAAGGCAATCATATCAAACACATGGCCCACGGGCCGCATGTGGCCCCTTCGAAGAACACTTGCAGCCCGCAAAAAGATACTGCATTTTATCATAAGACGACAACAATTGCAGTTTCAGAATTTAAGCTGGATTAACGGGCGTATATTTTCTTGTAATTGGTGTCTTTCTTTAGGAAAATAATTCTTTATATACAAAATTACTTATGTCGAAGTTTCTCCAGCGGGCAGTCTTTTTTCTTTTCTTTTACAGTTGCATTTGTTGGTGTTGTTAGTGTTTTTCATTGTTTCTGTTTTGTTTAGTAACTTCCGATGGTCTGTATTTATTATACTACGTATTTTCGGGTGCATGAATAGCTTATCTTTTCTGTATTTTCATTAAATACGTTGTATAGTGGACTGTTTTTGTCAAAATGTCTTTTTCTTTCTCTCTTTCTGTCTGTCTCTCTGTCTATCTTTCTCTACTTCTCTCTCTCTCTCTCTCTCTCTCTCTCTCTCTCTCTCTCTATATATATATATATATATATATATATATATATATATTAGCACCTAGATTTAATATTCATTTCATTAAATCTTCAATATTTAATGTATTTCAGTTGTGATTTAACTAAGAGCAAACCCCGAACAAAAACTAAAGAAAAGTTGACAGCACAAAGACAAACGATAAGACACCATCTCCTGATGACGATTGAGAGATCGAAAGCGCTCGAGGGATGGCCGACAAAACAACACTCGGAGCCACAATATTTAAATTAACATCCGAAAACAGAAAACTCGCTTGCCGTGTCAAGAAACTTACAAGAAAAATCACGAAAAGCATGGAATCATGCTACTGACTAAACTAAGCATGAACCTCGGTCCTGCGCCCCCAGTAGTGGCTACTACCTTTTCTCATCAACCCATCATGTCAACCCAATATTCTCACGTACTTGCATGACATTTTTCTTAAAATTATCATCCTGAGGAAGTCTTACAAATAAAGACGAAACGTTGATGAATATATAAGAAAAACATACTTTTTAGTTTTCCTTTATCATTTCCCATATATATATATATATATATATATATATATATATATATATATATATATATATATGTGTGTGTGTGTGTGTGTGTGTGTGTTTATCTGTATGTAAGAAAGAGAGAAAGAAAGAGAGAGAGGAAAAGTGATGGGGATGAGAGGAAGATATATATATATATATATATATATATATATATATATAGATATAGATATATATATATAGAGAGAGGGAGAGAGCATGAATCAAAATCCGATAAAATGTATGAACAAAATAAAAATAATTTCTTTTTTTCAATTACTTCTGATCTATTAAGACTAGTTTTTGATAAAACTTCTGACTAAATCTATCATAACCAATTACTCTACCATTGATAATAATCAATTTGAACCATTAATAACCATTTTCACATATATATATATATATATATACATATATATATATATATATATATATATATATATATATATATATATATATATATAATATATATACATATATATATATATATATATATATATATATATATATATGCAGTATGCTCCAAAGGGAAAGCATCTCCCTTTTAATGACTTCTAAGTTATATACAAAAAGATAAATGGTTGTCTTCTTCCTTGTAGTGTGTTTCCTACCTGCATCTAATACCACATCCATTTTCTCTATTTTGAGTCCCACTGTACATCCCTAAATATTGTTTCTTACCATGTCTTTTCTGATTTGATGTATCCATACCCCTACAACACTAATTATTTCTAATTAGGAGTATGAAACTCTATAGACTTGTTGATGTCTGGTAGCTTTTAAACTGGTGCCTTAACCAAGTTCTGATGAAAAGAACATGTATTAATATAGATACATCGTTTCAGAAACGATCGTATACAAATGGTATTATCTTGAATTCTTGGAGCGCAAATATATGATCATGTAATAAAGTTTACACTCAATCTATGTTATAATAGCTCGCATTGATCTGATAGGTTTACTATTGAGCTGATCCTACACCTGCAGTATTTCTGGACACTTGGACAATATACCTCTGGAGATTCGTTAGACGACTTTTACAAGTTTTAAAGGTCAGACCATTTGGATGAAACCGCGGTATGTCTCTTAAATATTTAACGTATAGTTTAAAATAAAATAATCTCTCTCTCTATCTATCTCTACAAACATATATATATATATATATATATAGTCATCCACATACAGACTGTTTCGCTGTATCACAGTTCTTCAGTGCGGCTAGTCGTCTGACTGTCGGCGCTTCTACCCCATTGCTATCATATGACACTGACTGAATGTAAGTGATATCTCAATGTAAACATTGTCAAGTGCCGGAGCTCGAATTATTTTTACCCAATGAGCTATGCCTTAAGGCTAATGGCAGTTAGCGATATCCTTACAAATAAGCTCTATCCAAGAAAAGAGGCTTCATATATATATATATATATATATATATATATATATATATATATATATATATATATATATATATATATCAATTAAACCAGTTCAAATATATTGATAAAACAAACTTAAAGCCAATTTATTTTATTCGCTCAACCAGCATAGCTTTAAGCTGTTGAATCTAAATTTGAATGAAGTGAGTGTTAAACGTATAAAAACTGCCCAATCTTCCCATCAAATACTTTCTCTCCTCCCCATGTTATACATTTATTTATATTTCTTAAAGCTTGTTCAACTTAAAAGTTTGCCTATTAACAAAAAATTGCAAACATGCATATATACACGAAAATGCATCAACGAAACCACATATACACACACAGATGGCAAACACATATATAAAAATATGCATATATCCATGCATAAACATATGCACCCACGCACACAAACATACAAAAATCTAGCCATAGACTCGTGACGCTTATTCTGCCACCCTAGAACTACACCGGTTTGTGGTTTGTATATGTAACAGCTTCACATACGGCTTTCTCGGCTGGTTTTGAAATTCCTTTCTTTTTTCCAGCTATTTATCTATTTTTGTTATTTGAAGAATATTTGATGAAAAATCGAAAATGCCCATGATACTTATGGGACATTCATATATATATATATATATATATATATATATATATATAAATATATATATATATATATATATATATATATAAATAGCATAGCTCTAGCTTTAAACTATTAACGTATTATAAGTAGTTTGTGTTACAAAAATGAAAAAATACACACACATATATATATAAATATTTATATGTATATATTTGTTTATAAACATTTTAATTCAAACAATTGTTTCTGCCCATTTCAAAATATAAATTATCCTGATAATAAAATTCAAGATATTTTCAAAAATAAATTGATTAATCCGGGGACAGATATTATGTATATATATATATATACATATATATATATATATATATATATATATATATATATATATATATATATATATATATATATATATAATGACTGTAAAAAGTAAATTGACTTACAAGCAAAGTCATTTTCCACCGAAGGACTTGGGACTAAAAGTGCTTTTTTCCATATAGTTTGAATGGTTGAAAAACTCCCAAGACTATATATATATATATATATATATATATATATATATATATATATATATATATATATATATATATATTAGGGTAGGTCGATTTTACACTTTTTTTTTAATATTAAAAAAAGGCACGTACCGAAAGTTGTATATAAACCTATTAAATACTCATGCAAAAAATTAGATAAAAAACTTCAGCGTTTTTTTGAGCGTTAGGTATCAAAGATCGTAGACAAGAATATACTGAAAATTCCTCGTTTTTGCAAGATTTGCTTGAATATTGGTGTGAAAACCAAATAATTTTAGCATTTAAAATCAGGGAATGTCCTTTTATTTTATAAAAATGATATGAATTACAGAAATCTTCAAATTTAAAATTTGCCCCCCCCCCTCTCATTTTCAGTATCTGCTTTTGTAAACTACCTTTTAACGTTATGAATTAAACAGTAATATTTGAATACCTAAAAAAATGATTTTTTTCTGTTATAAGTGAAAATATAACAAGCAAAGAAATAAGGAAAAACCTAACACTATTTTAATGGAGCTTAATATAGAGAGTCAAATTGCTCCATATAAGACCCCTTAGACAAAAATGCTGGCCTCAATTTCTGACTCAAAACTTTGGCTGTAATGTGTTGATGCCTTGCTTCAAAACAGTTTGTGAAGCTTCTGTTATTAACTTAACTGCCCGTTCCACACCCTGAGAATGTGGGGGCAAATCTGGCAAGTCAAGCTTGGTTCCATTCATCAACGATTCTCGAAGTTCAGATTCAGTAAAATCTTCCGTCATTGGTGGTTCAAAAATGCCGCATAATTTTAAATCTATTAATTGTGTCCAATGTGTGGCATTAAAATTAATAGGTAGTATTCTTTTTAATCTTTTTCTGGTTGACTCCTCACTCCTGAAAGAACAAATTAATTAATTGAATTATTAAAAAATTCCAATCTGTACTGCTTTAATAATTATGGTGAAATTAGATAAAATCTTTAAAAATCATTCTATAAATTGGAATAAATAATTGAGTCAGAGATATATGAATAAATATTACTTACCTAATGGCCAAAATTCTTTTTAAAGCTCCTTCTCTTACTTCAATCTCCTCAGATTTAACCATGGAATATAGAAAGTTTTCAGGCAGTAAACAAAATGTATTACCTTGTATATTTCTAAATGTGATATCTTGGATTTCCTGAGGCTGCTCCTTAATCCTCTGGATCATATTAAAAATGTGCACTTACTGATTGTGGAATTTACTATTTCTTTTAATTTCAAACCAAGAAGTGGCATACACATTTACAATAAAATTTACTACATAGTGTAGTTTTGTTGTGTGCCTTTGTGGGTATGCACCACGAGTCCATAAACACATGAGCCTGATGGCCAAAGTTAACCATCTTGCTTGGTTTAAAGGACCAATTTTCCAGGAGGCATATCTAGAGTCAACCTTACCTCTAGAAATACCTACTGTGTATTCATAAAGGAGTCTTTGGTCAGAACTAAGATCATGTATTTCATCAATTTTAAAAATTGACTCTAGAGGATTGCTAATAGTGGAAAATGATATTTGGGGTAAATCATGGCAATCATTTGAGCATAATTTCCCCAGAGGGCTACTGAATGTTGTAGGGCCCTTTGCGCAACCATCTATGTTTTTAAAAAGGGCTCTGAAAAGTAGTTCATTATGATGCAAAGAGCAACCAATTGTGTGAAGATTTTTTAAAAGTTTTTTTTCTAAAATTGCAACCATTCCACCTTCGCAACCTGTGTTGGTATTAGTGTTGTCAACAAGTATAGCCTTGATACTGTTCTCACTGTGGAATTCATGCAAAACATCCACCACTTGATCTGCATGAACAGCACCTGTTGCACCACTATTAGGAAGAACTCTATGTGTCAGATATTTACTTTCACATGGTGTTTCTTTTGTAAAAGTTAAATGGTGTTCTGGTCCCTTAGTTTTTTTCATAATTCTCTGTCTATTTTCATCCACAATTTCCTTATACATCAATGTGTTCTTATCCATTCTCCCATCAACTCCAATACATATATTTTTGGTGGGGTAAAAACCCCTGGCTGAAATAGTTTTATTTATCTACCTCCAACAAGGTAAGATGTGACACAAGGTCAGGAAAGTGGGATTAGATAAGCCTGCGCTATAGAGGTGAGCACTCTGGCCATTAAAAAATTGACTGGGCAGCCCCGTCGGCATTCCCCTGTAGGGGCGCCTCAGACGGTTAGCAATAAACTTACTCCTCCCCAAAGAGGGAAGGCAAAGCCTGGAAGGGTGCACCTCCTTGAATTGCACAGGACGGACAAGCCCCAATAGACGGGCGTAAATCCAGACCCAAAGGCCCGGACGATACCGGTTTATTTGGTGGGGTAAAAACCCCTGGCTGAACTAGATTTTATTTATCTACCCCCAACAAGGTAAGATTGACACAAGGTCAGGAAAGTGGGATGAGAAAGCCAGTGCTCGAGAGGTGAGCACTCTGGCCATTTAAAAATTGCCTGGGCAGCTTCGTCTGCATTCCCCGGTAGGGCCGCCCACGACAGTAAGCAATAAACTTACTCCTCCCCAAAGAGGGAAGGCAAAACCTGGGAGGTGCACCTCCTAGAACTGCACAGGACGGACAAGCCCCAATAGACGGGCGTGAATCCAGACCCAAAGGCCCGGACGATACCGGTTTATTTGGTGGGGTAAAACCCCCTGGCTGAACTAGCTTTTATTTATCTAACTCCCACAAGGTAAGGTGTGACAAAAGGTCGGGAAAGTGGGATTAGATAAGCCAGCGCTCGACAATTCAATATATATTTGTGATAATTAAATGTGTAAACAGTGTTTACAAAACACAGAATCAACACGGGAACTCAAATTCGCCCGATGAATTTTTAACCGGTGAATACCATAAAAATATCCAATAAATAAAACGCCTATGAAAACAAATAATTATTTATATATAACATTAAATATTATACTGTTTCGTTTTTAATTTGAATATGTACATTTAATTTCTTAAGAAAAATAATAATAAACTTTAAAATATTTATTATTAAGTAATGTATTACTTTTTTTTTGTTAAAACCCGGGTTTAATTTAAGGCGACACATCTGCCGGTGTAATCTAGGCAGTGATAAAAAATCTCGATTTATTTGATCTTAAAGTTGCAATGCTCAAATAAATACAAAGTTTTGAAGAAAAATATTTCTTGTGGTAACTTTTGACATTATTTGGCAACTTTCTTCGAGTGCGATAATTTACAGTTTCAAAATCGACCTCCCCTAATATATATATACTAGAAAAATATCCGCCTTAAGATTAAGAAATATAGTTCTTTGGATAGAACAGTTTTGCACTGTTTTCAATTTAGATATGATGATACTTAATATTATGTATAGAATCCTTGTTCAAATTTTGATTCTAGAAGATGTCTAAACTTAAGAGATCTTAAGAGGAAATTGAAAGTAAAGAAATCTTTCTTAATTGATGATTATATAAAATTTAATGCAAATCTGAAATATTTGAATTTAAAAATAGGAGGTGGTGCCACATATTATTCTCCCTGAAAAAAACTTTAAAATACCCCCCAAAATCTGAAAGTAAGTGGATATTTATTAATTTATTTCTGATACCTATTGTTAACATTTCCAAAAAATAGGTGTCTGGATATTTACGTAGACTCTTAACTCCCTTTCCCAATTTGCATAAACAATTAATCCAACTAAGTATTATCCACATTGCCCACCCTTACGCATATCGGTATCGTTTCCTTTTTGGAATTACGCTATTCTGTAGCTGCTTGAAATAGCTGTATGTCAAAAGTATCGTCTGTGGTAACCAACATTTCTTCCTGAGGAGAACTGTCGGTGTCTTCCGATAGTCGTTCCTTAATTTGATTTAAGGGTCTCTTATGAGAGAACTGATGGCCTCTATCAAATTTAGATTTGATTTGCTTCCAGCCTTTTAAATCTAGACTTCTGATTTTGGAGCACATCTTTAAACTTTGAAAAAATGTATTCTTTGCTTTGCCATTCAACTCCAAGACAAGTCATCTTATCTTTCATTGTCTATAGCTCTTCTAAGACATCTTTGAGTTGCAACTTTAGCGATCCCAGTTCTGGAACCATGAGTTCACTCTCTTTAACCTTCAACTGGTTATCGAAAGAATTTGACTTAATTTCTTTCAGTTTAGTGTTAGTGTGAATTTTGTGCCCTTATATGTTTTAATTTCTGCAGACAATTTATTTTGAGTTCATACGATTTTTAATGGTTGAAACAAATAATATATTGTACAATACTGATAATAGGATGTGATGCCGAAACTATTTGTTAAAAAAAATGAATGTTTATTTAAATAAACACCTTGCGTCGTTTAATCTGGTCTCTATTCGATTTCATCTTTTTAACTCACCGACGCTTATAAATGTAGCTCAACTCATTTCAATATATATATATATATATATATATATATATATATATATATATATATATATATATATATATAGGAAGATTAGTAATAATTTGAAATTAATGACAGCAAGGAATTAAACAAAAAAGGAGGAGGAGGGGGAGGAAGACGGACACAAAGTTGTAGAAGTTATCTGTTATCATATTGATGAAAGTTCATTTCGATTAGAATCGATCTGGCAGATGATGTAGAAATATTATAGAACCCTGGTCTTAGAATAATTGTGTTATTATGACGTAGGATTAAACATGTTTATTACACGTGACTATATTTTTTTCAAAATTGCGTTCTTTGTACAAATTTGAAAACTTTTCTGTTTTTAATTAAAGTTCTGCTGCCAATTGAAATATTTTGATAGAACTATTCAATATGTGTTTTTGAGTTTATTTTTGCTAGTTGTTGATTTGCTTATCCTTTATTCCATTTTTATTTTACATATATATATATATAATGTATATATATATATATATATATATATATATATATATATATATATATATATATTAATGAATAAATACGAAATTTGTCATTTATCACACCTATATTGCACTCAAGACAGATACCTGTAATTTGACATCAATAATACAACATTTTATTTACCTCCCCAGGAGGTTAGGCACAAGGCCAGGTTTATCTTACTCCCACAAGTAAGATGTGACCCAAGCTCGGGTCGGGAAAGTGGGGTTTGAAAAGCCAGCGCCCGAGAAGGTGAGCACTCTGGCCATTAAAAATTGCCTAGGCAGCCCCGTCGGCATTCCCCGGTAGGGGCGCCTCAGGCAGTAAGCAACAAACTTACTCCTCCCCAAAGAGGGGAGGCAAAGCCTGGGAGGGTGGACCTCCTAGAACTGCACAGGACAGACCCATAGACCGGTGTAAATCAAGCCCCGAAGGCCAAGACGATATCAGTTTATGGCGTGTATCAATCAATGATTCAACATAGTCTTTTGAAATACTCTCTCTCTATATATATAGTAGAAAGCAAACATCTAAATACAGCTACTTGTATGCCTAATTTGCATAACTATTTTTTAATAGTTTGTAATGAATTGCTGTTACTCATTTGTAATTATATTGTTTAATATATGCATAATGAATTATGAGAATAAAAAAATATAGATTATATTTTTTAATTAAATTAAAACTTACCTTGAACATTTACCAAACTCTCTTCAGATGAACAGAGCCTGAAGAGAGTCCGGCAAACGAGACCAATTATAGGTTCCATTTTTTTTAAATTTAAAACCGACGGTACTGGTGTTGTTCTGATATATATATATATATATATATATATATATATATATATATATATATATATAAACAATAACAAATATTTATTATTTGTCGCCCCATCGAAAAAGAAGAGCACTGTAATGGTAGTATTAACACAGCATGACGTCACTTGCTTTATAATGCATCGTTCCTTCCCTTAAAAAAAGTAGAATGCTTAGACGTTAAGCCGCCGATAAAGTGTTAAAATTATTATCGTTTATTCGCTGTTTAAAATTGATCGAGCGGTTAAAGACGTCGGATTTGAGTTGAAAAATACTTGTGGTCCGGGGTTTCGAATCGCATGACCGGTAGTGAATAGTCATATCTCTATGCTAATGAGTCCCGATTTAAAAAGGACGAAACCTATACGTACATAGATAATAAACAATAACAAATATTTATTATATAGACGGTACTGGTGTTGTTCTGATATATATATATATATATATATATATATATATATATATATATATATATATATATATATATATATATATATATATATATAGGATCAAAATAAACCAAAGTGATAACTCTCATAATTTTCAAATGTTTGAACTTTGGTTTTTTCGAAAGCCAACTTATCCATCTGTATTTCTCCTCTGATGATAAGATTTCGATCTTTGAAAAGCCTTGGCTCAAGGAAAGAAAAATAAACACTAGTTTATTACTGATTACACCTAGCATTGAACAATTGAAATTTGAAATAAATTTAGACAATCGTCGCATATTTATCACTCTTTTTTCTTCTATCTCTCTCTCTCTCTATATATATATATATATATATACAGATCAGAACAACACCAGTACCGTCTGTTTGAAATACACAGAGAGAGAGAGAGAGAGAGAGAGAGAGAGAGAGAGAGAGAGAAAAGAAAGAAAGAAAGAAGGAGCGACCGTTGTTAGTATGGGGGTGAGTCAGGCAAATGTTGAAGACTACTTTTTTCAAACATTTTGTAGTGTTATTACTGTTTGTTCAAGAAAGCAAATGTAAAATCGAAAAGACCCCATAAACACTACATCTAAAGAAGAAGGTTCCATATTAAAGAGCTTAATATTTCTGTTTCGTGGTCGTTAAAAACAACCAAAGTCTTTCAAAGAAACAGATGCTAGGAAGAAAGGTCTTGCCTGTATTTACGATTCATAGATGTTAGTGCTGTGTTTTGGCCTTGCGTGCCGATTCCCGTTCTTTGTATAATAATTTACACATTATTGCCAGGATGTGTTGTTACATCAAGGAATAAAGAGAATTGACTGCAGAAACTACGTCTGGCTTTCTGTTATTTTTATTAATACGCCAAGAAAACAAGCTTTGAACAGAATTGTCAAAACACTTCACAAATAGCTCGTTCCGAACATGTTACAAAATAGGAACGAAGTTCTGTTTTTATAGCACTTAGCAGAAAACAAGCAAAACAAGATGTCGTTTTGCGGAACCAGTGTTACGTCAATCTTTAATATATAGAGAGACAATCTGCTTTGAAAATCAGCGTTTTAAATCCTGTGTTTAATCAAAGATTGAACTGGCATCGCTATGGTTATTTGATGCATACACAGAGGAAGATGCTTAGATCTAGACGCATTTGGTCCGACTGAAACAAACGTTGAGTTCATCAAATAAAGAAAACAATAAATATACTTCATCGTCTATATGAACAGTGCGAATGGAGATACTGATCAAGGGATGGAAAAGGAGCTTATGGGTGGAGGAAAGAGAAAAAGAATGTAGAATTAGTCTGATTTTCTCTGGTCGCTCGACAACGGTTTTTTCTTAGTCGCATACAAACGTAGATATACTTCAAGACATTCTTATAAAAATCATAACTCGAAGAAAATTTATTGAATCATTAAGTAGTCTTAGGTCAGACTTGGGGCAGGTGGAAACGTTGAGTATAGTGAAAAAAGAAAACAATACAAGATTGATGTAAAGACACAGCACAAAATTAAAGTCACGTGGTGCAGAAACAAGACGAATGGAAATAGTACATGTCAAGTTAGTGGTGGAAACAGTTGAGACATAATTAGGATCGATTTTCTTTTTCCCCGGCCAGGGAGCGAAACGGACAGGTACCCCTCTCGCTCTCCTGATTTATCTTCAGCTCTACCACAGACCAACGCAGATAGAAAAGGTCGTTTTATGTAATACATGCCTGGAGACAGTCGGGGGCAAGTATAAGCATTGAATACAGCGAAAAAAGAAAACAACGTGAGATTGAATATTAGACAAACTATAAACCAGTAAAAATAGGATTAACCAAAACATGGAGAAAAATTTCGAAAGGTTAAAGGAAAAATAAGATGAGAAGAAAAATTAGGATCGATCTCTTATTCTCAAGCCGCGAACCCGAACATACACGTACCCTCTCTCTCTAACCTTTTCTTTCGACCACTTCTGTTTCTCCACCTATATACTTTTTTTTTATAATTACTTATGTATCTATGCTGGAGCGAATACGCAAAATAAACTGCCTACTACCTTCGGTGGTGACAACTTCTCCTGCCATGTGTCTGCGGTGAAATTGAGACAGTTGCTTTCTCATCAAAAAGCGAAATGGGCACGAACCCGGTAACACTTGCGTGTTAACAAATAGTCCGGAAGTCGACTAATCCGTGTCGCCGGCCATGCAGATGAGTCGTGTAACTGGCTATGTAGATGAGTCGTGTTGACGGATATGCGAATAAGTCGTTTTATCACCCAATAATTAGAGGCATTTCCATAATTAAGTATAATATAAGTTGGCGATATTTGCTTGTATATCAGTTCTTGTTTCTGCGTATACCGCGTTGACCTGCTGGCGTTTCATTCTTTTAACCCCCTGTTCGCGATTCCGGTGATCCTTTTATTTTCGTTCCTGTTGTTCTTCCTTCTTATTATCTTTTTTTTATCCCCCTATTCGTAATTCCGGTGATCCTGTTATTTTCATCCCTCGCGTATGTTGTTCCTATTTGTTGTTCAAGCTCGTTTCTTTTAAAGATCTAATCGTTCCTGGTCCATTCTTGTATTTTTGTGCAACCAACACCTGGAAGTGACCCGATCGGAAGGCTCTAGTTCAGTATCTTTTTTTTGTAACAACCTCCACTGAGTATACTTGCTTATTTCGCAGTTAAAATTAACTTTCGATCACCGAACAGGAACCTCTGTTTCAACGATATGGCCGTAAACCAAACAAAGAGTAGAACTGCATAAATAATTGCCGATGAATCATTTTTTATCGGTTGGATTTATTTTATTTTGATCGTGGATGCATTTGGATCATTTTACAACATAGTCCAACGATAACGTCATTAATAAAACAAATAGCTTATTTCTAATAGTGTATGCCTTTTCTTTCAGACATTGACAGCTAAACTCTTGAAAATACTTGGAAATACCTGTTAGCAAAGAAGTTTATTCTGAAAATCAAAAGTGTTTATTTTTCTTCACTTCGAATACTGATATGCCTGAGTATGGAGTGGGCAAACTCTCTCACGAAATCATGCGCCACTTTCAATACCCAGACTCCGTGATCGTGTTAAAAAACTGGATGACGATGTTCCGTCCCAACTTTGTCCGTGTTTATTAAAGGTCCGTGTTTATTAAAGCATTGACCAGCAAGAAGCAGAGTCGACTCGACGCTCTTAACGAAAGATCTTGTCAAAGTATCCTTGCAGTGACTCCCGGAAAAAAAACCCTCCCCTATTCTATAAAAACGTCCACTATGAACATCAAACTGAAAATGTTCAACGAATACATCATGTCTGTTATGACATATGTTAGAGAAAGATGGACACTTAATAATGCAGCAAAGGAAAGGCTAAGAGTGGCGTAATGCAAAATGGAACGCATTATGCTCGGTAAAGAAAGAAACATCAGACAGTAAACTGGTATAAACGACATAATCACCATCATACGAACTGCTAAATATAGATGGGCATGTCACCTTTCGAGATATACAGACAAGAAGTGGACACTTAAAGTGACAGAATAAACACTGAGGCAATGGAAAAGACCAAAAGAAAGGCCACAAATCTTTGGATATATATATATATATATATATATATATATATATATAATAAAATATGAAACTAAAAGTATACTTCTAGTAGATAGAACCTATAGTGAAATGGTTTAAGTTCAATATACGAGATAGAGCAATTATAAAGATAAATAAAAGAAGAGGGATAAACATGTACGAATGACAAATCTATTTTAAATTTGATTGTTCAATGCAAGGTGTACTCGGTAAAACCATGTTTATTTTTCTTTCCGTAAGCCAAGGCTTTTCAAAGATTAAAATCTTATTACCAAAGGAATTACATAGATGGATAAGTTGGCAGTGGAAAAGCCAACATTCAAAATTTGAAAAAATATTAAGTAATCAACAGACATTCACCAACTAGGCAAACCCCATATTTTTTACACACACACTCTTACTCTCCATTACTTAGTATTTTTTCAAATTTTGAATTTTAGCTTTTCCACTGCCAACTTATCCATCTATGTAATTCCTCTGATAAGATATTAATCTTTGAAAAACATTGGCTTAAGGGAAAAATAATAAACATGTTTTACCGAGTACACTTTGCATTGAACAATCGAAATTGAAATAGATTTGCCATTCGTACATGTTTATCCCTCTTCTTTCATTTATATATATATATATATATATATATATATATATATATATATATATATCCCTCTTTCTCCCCTTCCCTCTCTCGCCTTCTATCTATCTATCTATCTATCTATCTATCTATCTATCTATCTATCTATCTATCTATCTATCTATCTCTTTGAAACTGGCACATAGACTAATAATTGAATCATCGCTGACAGTGTATTTCTTTTATCTTTTCGACTAATCTTTAAACCTTTGTAGAATCATCATCATCATCATCATCATCATCATCATCATCATCATCATCATCATCATCATCATCATCATCATCATCATCATCATCATCATCATCATTTGTGTTTTGATCGCTCTTGGTGAAGGAACGCCCCACTGGTTGCTTTCCACATTGTTTTGTTCCTAGCTAGGCATGGCCATGTAGGACTTAGTTGGATGTTGAGGTTGTATCTCCAACGGGTTTTTGGCTTTCCTTTTGGTCTTTTCCATTGTCTCACGGTCTATTGTGCCTCTCTAAGTGTCCACTTGTCTGTACACATCAAAAGGAGACATGCCCATCTATGTTTAGCCGTTCGTATATATATATATATATATATATATATATATATATATATAGAGAGAGAGAGAGAGAGATAGAAAGAGAGTAAAATAGATAGAAAAGGAGATACAGAATAAAATAAAACAATAAAGAAAAAAGAGAATGTCTACGAGTAGGCTTGTATACTGAGTTTCTTCTTGTTTTTTCGCCATAGTCACAGTGACAATAAGTCCCCTCAGTATTAAAGTACTTCTTCCAATGAAGGTTCTAAATGGTGCTATCCCTCCGACCGCCCTGTTGTTTTGTTTTTCAACCCTGTATATGACCTGGTTTTAACACTTTAAGAAATTATGTTGAAAAATTAACAATCAAGATTTATATAAAAAAAACATACATTTATGAACGATAATGTTAGATTTGTTAAAATCTTTATCAATTGCACCAGAGTTTTCGTTTGAGGTGAGAAATATATATATATATATATATATATATATATATATATATATATATATATATATATATATATATATATATATATATATATAATTCAGGTAAAACATCCACAGGGTAGTAATCCAAAGAATTTTAACCGGGTTTATAAAAAGTGCTCAATATCAGATAGAGCTTTTATATATGATTATTTTTATTTACACAGATGTGTACAAAATCTGCGACACTGGCATGTCGATGTTATCGATTGACAGCTATTATAACTGAGATCTCATCAGGCAGAGTTAGAATCCGATCTTAACCTTAGATCATATTTGGAAAGAATGAAATGAAGAAAAGAGAAAAGAAATTTAAATTAAAACCTCTGTAAAATACTTTTAATAAACTGACATGTCTAATACCTATTCTTCAAATTTCACATAAATCGAAGCTATCTCACTTTCAACCTCCTCTTCGCCCCAATTGCATTAACATAAATTAAAGTAAATATAGCCAACATTACAAACACTTTCGGCTAGTAGCTGTGTTCTAAAATTCATAACGATCGGTTGATTAGTTTAAGAGTGAATACTACATACACATACACACACCTTAAAAGATAGAACAATAGTACATTAATAAAACTAATAGCATAGTTTCGGCTTCAGATAGACATATACCAAATCTCCATCTTCTATTCTATAAATGGCAGTTGTCTGTATGTCTGTCTGTATGTATATCCAGCATAAAGGTAAAAAAACAACAAAACAATCACTAACAAAGTTGGTAAATTCTTTATCGGCGTTGCCTGCGGGGTATAATATCTAACATTTAAAAGAAATTATTCATTCTTTGGGGATCAACTAGGCCAGGTTTTGTTAGCTAGTCGGTTTTCAGCGATTTTCAATGTTCTTGATGTACTAATTTGAAAAGAAAATGCCAACTGCAGCCTCGAGGTATCTATATAAAGGAGAGTTATATGTGTGTATGTATGTGTATCCAGAAAGAGAGAGAGAGAGAGAGAGAGAAATGAACTGGGCGGAGGAGAAGGAGAGGGATGAGGAGAAGGAGCGGGGATACCGGGAAGGGGGGAAGAGAGAAAGATAGAGAGAGACTCTATGGAGGCTTAGAGAGATAGAAATGTTAATGGAAATATCTTATACTTTTGGCCCGGCAACGGCGGGTAGACTTGTTTGTTATAAATAAATTGTGATAGACATCTGTTGTTGCTAAATGTATAAGCATTTATCTATTTTTCTGATGGAAATATTAAAAGCTATACACACCGTAGAGAGAACTTTCGATATTTTATACGATGACAAATTGGTGTAAATCCTTATTCCAAGTTGAAGAATTATCGATGTTGAACATTTGCTTTCATTGAATTTACTCCATTCGTTATTGTCATTAAATATAATATAGACATCGGAAATGTGCGCAAAAGTTCAATTCGGCGTGAAATCTAATGAAATCTCTGTTTACGGAAGCGTGATTATTTATTGGAATTCTTGTTGAAAGAGTGACGAGTAAAGAGAAAATAGAGAGAGAGAGAGAGAGACAGAGAGAGATAAGGAGAGAAAAGGGAGGGGAAGGAATAGAGTCCCAAGTGAAAAGGGAAGAAAGATGTTAAATGAAATGTGTCAAGATGAAAAAGAAATAGGATTGGGCTCGTGATCAAAGCTAGTTTAATTGATAGATAGATAGATTGAAGGAATAAGAAATATAGATAGATGTAAAGAGATAGAGACAGGGGAAGGGGGAAAATCGAGTTCCGATTGATAAACGGAGCGAGATGCACAATGAAAAAGGTCGAGATTAATATATGATTGAATTCATCATATAAGCTATATATATATATATATATATATATATATATATATATATATATATATATATATATATATATATATACATACATGATATATATATATACATGATATATATATATATAATATATATATATATATATAATATATATATATAACATATATATATATATATAATATATCTATTAATAATGGAGTTTACGTATTTGTCTGTCTGAAGCCGAAACTCCATCAGAGTACTATGACTATTTATTAAGTCCGCCAGCTTCATTATATACTATTAAAAAAAAACCCCGCTATAAACACTATGAGTGCTTCCTAATTTACATAATCAATTGCTTTTGAACTTCTAATAAATTAGTATTCGTAAATATACACTCAGGGTTGTTCTCTTCATATTTCAACATGTATTTACGCTATTTTGCTCGCTAATAATCTTACTTATAAATTATAATTTAGACAGATACATACATACATGAAATGCGTTACGTAGTTAATATAACTATGACGAATGGATTAACGCTGGCTGTTTACTCAGTGGTTCCCATCCCTCCCTCCGTTAATTCAATATGGCGCAACTAATTAAACGGCCAGCGTTAATACGGCGCGTTATTTAAAATGTAAACAACAACGCTGGCATTCACCGTGATAATTTTCCTCTTATTTATTTTTTAAAAAGTTTGTTTATTTTCTTAATCTAATTAGCCATTAAATTCACTGAATCAAATTGCTTAATTAAAATAATAATTGATTTAAAAATTACTACACACACACACTTTATAACGAATTTAGTTTTCACTTTAGAACCCGCGCTAACTTTGACCCCGTCGTTAGGGTCGGCATTTTGTTTTTTTAATTGTTGATTTTAATTTACGTACACTTTTTTCCGCTTTGAAAGACATAAAATATTACTTATATTCTGACCTGGATTTGTCCCAAAACGATTGTGTGTAAAGAAATGCTAGCAGACGACACCTTTTACTGGGCAAGTAAATAACTGTTTATAGAATCGTATATAAGGTAACAATTATTTCTTCTTTTCCTTCTCTTATTAACTTTCATTCGTTACTACTACACTATTATAAATACTACATTCAATTTTTATTTAAAATTTTTATTTTCTTTACATTTATTTTTAATGCAAAAACTGTTTACGGCTGCTACAAACCAAAATAATGCAAACTTAATTTATCTTTTTATTAAAGATGTTACTTATCATGTGCAATATATTATTTAAATTAATTGTAGTAATAAAAAGCTCTACCCAAATTACATACTAGCGTCATTTCTGACGCGGCAGCCTAGCAAAAATATGCGACCGGAGGGAGCGTATATTGGCTAGTATATATAATATATATATATATATATATATATATATATATATATATATATATATATATATATATATATATATATATATGTATGTATATATAATATATATATATACTATATATATATATATATATATATATATATATATATATATAAAAAAGAAAAAGGAAATTGTAGTTTGCTTGAAGCATTGCTAGTAAATATAAATGTGAGTTGGTAATCCGAGGCTGGATCAATGTGATATAGGTACCGGAAGGTGGAACAGATGAACAAAAATAAATGAGAAGAGAAAATATGAAAGAAATCTCAAATCATATAAATAAGAATTAAGAAATATACATTTTATATATATATATATATATATATATATATATATATATATATATATATATATATATATATATTTATAACTTCTTAATTCCCCCCACCCCGTTTTTTCATTCAATTGAATCTTGATTTTCTTTGGATGTCATAATTCTTTAAAGTTACCTTTTATTTCACAATTGATTTCAGTTTTGAATTTAAATTAATTTTAACCAGATCATTCATTTCACAGTTGCCTCCCCTTTACCGTTCATTTCATAGTTACTTTAACGGCCCAAATTTATCAAATTTAAAATTGAAATTGAATTAATAAAAAATATATATATAAATAAAAAAATTAAAAACAATAATAAATAATAAAATATATACCGGTACCTATATCACATTGCCTCGGATTACAAACTCACATTTATATATATATATATATATATATATATATATATATATATATATATATATGAGAAAGAGAGAGAGAGAGAGAGAGAGAGAGAGAGAGAGAGATTTATCGAGTTCCGAATACAAAGGGATATAGAACCGAAAGTGAAAGCAGTTGATCTTAAAATACAAGAAGATTGCATTCATGGTATAGGTTAGCTATATATATATATATATATATATATATATATATATATATAATAATGGTAATAATCCAGGTGAAAAATATCCACAGGGTGGTAATCCAGAGAATTGTAACCGGGTTTATAAAAAGTGCTCAATATCAAAATAGAGCTTTATATATGATAATTTTATTTACACAGACATGTACAAAATCTGCGACACTGGCATGTCGATGTTATCGATCAACAGTTACTATAAACTGAGATCTCATCAGGCAGAGTTAGAATCCGATCTTAACCTCAGATCGGATTCTAACTCTGCCTGATGAGATCTCAGTTTATAGTAACTGTTGATCGATAACATCGACATGCCAGTGTCGCAGATTTTGTACATGTCTGTGTAAATAAAATTATCATATATATATATATATATATATATATATATATATATATATATATATATATATATATATATATATATATATATATACATGTTAAAGATACAATATTTATTAGAAGATCAAAAGATCTCTATCCTCTGATGAAAAGAGTCTTTGAAAATCCATGGATATGAAGCTCCTTGCTTTGAACTTTTGATGTTCTAATAAATATTGTATTTTTACAATTTTTTATTCTCATGTTTCATCTCTAGAATTGATTGCTCTATTCAACATATTGAGCTTTATATTATCACGATAGATTATTATTAAACGATAATCTAATTATCTTTAATTTAATTAAACATTTAAATATTTATATACATATATATATTCATGTATATATTCATATATATATATATATATATATATATATATATATATATATATATATATATTTATACTCGCTGCTTTCAGTATAAATATAACTTAATTTCTCCAGTGTTACGTGACAATCTTCCGTGGCATATGGGCCTAAAGTGAACGCTTACAGATTCAAGGTGTGTCTGTGAACCGGGTTTGCGCACTGTGACCGTTAGAGGTTGTTATTTATGTAGGTACAATATTAAAAATATATATAATTTAATATTATATATATATATATATATATATATATATATATATATATATATATATAAAATATAATAACACGAAATCACATAATTGTCGATGCAATAATTTATTTCAACCGTTCGGTTTTTTCAAGCATCACTCAGACAATTACATTTTTGAGACTGATAGAAAATTGAATTTCCCTACCACAGTTCCAATACAATCAGAGATGGTGGTGGTAGCAACCAATTTGATACATCTTTTATAGAGAGGGGGAAATTTAAAACTTATATTTAACTATGGCGGGCGAAGGGGAGGGATCTTTAAGTTAATCAACTAAAAACTGCCGTGTCAAAATTATGACACATACGACTTGGCGATATCATACATATAGGCAATTTTACTCACGCGCATACACAAAAAAAAAGAGAAAAGCGAATATAATGAAAAACTCAAATATACCAAGAAAGAAAATAAATCCAGGAATAGAGGCCGAAAAATAATATGGTTCAATCCTCCCTACTGCCAAGTATCTAACATCAACATCGGGAGAGTATTCTTGAACCTGGTAGATAAACATTTTAGCATAAATAATCCACTTAGGAAGATATTTAATAGAAAAACCATTAAAATCAGCTACTCTTGCACCAAGAACATGGACAGAATTATCAGCACCCATAATCGTAAATTACTTAACAATCCTAGTAAGAATAAGGTCACAGTAAATAAATGTAATTGTCAAGTGAAAAATAACTGCCCACTGGACGGTAACTGTAAAGTTGAGTGTGTGGTTTATAAGGCCACTATTCATCCGGAAGATAACAACAGGGATAAAAAGGTTTACATCGGCATCTCCGCGGGAAACTGGAAACAACGTTTTTATGACCACAAACACTCTTTCAATAACCCAGAACTCAAGAGCAAAACAGAGTTAGCTAAACAATGGTGGCATCTGAAAAATGAGAACAGGTCCCCGGTGGTTTCGTGGTCAATCTTATGTTTTTCGAATATTCCAGATGGATTTAGACAAAGATGCAACTTATGTCTAGAAGAAAAAATAAGAATCCTAAAATATGATCGAAATAACCTCTTAAATAAACGAGATGAACTTATGGCTAAGTGCAGACATAAATATAAATTTAAAATAATCAACGACTAGTAATCCGATGGACCTCTAGACTTATAACGGTGAAGATACCAAATTAAATAACATTATTTAAGGTAACCCCCCCCCCCCACCACCAACATAATAGTTATAATAATATCTGCTATAGACACAGAATTGCCGACTTGGTGATATATAGTATTTGTGTGTATGCGTATATAATGGTATTTTGAAATATTTATTTATTCAGATTATTTACTTAAAATAAGATAGTGGAATAAAAAAAAAAAATAAAAAAAAAAAAAATTAAAAAAAAAAAAATTTCTGCAGGTAATACACTAGTTATTGAATTAATATAAGTATAAATGCCAAATATTACCACTAGACATTATTAGACTTGAATTAGTAATCCGATGGACCTCTAGACTTATAACGGTGAAGATACCAAATTGAATAACATTACTTACGGTAACCCCCCCCATAATATTTATAATAATATCTGTGATAGACACAGATTTACTGACTTGGTGATATATAGTATTCGTGTGTACGCGGATATTTATTATTTACTTAAAATAAGATAGTGGTATGAAAATTTTTTCTGCAGGTAATACACTAGTTTTTGAATTAATATAAGTATAAATGTCAAATATTACCACTAGACATTATTAGACTTGAATTAGTAATCCGATGGGCCTCTAGAATTACAACGGTGAAGATACCAAATTGAATAACATTAGGTACGGTAACCGCATGATATTTATAATAATAGATTATCAAATTAATCTAAAATATAAATAAGGTAAGACTAATTTTTAGAACTCATATTACATCAGTAAGAATATAGAGTGTTATGTAAATATTGTGTGTAGGTGTGTGGATATATATGTATGTGTGCGTATGTATATGTGTGTATATGTGCGTATATGTATATATGTGTGTGTGTATGTATGTGTATGTATGTTTACATGTGTGAACAACTACATGCGTATGCATTTGGTCAATATTTCAAATAGATTCAGAGATATATATAGGTGTATTCATGTATGTATATATATATATATATATATATATATATATATATATATGTATATATGTGTGTATATGTATATGTGTATAGATATGTATATGTGTGGGTGTGTATGTGTATATATGTGTGTGTATGTGCGTATGGAGTTGTATGTATACATATATGTATGTGCGTGTAATTTTATTTCAATTAGATTCTCTTTCTTGGAACCCAGACGGACTGGGAATTTATGACACGCGGTCTGTCTATTTCTTCTCTGTGCCTGTTAATTGTTTGTTTCTTTCTTTTCTCTAACCGAATTTGAGAACACGAGTTTCGCCGGACGCATTCTGGCTAGAGATGAATAAAAGTTGCGTATGTGATTATGTTTAGTTATGATAATGTGCGAGTGAGATTATGTATGTGAGTGCGCATATGATGTGTGCGTATTTAGTTTTGTGTATGCGCGTGAGTAAAATTGCCTATATGTATGATATCGCCAAGTCGTATGTGTCATAATTTTGACACGGCAGTTTTTAGTTGATTAACTTAAAGATCCCTCCCCTTCGCCCGCCATAGTTAAATATAAGTTTTAAATTTCCCCCTCTCTATAAAAGATGTATCAAATTGGTTGCTACCACCACCATCTCTGATTGTATTGGAACTGTGGTAGGGAAATTCAATTTTCTATCAGTCTCAAAAATGTAATTGTCTGAGTGATGCTTGAAAAAACCGAACGGTTGAAATAAATTATTGCATCGACAATTATGTGATTTCGTGTTATTACATTTTATTATTGCTCTGTTTACTACATTGAGCTCTCATACCCGGATTTCCTCCTGGAATTATTCCATTATAACACAAATATATATATATATATAAATATTACTATTTCATGTATCCACATACAATTTTTTAAGGAAATATAATTTTTTATGTATCAATTTTCAGTATTTACTTCAAGAGTGCTCGATACGTAAGTAGAGCTAGGTAGTAAGCTATGAAAATATGAAACATATTTTCATAGCTTAGTATATATATATATATATATATATATATATATATATATATATATATATATATATATATATATATATATACATGAATATACATTTTTACCAATTATAAGATTAGAATTCCTGGATATACAATATGAAGATTTCACTGTTGTTTGACTTTTATCTATTAATTTTAATATTAAAAAACGTATTAAAACATTAACTATTACTTGAAACGGCTTTAACGTAATCTCCATTTCATCCAATAAGGGTGAAAACTGACATTCTTCTGTCCCTTGGCTCATGTACTGACTAGAAATTTGATCAGAATAATTTTACAGGATTTTAATCATAGAACGTGTTGCTTCTAAGTTTCATTTTTAGTCGCTTTTTATTTATTATTTTTTTAAAACTTTAGTTAGTTGTGAATTTTTGTTTTATATCAAAGAGCTTTTCATCTGTTTTTATCTATATGCCTGTTTTTATTAAGATGGATATATTAAATACTGAATAAAACATTTTAAAACTAATACTTTTTGAAATTATATTCTCTATTTATTGTATTTTATTCATATATGATTTTAATATATATTTTATATATGCATATTTTATATTTAATTTTATTTTTTAATTTTTAATTTAAATTAAGATTTGTAATTTTTAATTTAAAAATTTAATATTCAATCTTAATATTCTATTCATATATAATTTTATTGTTAATTTTTAATTTTAATTTTTAATTTTTAATTTTTAGATTCTGTTTTTTTCTATTTATTTTTCTCATAGATTTTCTATACATAATTTCTTTTTTTCATGGTTATAGTATTCTGGTATATTGATATTGTTACTTATAATAATATACATATTTATATTATTACCTCTAATAATATACATATTTATATTATTACCTCTAATAATATACATGTCTCATTATATTTTATGTTATTATTGTCCTGATTATAATTAATAATTAAATTTATAATAAGAGGTTCTGCTTCCTGCAATAACTGGATATATATATATATATATATATATATATATATATATATATATTAAAAATACCTAGACTTTTATGTTTTATGTTTGTGATGTTATGAGGAGCGTTGAAGAATTAACATTTGGAATCATCTAAAGTATAATATAAAATACACTATTCCAATCGTACGCCACTTTGAACTGATATAAATAATGTGCTAATTTTATCTTATCTAATGAGGTATGTCTTATATATGGAACTTTTTTATGGCAGAGTGGATAAGCAAGCCAGCATGATAGTAGAAATAAGGACACAAATAAACAATTGAAAATGCTTAAGTAGAAAAAAATCATTTCCACACCAACTCAATGATTGAAAATAATTAATTCGAAAACACTAAATTTTCAGACCAAATCAATAATTTAAACTAATTTATTAGTAAAAAAATTCATTTTCAGACTAAATCCCCAATTGACAATAATTAATTGAAAAAAAAACTCATTCTCTGACCAAATCAATACTTGAAAATAATTGATTGGAAAAAATCCATTTCCAGACCAAATCAATACTTGAATAAAATTAATCGGAAAAATTCATTCTCAGACGAAATCAACAATTGACAATAATTAATTAAAAAATAAATTTATTCTCAAACCAAATTAATAATTGAAACTAATTAATTGGAAAAAAAATCATTTGCAGTCCACATCAACAATTGAAAATAATTAATTGGAAAAAAAATCATTTACAGATCGAATTAATAATTGAAAAATAATTAATTGAAAAACACAATGTTTCCGTTGTTGAAGAAGATAAGAAGAAAAAGAGAACCCCCCGCCCCCAAAAAAGAATCATTCTAAATGACTGAAAGATATATATATTTGAATTGAAAAAAAAATTCACCCCAAACAAGGTAAGCCGCCACTGTAGACGTAAAAGGTTACTGAGAATTTGGGTGTCACCCCAAGTTGGGAGCAGTGAGATGTCTGTTTAGATTAGTTTTACACCTCTGCATGTCGGTACTGTCGGAGAAACAGGGAGCAGGTAGGGAGTTCTAGAGGCAAGCAGCACGAGGAAAGAAGCTATTGGAGTAGAGAGCTTTCCGGCATCTGGGGACCTCCACAGTGAATGGATGGGTTTTTTCTGATTGTCGAGTTGGTCTAGTGAATTTACGTCGAGGGGGCACCAAAGTAGCCAGTTCATCGTAGCACAATCCATTGAAGTATTTGTAAAACAAGCACAAGGATGCAACATTGCGGCGATGGGACAGGGGCTGGAGCTTGGTTGACAGTGAGGGACCTATTAAGTTGACGACTCTTTTTT
>OY744520.1:196443309-196448309 GCA_963556195.1 Sepiola atlantica | reverse complement strand
TTCTTATTAAAAAGATTTTAGTATATATATATATATATATATATATATATATATAAATAATAAAAAAATATATTTATTTAACATTTTTTAAATGAATATTCATTATAATTACCTATAAACATCGATGTTTCATATTTATGCAATCTTCAGTGTAGATGTTAATTCTTGCCTTCGGAGGGAACGAACCCGGTTTCTAAGTCACCACTTTCGTGTAATTCGGTATTCTACATCTTGGCCAACATCAATTAGTACGGAGATTAAGAGAAATTAAACTATATATACGTCAAATCGGCGAGCTCATCTAGTAAAAAGTTGAACAGTATTCAACAATACACACACACACATATATATATATATATATATATATATATATATATATATATATATATATATATATATATATTAATATAATTTTTTATTTATACAAACATTTTGTCTACATATGTACATACATGTTTCAGCTGTGACTTTATTCATATGTAGCCAAAATGTTTGTATAAATAAGAATTCATGCTAAAATACACTCTAGTTGTTATTGAGCACTATCTTATAAACACTGTAGCTTCATTGGATCAACATCTGTGAACCAACAACCATACACACACATACTATATATATATATATATATATATATATATATATATATATATATATATATATATATTCATTATTATTACCTACAGACATCGATGTTTCATCTTTATGCAATATTCAGTGTAGGAGATGTTAATTCTTACCGGTCGGAGGGCACGAACCCGGTTTCAAGGCACCACTGACTCGTACTCCGGTATTCTACCCCTCGGCCGCAATTAATTAATACGGAAAGTAAACGAAATTAAACTCTATATACGCTAAATCAGCGAACGCGCATAGTAAGCAGTCGAATAGTGTTCAACAACGACAACAAAATAGTTGGAACATCGCATTTATGCCATAGTATGACTGCTTATTATTAGATTCTCTACGAAGCACCAGTCCTTGTGATACGTGAGCTATAACAACATTTTAAATAAATATTTATTTTTATTACCTACAGACATCGATGTTTCATGCTCATGCAATCTTCAGTGTAGGGAATGTTAATTCTTGCCGGTCGGAGGGCACGAACCCGGTTTCTAAGTCACCACTGACTTTCGGCAGCAACTTGTTATCGATACATGTCCGATTAAAGACGACGGCATTTTCTCTTTTCGTTATTTTTGTAATTGGTGTCTCGAGTCGTCAAGCAAGTGTCCAGGTCTCTGCTGTTAATTCATAGAATAGGGACCCGGAAGTTCTTTTTTCGGCCATCCCAATCGATCTTCGCGATCGTCTTCAGGAGTTGCGTTTTTTTCACTATGTTGTTGTTATTGTTGTTGTTGTCGTTTAACGTGTTTTTATTATTTTTTTGCTCGGTTGTTTTAGCGGGAGAGGAAAATAAATGGTGTCATTGAATCTGTTATTTGTTTCTGTATTTCTATTATTGTTTGTATAAATTTATGAATTTCTTTTATGTTTTTTTTTGTCGTTTTCATCTATTTATGTATTTATGGAAGGTCCCCAGATGCCTGACAGCTTCTACTTCAATAGCTTCTCTCCTCTAGCTGCCGGCCTTTGGAACTCCCTCTCTGCTCCCCGTTTCCCCAACTCTACCGACATGCCGAAATTCAAAACAAATTTCAACAAAAATCTATCTGCACATCTCTCAATTTAGGATGATCCCCTTAACTTTCGCCTTAATTCTCAGTAGCTCTTTACGTCTACAGTTGCAACTTGTCTTGTTTGGGGTGAACTAAGTTAAAAAAAATGAATTTCCTTGTTTCTAGCGAGAACTGGCCGATGTATCCGCCATAATCGCTTTTCACCTCAGTATTTTCTGATCCCCCAGGATCCATCTACAGGAGTGGTTATCAGTAAAGGTCATGGTGCGAAAATATTTATAGGGGTAATAGTTTTTTTGTCGGATACATCAGACAGTTCTCGGTAGAAATTAGGGAATACATTGGAAAATTGTAATGAATCAGCACAAATGTGTGGAGACCGAAGTTGTTTATCTTAATTAATGAAATCTCCCTCTCTCTCTCTCGCTATATGTATGTATATATATATATATATATATATATATATATATATATATATATATATATATATATATATATATATATATATATATAGTCTCAGAAGTTTCTCAACCATTAACACTAAAAACAAACAAACAAAAAAACGAACCTGAAGTCCCAAGTCTTTCGGTGGAAAATCCCTCATGTAAGTCAATTTAGTTTTTACAGTTATTATATTAGTTTGCTTCTAACATTATTTAAGGGATCATCAGTTGTTTACCATAAAAAACTGTTTCGGGAATTTAATATATATAATATATATAATATATATATATATATATATATATATATATATATATATATATATTACTATTTAATGTATCCGCATGAAATTTTATAAGGAGATATACTTTTTTATGTATAAATTTGCAGTATTTACTTCAACGGTGCTCGATACGTAAGTACAGCTAGGTAGTAAGCTATGAACATATATTTATGACAATTAAGCTACACAGATGCTCCCGTGTTTCATCCTCAGAACAATAGAACAGGATATAGGAAGTAACACTAACCACACCTTTGTTCTTGAGAAGCCCAACGATTGGCTGAGAGAACAACAAAGAATCTGATTGGTTAACTAGCTAGCCGTGTATATAAAAACCCCGGCAAAGATACCTCCATGCATTTTAGCCTGAAGATTTCCCCGGGGATGAAACGTGAGAGCCATAAATATATTTTTATAGCATTTTCATTCATTTATATATAAATATTAATTATTTATTACCTACAGACATCGATCTTTCATGCTTACGCAATCTTCAGTGTAGGGAGATAATTCCCGACGGCCGGCAGGCGCGAACTCCAATCACAAACCGCCACTGATTCGCGGCCACCGTCAATTAGCTTGGAAGTTAGGAGGAATTTAACTTTGTAAATGCCAAGTCGGCGGGTATTTACAACGAGCTGCGAATAGTGATCAACAACAACAGACCGTGTTGAATCTTGCAATGAAGCTAGTGATACTGCTTGTTATTAAACTCTCCCAGAGTGCACGGTCTTAGTAAAGCGGGCTATCATAATATTTATGAATAAATATTGATTATTTATTACCTACCGACATCGATGTTACATGCTTACGCAATCTTCAGTGTGGCGAGTTAATTCCCGACGGCCGTCGGGCGCGAACTCCAAAATCACCACTAATTCGCAGTCAAGAGTCTTACCCGTCGGCCACCGTCAATTAGCTTATATATATATTGTGTGTGTATTTAAGCAGCATTTTCTCATTTATGCAAACATCGTTAAAAATAACAGAATTCGTCAGTTTAATTATACTATTTTTATTTAAAAATTTTTTCTGATCTTCTTTTTTGTATTAAAATGAAAATAAAATGTTCCATAGGTTTCACAGGTTTCACGAACGTTTTCGATTCCTCGTCGAATAATCTTTACGATTCAAAAGCAAATGAACAAAAAGTTAGAAAAAAAAAGTATTTTAAAAAGACGGCGGAGAAATGCGTATAGAACGGTTTTCGTATTGTTCCAGGAAGTCGCTGACGATTTAAATTCAGTAACGCTGGATGGCATCACAGAACAAAATCGCATTACGTTAACCATTTATATATATATATATATATGTATATATATATATATATATATATATATATATATATATATATATATATATATATATATATATATATATACATACCTTTTCAAGGGATATCAGCAGGTCCGACGAAGTCAACTGAAAACTATAAACTTCAATTAAACCAACTACAACTTAACAGATATACGTTCAGATACACGGTAGTTCATCGGTACCGGCGCACCAAACTGTCAACCTGTTTTGAGTAATTCATCTAATCTACGCTGCCCCTGTTTCTCCCCTCATCTGAAATACAACAACCCCTATCCATCATTGTAGATAACACATACTTTGAACCAACACCCCTACAAACAATTAACGGGGTTACCCATGGGATCCAGTCTATCGAGACTACTTGCCATCACTTTCATGGATCACCTGCTGCTACTGCGCCTCTTTCACCTGATATGTATAGGTGATATACCCCCCCCCCCTAATATATTTTCGGGAAAAGCCATTAAAATGAATACGATGCTCATGAAGATGCATGGACACATACAGTTCGGCAGAGAACACCCGGATAGCAGTGGATCCATTTCATTTCTTAGAGTTAAATCTCAAAATAACTAAAGAAGGAAACATCCTTAGCAAGTTCTGTAGGAAAGTCATCATGATAGACATTTTAAATCAAGAATCATACGAGTTCGTGAACAAAAAAGCTAACAGGAAATGCAATCTCTATCTTTTTCTCTCTAACATTTCAATCTCTCTCTTTCTCTCTCTCTCTCGCTCTCTCTTTCTCTCTCTCGCTTTCTGTATGTCTGCCTGTCTATCTCTCTCTCTCTATATATATAACTATTTAATTCATACAGACATATACATAATCTGCGACATTAGCATGTCGATGTTATCGATAAACAGCTGTTAGAAACTGATATCTCATCCGGAAGAATGAAAATCTGATAGTTCTTTTAGGTCATATATGGAAAAACCCTATATTCCTAAGCCCACTTGAATTTTTTTAGATTTGTATCATATGGATGTTTACTTTATCTGGATTACTCTCTCTCTCTCTCTCTCTCTCTCTCTCTCTCTCTCTCTCTCTCTCTCTCTCTATATATATATATATATATATATATATATATATATATATATATACAGGGTGGGCCAAAATAAGGGTCTTATCTTTAAATTTGAATAACTTGAATTTGAATAACTTCCACAAAATAAAAGTTAAACTCACCAAACTTTATGTGTGTGTAGACTGACCCTTCCGAGATTTTTTGAAATAAACAAAACAAATTTTAGCCGAAAAACACTTCTTAAAACTTACAAAAACTAAAGTATTATTTTTTACACTGTTGTGAGTTTTT
>OY744520.1:196433309-196440809 GCA_963556195.1 Sepiola atlantica | reverse complement strand
AACTTTTATCAGGACTCAATCTGGAACTTAACCATAATTTTTTTTTATCTCCTGTGTTTTTGATGTAACATGTTCTTTCACAATTACACAACATATACTGCAACTCTCTGATGATTGACGAGGTTGGTCTTAAAAATACACTTATCCGAATTTTGCCATGAAAAACGTGTAATATTACATTTTAAAAACATATTTTTAGACGTTAGATGAAAAAAGAAAAATAAATCTCCATCAGAATACGGAAATAAAATGATTGTAAAAATTAATGAAAATTGTGGTTATGGTTTGATTTCACATCGTTAGTCGAATGTAAAAATAATATATATGTATATATATATATATATATATATATATATATATATATATATATATATATATATGTATGTATATATATATATATATATATATATATATATATATATATATATATATATATGTTTGTGTGTATGTGTGATATTTCATGGATGTAAATACGTAAGAATGTATAGGTGCATTAAATGCAAATAAAGGATAACGTCAAGACGATGTTAACGAAACATAATGAACTCAACATAAATCTCTGAATCGATATATCGTCTAAAAGTGTATTTAAGACTTTTTCAAGATACATGATATAAGGAAATAATGAAGTATTTATATATATATACCTGGTACTTGGTGCGGCATTCATCCTGAGCGGGTCGGGTCGACTTCTTTCAAAGAGAGATGTTTCTAGGACATATAAAATT
This sequence comes from Sepiola atlantica, assembly GCA_963556195.1. Lineage (NCBI taxonomy): Eukaryota > Metazoa > Mollusca > Cephalopoda > Sepiida > Sepiolidae > Sepiola > Sepiola atlantica. The sequence goes on along the minus strand of OY744520.1, from coordinate 196,440,081 downwards.
AACACAGGGTCCCCAGTCGAATGTGTATCCTCATCACGGAAGTGACGGCACTAGTTTTTGCATTTATTTCGCAGGTATGTAGCCGGCTCTCCAACACACAGAGCCTAGTATTCCCAATTTCCCTACTTATTTTATATTGACTAGACTCACCGTCGCTTAACTTTGGTGCCCTGACGAGAACCGACGTGTCAACCTGATTATGCCGTGCATATATACAGATAAAGTGAAACAGATGATTAGTTTTTCATTTGAAACGAAACAATTTAAATTAAACCGAATAACCTGAAAAGATATTGGAACTAAAATGAAACCCCAAATATATTTGTCCGACTAAACCAATTTTGGTCTCATTCCACATTCACTAGGGAACCCTTTGGCTTCATTGGCAATAGCTTGATAGATAAACACCCTAACCTCACTCCAGAAAACATTTTAGCACTTTCTATCAGGATTAAAGTTCGTCAATTCATTAATTTGCTTGCGTATAATTGAAAAACCCTGAAGGTAAATTGTGGAATTTACAAGTCCGACCAAAATGTAATTATGACTTTTCCGATCTTAATCGACTTGGGATTCTTTCCTAATAATATCCGTAATTTGTTCTACTTCAGGAGCGTTGAAAATAATCTGCTGTAAGGTAGACGGTGGAAACAGTAAATTAAAATCTCCTTTCCACCGGCCAAACAGAGGACACTAAACATACATATATACATTTACTTATTCCTCTCTACAAACATTAATTATTAATATTACCAAACTTACGGCTATATTACGCCGAAACTCCGGTTTTCATCAAATCATCGAGATTAAGTAACGTTGAGTTTAGTTAGCCTTAGATGGGCGACTGTTTCGCAGCAAGAACTTGGAATACTACCACCACTGCAAATGACCCTTCTTTTTTCCTCCCTGTGCCTAACACCAAATTCCATGAACAATGTTTCTTTTCAAGAACCGCCTGTATATGGAACAACTTTCCAGAAATCTGCTTCCCTAATAACTACAGCATGATCATCTTCAAATCGAATGTCAATAAACGCTTTTCTATAAACAGTTATCATAAGTAACCACATTTTATTTATTCCATTTATTTTTCTCAATCCTCTCATAATATTCACCATCATTTAATTGTCAATCCATACATCTGGTAAACATTATACTCGAGTGAGTCATTAGTTAAGAAAAACTACGTTCCGTTTGTAAGGAATTGGAAGTAGAATGCAGCTATAAATACACGTTCTTTAATACTGTTTTGAAATGTATGAACCTATTTCATGGCTATAAAGTAATTAGTAGGGTAGACAAGACTCCCAAGTCTTGGTAGACCCAATAATATAAAAGTAAAACTTTAGAATATTGTCAGCTCCTCTCTGCTTATTCCAGCAGTGCTTTTTTACCATCTTGTATTTCTCTTTGCCACTAGACTAAATCAGTGCCAGGTCAAGACATGTTCGGATGGAACTGCGTAACCCTTTCTTCACAATAAACTCATCATCGTACAATAACCCTTTTTAGAAAGTATCCGTTTTCTCTCACAAGAGAACAAGGCCAATGTGATGTCACTCATTCAAACTTTGACCAACTAATACATTGCTTAACTTGTTTGATTAAAGTTGAAATAAGTAAGACAAGATATGAAAACTATTTGACGATGTTTTTGTGATGTGAAACTGTTGCTATTTATACTAGTTACATGTTTCAGACTGTTCTTATCTTTGTTTTTTTTTGTTATATCCACGGCGTTTCGTTGCACTCTCTGGCATTCTTCAGGTATTTTTTATGATACTCTGTAATCTCCTGGGGATTTCGAATTGATCCTTTTAATCAAATCCACTGACATTACCTTCATATGACCTGTAAACGTAGGAGTTTCACATATTGGCCGGTCATAATTCAGGAAGGGGACATTTTGTATTCAGCACCGTCCTCTTCCGGGTAACTGTCGTGTCTCTACACCGCCTGATTCCTCAGAGGTGGTCTTTTCGAATCAGTCAACATGGGAGTCGGACGTTTGTTCCGCTTGTGATGGATGTTGGCTCTGGGGCAAGTAGCTTGGCAAAAATAGAGGTAAGCAACGCATAATTCTCTAAACCTATTTGAATTTTTACTCTTTTATAATTTGCGTTGTTTTTTCTTAGAACATGTTTGTAAGACTTGCTTATTTTCATATATTTCCAGTTTTACGGTGAAAAGATGTTATAGTTCAGCGTTGGCCACGTGCGCGCAAATAAATACATATTCATCAGTATAATTCGTGTCCGAGATCTTTGCTCCAGTTTGCTTGCTGTTACATGACCTTCTGCCTCTTCTTTCTCTTATGCGTTAATCCCGAGCTACGACGGGGTCCGCAATGATGGATTATCGTCTCCACTGGACACGATCACACGCTTGGTCCGAGTGAAGGCCGGTTTTACAGAGATCTTTGTTCAGTGTCTGCCCATCTTATCATTTCAGGCGACTTCTAGTGCAAAGGCGAGTTTCGTTGTTGGCCATGACTAGGAGCAAAGTATAGTATCTGTTCTGATATTACACTTACTTTCTACTGCACTTAGTCAGGAAGAAAGAAATCTTTATAGACTGAGTAAATTTTAATTTTTGTCTCAATCCAGAGTGCCCCTTTGGGGGAGCTGGATTTTACCCACATTAAAATTACTAGGGAAGGCAATTAAATAGGACCATTACCATAACATGGGGTCAAGTAAATAGGACCTTACACGATACTAGTTACCTTTCCCGTTGGTGTTAGTCTTTTTCTTCTTCTTTCGTGTGAATCAGATGATTCTGGTGTTGACATTAGTATCCCCAATGTTTTTCTAGTTAGAAATCTTTCTAGAAAGACACCGGGTACTTACGGGAAGGACCACGAGAAGGTTGCCAACATCCCTAAGTGAATGTGGTACTATGGAACAGACTGGATTCGAACTTGGAACACCCAGGTCGTCAGTCCGTGTCGATATCCACTTAACCACCGTAACCTCCCGTTGGTGTTAGTGATTATTTATATATCTCGCACATTGTTAACAGGCAAAGCTAAGTAAAAGATCAAAGCATACCGATCTACTTACTGGCGGATAGTTATAAAGATACAATGTCCGCCTCTCCAAAAATAAAAATAAAACATCTACGGTCCGAATCTAATTGTACGCAAGACGCATTTTATCTACCGAACTGTGTCTTTATAAAAATGGAGACACTATCAATCAGGATGTAACACTTGAAGAATTTGAGCACGTTTATTTAGTTGTTGTTACATGCAAATGTTGCATATCGTCATAATTCATCTTTCGTTAAAATTCCGGTCCCAGAACTCTTGTATATGAAGACGTGATTTAAGAATATTTTAGAACATGTTTTTAAGTAATAAATGATTTTGATAATTGCTAACACATAATTTAAACAACGCTTGGAATTCTTTAAACATTCTGTTTGTATAAATATAGAAGGATACTAGTAGAATACCTGCCCCAGAACAGGGGAAATTAATTCCCCGAAAAGAACAGTGTAGCACCACTTTTATGTCTACTTACGCAAAATCAAAATCAAAATATAATGAATATAATAATATAATGAATATAATAATGAATATAATAATGAATATAATAATGAATATAATAATATAATGCATATAATAATGAATATAATAAATGAATATAATAATATAATGCATATAATAATGAATATAATAATATCAAGAATATAATGAATATAATAATGAATATAATAATATAATGAATATAATAATGAACATAATAAATGAATATAATAATATAATGCATATAATAATGAATATAATAATATAATGAATATAATAATGAATATAATAATGAATATAATAATATACTGAATATAATAATGAATATAATAATGAATATAATAATATAATGAATATAATAATGAATATAATAATGAATATAATAATATAATGAATATAATAATGAATATAATAATGAATATAATAATATAATGCATATAATAATGAATATAATAATGAATATAATAATATAAAGAATATAATAATGAATATAATAATATAATGAATATAATAATGAATATAATAATGAATATAATAATATAATGAATATAATAATGAATATAATAATGAATATAATAATATAATGAATATAATAATGAATATAATAATGAATATAATAATATAATGAATATAATAATGAATATAATAATGAATATAATAATATAATGCACATAATAATGAATATAATAATGAATATAATAATATCAAGAATATAATAATGAATATAATAATGAATATAATAATATAATGAATATAATAATGAATATAATAAATGAATATAATAATATAATGAATATAATAATAATATACAATGAATATAATAATATAACGAATACAATGAATGAATATAATAATCTAAAGAATATAATACTATGATGAATATAATAAATGAATATAATAATATGATAAATATAATAATATGATGAATATAATTATGAATATAATAAATAAATATAATGAATATAAAGAATATAATGAATCTAAGTCAGTGCAAATCTGCTATATTTACATTTTCACATAGAAAGTTGTGCCCATATAATTCCCCCTAAAACCCTTTAAACCCACTCAAAGAAACTGGAATTTGGAGAATATGTATTAATTGATATGTACCACCTATTTTAAATAGAAATCGCTCCAGACAAGGCATGAATCCACTAGATGTAAGAAGTTAACAAGAACGAAATATGACTATCGCAAAGACAGGAGATGCCTATTTGCCTTTGTCTTGAAAAGACCAAGGCTATAGGTAGGAGGAAAACAGTCAGCAAGAAGAGAGTTCCACAAGCTTGCAGTTCTTAAAAAGAAGCAACTGAAATAGGAAACTGTATTACAATGAGGTATTAAAAAAGCGAATTGATGGAGACCACTAGACCAACGAGTCAAACGAGCTGGAGCAAACGAAGCAGGGAATAGATTACACAATTCTGAAGAACACATGTCATAATAGTACTTATGAAAACAACTGAGACTAGCAACATCACGTCTGTGAGAAAGAGGGTGCAGAGAAGACCAACCAAATTACAGAGACGCTTCTGAACCATTTTCAAGAACCCTCAAATAGGACAGAGATTAACCAGCCCAAATATGACAGCAGTACTCCATAATGATCTGATAGTAGATTTTTAGTTAGAGTGAATAGCCTCAAGTGTGAGAAAATGTTTGGAGCGATAGAGAGAACCGACTTTACGAGAAGCAGAAATAGCAATGGATCTAATGTATGAAGTCTAAGAAAGATTTGATGAAGGAGAAAGATTTCTCAAGAGCAGAGCTATTCATGAAAATCTCAGGAAGAAAAGAGCCACGCCTACGATTGAAAATCACGAGCAGAATCTTAACAAGATTAAATGGAACAATCCATTTCGTAACTCAATCCATAACTAAACCGAGGTCAACTTTTAGATCAGCTGCAGATTTCAACTGGTCCGAGGGAGATAGGCGACAACCAACACCAGTATAGAGAGTGATATGAACAGCATAGATGTTGATTTTCTGAATAATATTCTCTTGAAGATCATTTATATAGAGAAAAAATAGTGTTGGGCCTAGAATAGAACCCTGAGGAACACCATAATTTATAGGAAAAGAGAATGAAGAGACACCGCCACAAGTTACTCGCAAGCTTCGATCAGAAAGAAAAGATCTAATAATAATATTGTTAAAATTTTACAAAAATCAGAGTTATCTGAATATTCACGAAGCTCGCTTGCCTCTTTTTAAACCTTTGCATGAAACAAAATTAAACTAAATATTTCCTACATTTGAGCCCCTTACGCCTAGTAGCTGTGTTCCAAAATTAATAATTATGTTTAACAAGTTTAGAAGTGAATCCAGCAATACAAATATATAAACATATAAACATATCTAACTTTATATATATATATATATATATATATATATATATATATATATATATATATATATATATAATTCATTACTATTATATACATATAATATTATACGGTGATATAACATATTGTGTATATCTTTTTATTATTTACTTCAATAGTGATTAATACGTGAACAGAGCCTAGTAGTAGTATTATAATAAATATTTATGGCAGGTAAACTATTCAGAGGCGTCCATGCTTCATTTGCCATAGATATATTTTCAGACTACTGCTAGAAGAATATATATATATATATATATATATATATATATATATATATATATATATATATATATATATATACAATTTTAAAAATCTTTTTGTTAGGAAAGAGACACCCAGCCAGATGCCAGACACCCCCCGCTATTTCAAAGACTCCGACCGAGAGATCTTTTAAGGATTCTAACCGTCCCTTAAAGTGCAATTGTTTGTATTTCTCTTGCATATGGTTCACCGGGTATATTTGCCAGGTAGTTTTCGAAATTCTTTTTCGTGAGCGTTATAGTTACTGGAATGATGGAGATCTTCCTAAGGTTCCTGTTTATTTTCATGTCGGACATAAGCCCTTCGTATTTAGTTATCTTTTCTCCCTCAGCTGTGATTAAGCCAGCATCATTATGGACACTGACTTCAACTAGGGTTGCTACTTTTTCCCTATAGCCCTATATTACTATATCAGGTTTAATAGCCCCATTTTTTTTAGGTATGTATCTGTAGGGATTGGATAGTCATGGTGGACGGTTTATGACTTATTTCCAGCAGTGTTTCTGATATATATTTCCAGCACTAGCTGCTGCACTGAATCTTCATTTTTTTACAGATAGTGCAGTGTAGATATTTACACACGTCATTGTGT
>OY744520.1:196408309-196428309 GCA_963556195.1 Sepiola atlantica | reverse complement strand
GGTGCTGCTGTAACAGAAGTGGCTCATATAGCAGGTACTACTGTAACGGAAGTGGCTCATATAGCAGGTGCTGCTGTAACAGAAGTGGCTCATATAGCAGGTGCTGCTGTAACAGAAGTGGCTCATATAGCAGGTACTACTGTAACAGAAGTGGCTCATATAGCAGGTGCTGCTGTAACAGAAGTGGCTCATATAGCAGGTGCTGCTGTAACGGAAGTGGCTCATATAGCAGGTGCTGCTGTAACAGAAGTGGCTCATATAGCAGGTGCTGCTGTAACAGAAGTGGCTCATATAGCAGGTACTACTGTAACAGAAGTGGCTCATATAGCAGGTGCTGCTGTAACAGAAGTGGCTCATATAGCAGGTGCTGCTGTAACAGAAGTGGCTCATATAGCAGGTACTACTGTAACAGAAGTGGCTCATATAGCAGGTGCTGCTGTAACAGAAGTGGCTCATATAGCAGGTGCTGCTGTAACAGAAGTGGCTCATATAGCAGGTGCTGCTGTAACAGAAGTGGCTCATATAGCAGGTGCTACTGTAACGGAAGTGGCTCATATAGCAGGTGATACTGTAACGGAAGTGGCTCATATAGCAGGTTATACTGTAACGGAAGTGGCTCATATAGCAGGTGGTACTATAACGGAAGTTGCTCATATAGCAGATTCTACTGTAACGGAAGTGGCTCATATAGCAGGTGCTACTGTAACGGAAGTGGCTCATATAGCAGGTGATACTGTAACGGAAGTGGTTCATATAGCAGGTGATACTATAACGGAAGTGGCTCATATAGCAGGTGCTACTGTAACGGAAGTGGCTTATATAGCGGGTGTTACTGTAACGGAAGTGGTTCATATAGCAGGTTATACTGTAACGGAAGTGGCTCATATAGCAGGTGCTACTGTAACGGAAGTGGCTCATATAGCAGGTGCTACTGTAACGGAAGTGGCTCATATAGCAGATGCTACTGTAACGGAAGTGGCTCATATAGCGGGTGTTACTGTAACGGAAGTGGTTCATATAGCAGGTGATACTATAACGGGAGTTGCTCATATAGCAGGTGCTACTGTAACGGAAGTGGCTCATATAGCAGGTGATACTGTAACGGAAGTTGCTCATATAGCAGGTGATACTATAACGTAAGTGGTTCATATAGCAGGTGCTACTGTAACGGAAGTGGCTCATATAGCAGGTGATACTATAACGGAAGTGGTTCATATAGCAGGTGCTACTGTAACTGAAGTGGCTCATATAGCAGGTGCTACTGTAACGGAAGTGGTTCATATAGCAGGTGATAATATAACGGAAGTGGTTCATATAGCAGGTGCTACTGTAACGGAAGTGGCTCATATAGCGGGTGCTACTGTAACGGAAGTGGCTCATATAGCGGGTGATACTGTACCGGAAGTGGCTCATATAGCAGGCGCTGCTGTAACGGAAGTGGCTCATATAGCAAGTGCTGCTGTAACAGAAGTGGCTCATATAGCAGGTACTACTGTAACGGAAGTGGCTCATATAGCAGGTGCTGCTGTAACAGAAGTGGCTCATATAGCAGGTGCTGCTGTAACAGAAGTGGCTCATATAGCAGGTACTACTGTAACAGAAGTGGCTCATATAGCAGGTGCTGCTGTAACAGAAGTGGCTCATATAGCAGGTGCTGCTGTAACGGAAGTGGCTCATATAGCAGGTGCTGCTGTAACAGAAGTGGCTCATATAGCAGGTGCTGCTGTAACAGAAGTGGCTCATATAGCAGGTGCTGCTGTAACAGAAGTGGCTCATATAGCAGGTGCTGCTGTAACAGAAGTGGCTCATATAGCAGGTGCTGCTGTAACAGAAGGTGCTCATATAGCAGGTGCTGCTGTAACAGAAGTGGCTTATATAGCAGGTGATACTGTACCGGAAGTGGCTCATATAGCAGGTGCTGCTGTAACGGAAGTGGCTCATATAGCAAGTGCTGCTGTAACAGAAGTGGCTCATATAGCAGGTACTACTGTAACGGAAGTGGCTCATATAGCAGGTGCTGCTGTAACAGAAGTGGCTCATATAGCAGGTGCTGCTGTAACAGAAGTGGCTCATATAGCAGGTACTACTGTAACAGAAGTGGCTCATATAGCAGGTGCTGCTGTAACAGAAGTGGCTCATATAGCAGGTGCTGCTGTAACGGAAGTGGCTCATATAGCAGGTGCTGCTGTAACAGAAGTGGCTCATATAGCAGGTGCTGCTGTAACAGAAGTGGCTCATATAGCAGGTACTACTGTAACAGAAGTGGCTCATATAGCAGGTGCTGCTGTAACAGAAGTGGCTCATATAGCAGGTGCTGCTGTAACAGAAGTGGCTCATATAGCAGGTACTACTGTAACAGAAGTGGCTCATATAGCAGGTGCTGCTGTAACAGAAGTGGCTCATATAGCAGGTGCTGCTGTAACAGAAGTGGCTCATATAGCAGGTGCTGCTGTAACAGAAGTGGCTCATATAGCAGGTGCTACTGTAACGGAAGTGGCTCATATAGCAGGTGATACTGTAACGGAAGTGGCTCATATAGCAGGTTATACTGTAACGGAAGTGGCTCATATAGCAGGTGATACTATAACGGAAGTTGCTCATATAGCAGATTCTACTGTAACGGAAGTGGCTCATATAGCAGGTGCTACTGTAACGGAAGTGGCTCATATAGCAGGTGATACTGTAACGGAAGTGGTTCATATAGCAGGTGATACTATAACGGAAGTGGCTCATATAGCAGGTGCTACTGTAACGGAAGTGGCTTATATAGCGGGTGTTACTGTAACGGAAGTGGTTCATATAGCAGGTTATACTGTAACGGAAGTGGCTCATATAGCAGGTGCTACTGTAACGGAAGTGGCTCATATAGCAGGTGCTACTGTAACGGAAGTGGCTCATATAGCAGATGCTACTGTAACGGAAGTGGCTCATATAGCGGGTGTTACTGTAACGGAAGTGGTTCATATAGCAGGTGATACTATAACGGGAGTTGCTCATATAGCAGGTGCTACTGTAACGGAAGTGGCTCATATAGCAGGTGATACTGTAACGGAAGTTGCTCATATAGCAGGTGATACTATAACGTAAGTGGTTCATATAGCAGGTGCTACTGTAACGGAAGTGGCTCATATAGCAGGTGATACTATAACGGAAGTGGTTCATATAGCAGGTGCTACTGTAACTGAAGTGGCTCATATAGCAGGTGCTACTGTAACGGAAGTGGTTCATATAGCAGGTGATACTATAACGGAAGTGGTTCATATAGCAGGTGCTACTGTAACGGAAGTGGCTCATATAGCGGGTGCTACTGTAACGGAAGTGGCTCATATAGCGGGTGCTACTGTAACGGAAGTGGCTCATATAGCAGGTGATACTGTAACGGAAGTGGTTCATATAGCAGGTGCCTGTATCAAAGGGTGATGCCGGCCTATGGAGAAGAAGGGGAAACATCTTCCTGTAAATAAAATTCTGGAAGAAAGCTGCCGTCGAGCCCTTGTAAATATTGTGCAGAAAAAGCACAAAACCACGGCACCCAAAATTACAGCAAAGCTTTACAATCATCTGGATTATCTTGTTTCAACAAAACTGTACGCTGAGAGTTTCCCAAGGCTGGATTCTACATCGTAATAAAATAAATTTATTTAAAATATCAAGGTGTTTCTATTATTTTGTCCAACTCTGTATATGGAATTACATAGGAGCAGTTTGAACATGTAAGTAGATAGGAATCCCGAGTTTCGCAAGTGAGAATGCGTCAGGGTGTGAAACATTCAGGAATCCGCGAAGAAGAGATTTTGTAAAATATGTTAGCGTATTTAGAATTGACGAGCTGATTCCATCAATATGACAGGCAGCATGTCCGTTCTTGGAGTTTCTGCCTTTAACATGTTCTGTGACGGATCTACTGAGAGATAAGGCACGAGAATTTGCGTGCGTGCGTGTAAGTGGTGCCGGTGGCGGTATAGTTAGTTTTTTTGGCAGGCATTGCAAGCAAGTAAGTTCGTTTGAAAGTTTATTCGTATATTTAGGCAGGAACTCGACCAGATGACGAACACCTGGGACACGCAAATACATCTCTCTCTATCTCTCTCTTTCAATCTTTCAATCTATCTATCTATTTCTCTCTCTCTCTCTCTCTCTCTCTCTATATATATATATATATATATATATATATATATATATAGGCAGCATCTTCTCTTGCAGGCAAGCATTGTTGAATATAACAGAAAACTTATGTCTGGATATCCTTTGGAAGATCCTTTCAATAGTCCGAATCAGCATCTTAGTTCCGGGGGGGGGGGGTGAATTGGCCGATGAATCTGCCATAGTTTTGATTTGTGTCCCAAGTACTTGCAGACCCATCTGGGTCCATCTTCAGGGGAATGAGGTGAATCCGGCAAAGACCATGTGTTAGTATTATAGATGGTATATGCGGGAATTATGTAATATGTACGAAACTATAGTTAGCATTATAGACATTTTAGTATATTATTACTGGTATTAAAGTTAATTTTGTTAATTACGGTTTTTTTGGTTTTTATATATAGGGCTTCTAATATATGGAGTTTTTGTTTGTTAGTACTATATTCTAAGATTTTGGTATTTTCTACTAAGAGTTTTCTGAATTCCGTTCGGGGGCAGAAATGGTCGTTAGTTAAGTGTTGTGCTATGGCGCTAGTATCAGACAAATGCATCGTCAATCTTCTCGACAAAGTCGTGGTAGTCAAACCTATGTATGTGTTTTTTCTTGGTTGTCGGAGACACAGTCTTCCAAAAGACATTTAAACTCATAAACAACGTTTGTCTTATCCAAAACTCTAATCGAGGGGGGAAGAATTATTTGTGATTACGATCTTAGTGGTTTTTACTTTTTTATTTGTGGCAATAGGGAGTACGTTTTAATTAATAATATTTCTTAGAACTTGTTAATCTATTTTATAACCCCCCCCCTCCCCGAAACTAAGATTCTGATTTGGACTATTGAAAGAATATCCAGACATTAGTTATCTGTTATATTCAACAATATATATATATATATATATATATATATATATCACACATATGTATACATACATATAGATTTTACAAACGCCCACACATACACACACACACACACACACACACACACACACACATATATATATATATATATATATATGCACCTTCCTAAAATAGCATGTACACACATGTATATATATTCGTATATATATATATATATATATATACATATATATATATATATATATCAAGGCGATCCATAATACAGGCCTGGCAAACATGCGACTGAAGTCCACGATATTACTAAATAGTAATTAACGAGAAAAGTGATTAGTAAAAAGATTCTTAGTGATGTCTAGTAAATATTTAGAAGCAGCTTACAATAATTGATTTATTCCCATCAAATCAAATGTAAAAAGTACAAAAATATAAAAGATCTAGCTTCACAAAAATCACCATGAATTAGACACATTTTTGATATTTCAAAAATCGTTAGTTTATATTTTTATATTAACTAATTGATTTGATCAGAAGTTATAATGACATAATACAATCAAAAAACAAATTCAACATTTTACAAAATCAAATATTTTATGAATAAAATAATATTCGGAGAAACAATTATGATAATCTTTACAAAATTTTTAATACAATTTGTTTTTTACAGAAGATAAAGGAAATGCTTATTTCTTCATTATACGATCATACATATTATACACAGTCTTAAACCTTAAAAATCAACTTACATTAACACGAAAATAAAACTACTTAACTATATGTAAAATGGGCGAAATGTAAACCATATATGATAACTGCTTGGAAAATTATGCGTTATCAATACTGAGTATGTTGTCGTGAGAATTGTATAAACATTTTATGATATATATATACAAATATATTTTTATATATGAGCAAAATATGAAACTTATAGACATATATATATATATATATATATATATATATATATATATACACAATAATAATAATAATGGAAATAAAATTAAAATAAAATAAAAAAATAAATAAAATAAAAATAAAATAAACAAATAAATGATAAATAAACGAATAAAGATATGTATATATATATATATATATATATATATATATATATATATATATAGACATTAATGTAAATTAATAGATATATAACTAATAATAAACTATACATACGGCTCTTAGTAACAATAAGACACATCCTCCTGAAGACGGTCGAGAGACCGACAGCGCTCGAGGAATGGTCCACTATACAACGCTAGGTGCCATACTCCACCAATTAACACCAGAAAACCGACAAATCGCTCGCCGCGTCGAGAAATTAACAAGAAAGATAGCGAAGAGAGAAAACTCCGTAGTCTTTAATAAGAAATGACTTGCTGCCGAAATATATATATATATATATATATATATATATATATATATATATATATATATATATATATATATATATATATATGCATTTTCTCAAATATGCAAATATCTATGTATATATGTATACAGCTTCTGAAACATACACGCACAAGTTTACACCTTCTAAACACACGCTTACAAGAGAGTTTGAATTACCTACTGGACACCATCTTCGAGTGTATTTGGTCTCTCGGCACAAGGGTTTTTCGCGATAACTTGACATTAGTATACTTCCACCTACAAGTAAACCCTGGCCAAATATTCAAAATAGCATTCGAAGCACAACTAAGACCCTCTCGACAGGAGCACACACTAGCTAGCTAATACAAGGAATGGTGTATCTTGATGTTACCTCAAGTAAGAGCACTAAGTTGTGAATCCGTTAAGAACAAGAGACCAAAAGAAAGATATATTATAACATAGTTACCTGGTAAATTGGGTAGAGGACATTTAATGTTCTTCACTTCTTTACTATCTCAACGTTTGAGAGGTAAAAGAGAACTTTAGTTGAATACTCGGATATCTATGTATCTCATATAGAGATCAAGTGTTAGCCCCAGGAAGGAGCCCCTTGATTTATGAGACTTTACACTGAAGTAAAATGAAAACAAAATACTCGTTCCCAAAGAAATGCCTACGCACATTTTTATACACGTATATATTAAACTATGTATATATGTATTTAACTACATATATAATTTAACAGATGACAGATGAGAATAAAAAAATTGTATAGATACAATATTCATTAAAACATCCGAAGTTCAAAGCAAGGAGTTTCATAATATCCTTAATCCATGAATTTTCAAAGACAAACTCTCTTTGTCTTTTACAGTTACATTACCTGTTTTTATCCCCCCTCTGATGAAAAGAGTTTGCCTTTGAAAATCCATAGATTAATGATATGAAACTCCTTGCTTTAAACTTCTGATATTTTAATAAATATTGTATCTATATTAATTTTTTTTCTCATCTTTCATCTCTTGAATTGATGGCTCCATTCATATATTGAGCTTTATATTATCACGATAGATAATTATTAAACCATACATCGCTTATCTTTAATTTAATTTAATTTAATATATATTTTTTATATTTTATATTTTATATTATATTTGATTTAATTCTTTATTTTTTGTTCTTACTTTTATATCTATTTTATTTTCATGTTATCCTTATAATTTTTATAATATTCATAATGTTTTATTATTATTATTATTATTATTATTATTATTATTATTATTATTATTATTATTATTATTATTATTATTATTATTATTATTATTACAATTATTATTATCAGTTTATCTTAATATTTCTATTTTATATTTGTAACTTATTCTGTTCTCTAATATTTGTCTCTGTGTCCCCTCCTGTCAATAGATGTTCCTCTACGACGAATTTGTTATTTTTTCCTTGAATTTCTGTAAGATGTGGTGCTAAAGGCGCCGAGGAAGAACGTTTCGGAGTGGCTTTGTTAATTTTTAAAAAAATAAAAAAATAAAATAAAGTATTTCCAGAATGTTTTGGAAACGACCGTACGCTATACTAGACTTGATGTTCTAATTCTTTGAACAATTTGAATGTTCTAATTCATTAAATCCTCTTATATATATATATATATATATATATATATATATATATATATATATATATATATATATATATATATATATATATATAGTCTCGGAAGTTTCTCAACCATTAAAACTATATAAAAAAAAACAAAAAACATTTAGTCCCAAGTCTTTCAATGGAAAATCACTCATGTAAGTCAATTTATTTTTTACAGTTATTATATTAGTTTGTTTCTAACACTATTTAAAGGGATCATCAGTTGTTTACCATGACAAACTGTTTCGGGAATTTAAAAACAAGACAGTATTTAATTTCATGGCTTCCCAGCAGAGTTGATCAGACCCCACTTCCCTTAAAAGACAAAAACATAAATGTTCCTTATACTAAATCTACGTTTTGTTCCATATAAATGTTTTGCTAACTTATATTAGTTATTTAAAAAAAAATGCCCTTAACTGTGCTGTTCGTCTGTCTAATAAAATTCATCCGTTGCTTACAAAAATGTTGCTGCATTTTTAAGTGTTTGGACGAATCCATTACACTATTATTTAGGTGATTAATGTATTATTTTTAGTTTTATATTATAAATATAAACATATCAACACATCAAAAAATAAAAAAATAAATAAATAGATAAATATGTATATATATATATATATATATACATATATACACATACATACATATATATACTTATAGTCCCTCCTTCTCTCCTTCCTCCTCCTTTGTTGTCCATCTCCCCATTGTCGTCAACCTCAAATAAATAATAATCTTCCTTGTTCACTTACAGTTTTTCTAATCTGCGTTCACAAGCCAACAGTCGTTTTTCTCTTTTTCTCAGTGTTTCAAATTTGGCGTTTATAAGCTAACCGTTAATTTTTTCTCTTTTTCTTCTTCTTTTTCTTCTTCTTCTTTGCCCACTCCCAGTGTTTAAAATCGGCGTTTATATCTGTCGATCTTCTTCTTCTTCTTCTTCTTCTTCTTCTTCTTCTTCTTCTTCTTCTTTTTTGAGATTTCTTTCTTTCTTTCTACTGTATTTTTATTGTTTTTCTTTTTCTAATTATAATTAGTATATGTGTTATATATACGTTTATACATATTCTACATTATTTTTATTTATATATCCTATGATTTGTTCTATCAGTTTATTTTGATCAATTTGATAAGATTTAAAAGCATAAGGATGGCGAGTAATTGCTTTATTTAATTGTCTAAATAGTTTATTTTGATCGCCACCTTGGTTAATCATTCTTATTATTAGATCATTAATTGGGGGCATGAAATCTACTAATTTTAAGGTAACACGAGCAATCCTCAGAAATTCGGACATAATACTCCCGTAAAATATATACACAGGGCTAGTACTATTTTTATATGGCATTCGCACGATACGAAAAGGAAATGAATATATATATATGTATATATGGCAACCAAAATTTCGTAAGCATAAAACATCGATGACTGTAGGTAATACTAATTAATATCTGCGTAAAAAATATTATTATAGCTCCCTTGACAAGGACTGGTGCACACTGAGAGAATTTCATAATGAGCAGTAATACTACGGCTTAAATGCGATATTCCAACCCCTTTGTTGGTGTTGAATTCTGTTTCTTTTGAAATAACCTAAAAGTCATTTATTAAAAATCTCAAAAACTAAATCAATCACATAAATACGAAGGGGTGCTTTTTTTACATTGGGACTCGCGCTAACTTTGACCCCGTCATTAGAGTTATCGTAAGGGTTAGGGCCAGGGTCAAAGTGGGGGGTTAGGGTTAGGGTTTGGGTTAGCAGTAGAGTTAGGGTTAGGGTTAGGGTCATGGTCAAACTTTGCGCGGGTCTCAATGTAAAACAGTACATACGAAATTCAATGATATATTTTTTAAACAAATAAACTAATCAAGTTGTAATTGCTCTGATATACATCATTTTAAGTATGAATTAAGAATTAATTGTATAAAATCAATTTACCTGCACATGTTGGGGTCTATCAGATGAAATATTAAGGATAATTTGATGTGTATATTCATAATATATATTCTGAGATGTTTTTTTTTACAGTTGCATGAGATCTCAAAAGAAATGTAAATTATCATGGTATGGAGAGGTGGCAGTGGCTAAGTGGTTAACAACACGGGCTGACAACCTGGGTGTCCCATGTTCGAATCCAGTTTGTTCCACAGAAGAACTTCCACTAAGTAAGTACCCTATGTTTATCTAAGAATTCTAAATAGAAAGCAATGCCAACAATAGAATTATCTGATTCATAAGAAATGAATAGTTGAGCATGGTACGACTTTTTTGACTGGTTTCATTCTGCTGTTCGAATTAGTTTCTAGAATCAATCACTTACGGAAATTGACCACGTGACGGTTGCCGACACCGATGAGTGAAAGTGATGTTATAGAACTGATAGGATTCGAACTCGGCACACCCAGTGTGCCAGTCGGCGTCTTTATCCATTTCAGCAGCGTCATCTCCAATATTTGTTTCATGAATAAAAACTAGAGATCCCCAAAGAGGCATGATGAAATAAAATAAATAAAATGGTTGATTGGCCGCAAAATAGTAAATCAATTGAATAAATTTTTATCAAAATTGAAATAAAGAATAAGGATTCTAGACATGAGATTTAGTTTCATTGTGTATTGATTTTAATCTTCGCAAGGTGACATAAAGTGGTGCAAATCGTTTATGGAATTAATTTTACTCGTCCTGGGACGGACATTTTTCTAATATATATATATATATATATATATATATATATATATATATATATATATATATATATATATATATAGGCAAACATTATTAAATAACACGGAGTGTTTTGCTTGATGAAACTTTTTTTAGTTTTAAAAATTTCCGAATGGTCCATTTAGTGTTTCGGTCAAATTGTTGTATGTAAGTTCCATGTGTGGAACAAGAAACACATGGAACTTACATACAGCAATTTGACCGAAACACTAAATGGACCATTCGGAAATTTTAAAAACTAAAAAAAGTCTCATCAAGCAAAACACTCCGCGTTATTTAATAATGTTTGCCTAAATGAAAATATGCTGCCTAAATACAAACAGTATATATATATATATATATATATATATATATATATATAGAGAGAGAGAGAGAGAGAGAGAGAGAGAGAGAGTGAGAGAGTGAGAGAGATTTATGATATAAAGATAAATATTTTTTATTTTAGATCCTATCGTGACAAGGAGATGCTCGATGTAGTAGATAGAGCATTATTATAAGAAATATTGAAATGATGAAAAACATAAAATTGGATAATTTACAAATTTCTTAAATCATCAAGTGTTCAAGCAAATAACATAATGACATGACCTTTGATCCATGGACTTTCAAAGAATTGCTCTTCTCCCAAGCAGAGAAAACGTTGATGATCTAATAAATTATCTAATTTTATTTTATTCATTATTTAAATATTTCCTATAGAGCGTAAACTCGACACGACAGCGTATGTTGGTATACATTAGTTGATATTTCTTTGTAAATATTGTTATGAAGCCCCTTTTAAGAGATTACAGTTGGGCATTGGTCGAAAATATTAAAAACAGACTGTCACTTAGCTATAAGTAAAGTTCTCATTACGTTCGTCGAACCCTCTTGATAGTCTGATGTTTACAGCAAGCTGTATTTAGGTATACATATGAATTAATTTTTTCTTTATCACGTGATGATGTCTAATGGTCGCGAGGATAGAGCGTAAGCATACAGAGGGTTGGTTGACTGTGAACCGGGTTCGCACCGTCTGAAATTGTCACTTCATACGCTGATGAGAACATAAGCTCTAAACGCCAGCGTATGTAGCTATAAATACTAATATATATATATATATATATATATATATATATATATATATATATATATATATATTTGTTCCCACGATTCTTTCTATAATCACTTACTCACAGGAGGGACCACATGAAGGTTGCCAACATCCATAGTAAAAATGAAGTCAGAGTTTTTTTGCAGAATATATTAAAAAAAACAATGAAAAGACAATGTTTTATAAATATAAAAAAGTTGCAAAACACACTGTTATGATGTCGCTTTTATAGTAAGATCTTTCACGTCACGCGATGCGACATTCGAATTTAAAACAAATTTGAATATTACCGAAACATTGAAAGAGAATTCTATATGAAAAAAACAAACTAAAAAACAAATGTAATTTTAATGCTATTTAATAGTAAAATATGAAAGAGTGTATTAGTTTGTAAATTTACTATTATATGGTAGCTAGATTTGCGACTGGTTAAAAATATGGCGTCTATTTTTATTTTAATTTGTGGCTGATGACAAACATGGTATCCGTTTGAAAAAGAGTCCTAGTTAGATAAAGTAATTTTAGAAAGAAACTAAAGCAGAAAATAGTATGCTATATCAAAGAAGTGGTGGAAGGATATCAAGAAAAAATTGGTTAGTCAAACCAATATAGCTATTTGTCAGATGCATTGTTATATGGGTCTAACATTAGAAATCCAGTCGATTTAATCATACATATCAGATGATAAAACAGTCCGCCTATCTCTCTTTTGCCCATAGCTCACACAGAACAAAAAACGCTCGGTCCCGTTACTTTTAAGCCACTATTCGTACTTACCATTTAACATCTTTTTGTTGATCATATGTTGTGTGTCTTATGAAACTTGAAACTTGCATAAACATCTTGACCTAAACAATAAAAATGACTTCGTCCCGGCCTAAGCTTTTTACCTTATCATTTTAAGAATTTAACACAGTCCGATAAGATTTAAAGTGCGCTCGGTAAAGTATCTCAATAGGAGACGTTCAACTTGTAGACTATGAAAATATTTTGAATATCTGATTAAATTGAACACGTTTCTAACTCGTACGAATTTTAATATATCTTTAATAGACCATAACTATGTAATCAAATCACGTAAATAACATTTTATGATTATTTCTTAAATGAATTAGAACGTTAGCGTTTCTAACCGGCGTTATAAGCTAACTGTCGATTTATATATATGGCGTCCCGGGATTTTAACTGTTAACGTAGCTCATGGAACTGCTCTGGTTCGTTCTTTTGACGTCTAACTAATTTTATGTGCGCGTTTTCAGCGGATTTATTAAAATCCTCTTCTTTCTCCAGATATTCTATATTTATTGTTATTAATATGCCATCTAACTAGACCAATTAGCCGTTTCCCCAGAGGCTCCCGTGTTTCATCCCCGGGGGGAATCGTCAGGCTAAATGCATGGAGTTATTTTTGTCAGGTGTTTTTATATACATCGTAAACTTTGTCCACTACAAAATAAATGCCTAACTAAAAGTGTTGTATACCAAGCAACGATATTTGCCAACGAAAGACCAAATAACAAGAAATACTACGTGGGTATGACATCCCTAGACTTTAAGACCAGATACTATGACCATAAAAGCACATTTAAAAACAAAGAACGTCGAACTAAAACAGCACTAGCTAACCATTATTGGGAGCTCAAAGAAAATGGACACTCACCAATAATTGAATGGAAAATAGTAAGACAGGCCAGTACATGTAGAAACTTAGACGACCCGTGTAGATTATGCCTGAATGAAAAATACGAAATCCTAAATTTTAAAGATCCCCGAAACCTATTAAACTCTAGAAGTGAAATAGCAAACAGCTGTTTACACAGAAATAAATTTACCTTAGAATGATATATAATAAATAAAAATAAAAAAATTTAAAAAATAAAAAATAAAAATAAATAAATAAATAAATAAAAAACTGAACAAGTTAAAATTTAAAACCTAAAATAGAAATACAAGAAACTACATGTTAAAATAAAATAGCCCACTGTATTGACAAAACAAAGGAAACAGGATATAGGAAAATCCATTGTTAACAAAAAATAGGATAGGCATAGGAGCGTCACCAACAAAGCCTTTGTTCGCGGGAAGCCCAACGATTGGCTGAGAGAACAACAAATAATCTGATTGGTTAACTAGCAAGCCATGTATATAAAAACACCTGACAAAAATAACTCCATGCATTTAGCCTGACGATTCCCCCCGGGGATGAAACACGGGAGCCTCTGTGTAGCTTGATTGTCATATATATTTTCATTGCTTACTACCTAGCTCTACTTACGTATCGAGCGCTGTCGAAGTAAATACTGAAAACTGACACATAAAAAATTATATCTCCTTATAATATTTTATGTGGATACATGAAGTACTAATATATATATATATATATATATATATATATATATACATATATATGTTTATATATATATATATATATATGTATATGTATATGTATATATATATATATATGTTTATATATATATATATATATATGTATATGTATATGTATATGTATATATATATATATGTTTATATATATATATATGTATATGTATATATATATATATATATATATATATATATATATATTGTACCACAGAGGCTTCAGCGTTTACTTCCCGTGGAGAATCGTCAGGCTAAAATGCATGGAATTTTGTTACTGGGTGTTTTTATATATACAGGTGGTGTTTAATCTCGTAGCTAGCTTACCAATCAGATTCTTTGATGCAACGCGGAAGCCTTTGTGTAGCTTAATTGCTATAAATATATTTACATTACTTACTATCTAGCTCTACTAACGTATTGAGCACTTTTGAGGTACATACTGAAACTCGATACATAAAGTATTTTATATACTTATAACATGTAGATACATAAAATAATTATATATATATATATATATATATATATATATATATATATATATATATAAAAATATATAATTTCATGTGTCCACATAAAATGTTATAAGGAGATCTAATCTTTTATGTATCAATTTTCAGTATTTACTTCAATAGTGCTCAATACGTGAGTAGAGCAAGGCAGTAAGTTATGAAAATATATGTATGGCAATTAAGCTACAAAGAGGTCTCCGCGTTTAATCTCTGTAGGGAATCGTCAGGCATGACGATTCCCTACGAACGACGAAATGCGGAAGCCTCTGTGTAGCTTAATTGCCATAGATATATTTTCATAACTTACTATGTATATATATTTATATTTGTGACTTTTAATGAATGATATATATTTAAGTATACACTCTTTATAATCTCCGAAATTGGTTCAAATTGCAAGCTCAATGAGATTGTGTTACAAGCTTTAGGGTATATATACTATTAAGTTATATTCCAATGACCAAAGGAAAATCAATACATAACTATTATTTCCATTTATTTATTTTTCTCAATTACCTCATTTTCTGACTTAAACGAAAACCTGTATTTTCCTTCGTCTTCCCTGTATTTTTATTTACGCACGTAAGATATGAAAAAAAATTTAAATTGGAAATTAAAAAAAACAAACTTTGTTTGTAAGACGATGGTAAAATACAGTTATTCGTTGAAGTCAGAAATTGAGGTAATTGAGATAAATCAATGAACAAAAATTATGGTTATGGATTGATTTTTTAATTTGGTGTTTAGAATATAACTAAAAGTATATATATATATATATATATATATATATATATATATATATATATATATATACGTTTCATCCTTGCGGAATCATCAGTGTGGAGATAACTATTCAAATAAGTCACACGATTCGAAAAACACCGAAACACGAGTAATAGTTAACTTCAAATTCCGACGCCCTAGTTATATATATATATATATATATATATATATATATATATATATATATATATATATATATATATATAAAGTAATCAAACAAAAGATAAAGCGTCAACTAATATCTTATAATTAGTGAAACATCCGGATAAAAACTGAAGCTCGATATACTGGATAGAGCATTAATATTATAATATAAAATGAAATGATAAAATAAGGTGCCAATCAAATTTTATTAGAATTCAAAGTTCAAGCAAAGTACCTTAACGTATATATATATATATATATATATATATATATATATATATATATATATATATATATATATATATATAAATTTCACAAAAACCGGGGAATCTAAATTTTCAACATATACATATACCTAACTTTATATATATATATATGTGTATATATACATACATACAAACATACCAGGAAAGTCGTTTGTCCCTATTTCTGTGCAGACTTCAAACCAACTAGAGGTGTTTTGTGTACGCTAGCACGACACAACCACCGGGGAAACGGCTAATTGGTCTAGTTAAATGGCATATTAATAACAATAAATATAGAATATCTGGAGAAAGAAGCTGAAAACGCGCACATAAAGTTAGTTAGACGTCAAAAGAACGAACCAGAGCAGTTCCATGAGCTACGTTAACAGTTAAAATCCCGGGACGCCATATATATAAATCGACAGTTAGCTTATAACGCCGGTTAGAAACGCTGTGAGTTAAAAAAAGAAGAAGAAAGAGAAAAAAATCGGCAGTTAAGCTTATGAACGCTGTGAGTTGGCAAGAAAGATTAGTATTTATTTAAAAATGATGACAAGGAATAAAACAACACAGGAGGAGGCGGAGAAGGAAGAGAGAGAGAAAAAAGGACTAAAATTATATATATGTATATATATATAATTAAAATTTTTTTTTTTTAAATATTTGGATATGTTGATATTTTTTATATTTTTAATATAAAATTAAAACTAAAAATACATTAATCACCTAAAAAGTAGTGTAATGGATTCGTCTACACACTTTAAAATGCAGCAACATTTTTGTAAGTAACGGATAAATTTTATTCGACAGACGAACAACACAGGTAAGGAGGAATTAAAAAATTTTTTTTTAATAACTAATGTAAGTTAACAAAACATTTATACGAAACAAAACTTAGGTTTAGTATACGGAACGTTTATGTTTTTGTCTTTTAAGGGAAGTGGGGTCTGATCAACTCTGCTGGGAAGCCATGAAATTAAATACTGTCTTGTTTTTAAAATCCCGAAACAGTTTTCATGGTAAACAACTGACGATCCCTTATATAAAAAAAACATATATAAAAATATATTTATATTAGAGTAAATTCTTGGAAGTTAACTAATATAATGATTGCAGTAGATTGATTGACTTACTAGACAAAAATCTTTCAACTAAAAAAATTTTTTTTCTCCAGTTTTGAAGGTTAAAAAAACTTCCGACTATATATATATATATATATATATATATATATATATATATATATATATATATATATATATATATATATTGGAATGGTGTTCATCTTCGCCGTCGTGTTAGATTCATCAGGTGTTTGGAGAAGATTCGATGTGTAACACAAATTAAGGAATGGTTCAACCGATTCAAAAATGGCCACACATCAGTAGAGAGTGACCAGCGTTTCAAGCAGGGGATACATCAGTGGGCTAAGTGTATGCAAGCACAAGAGTCCTACTCACGTATTTGAAATATATTTTTCTGATCTAAGATCGGATACGTTTTATACAATCCTCTTATATACATATATATATATGTGGACGAGTGGTTATAGCACTTGTCTTTGGGCTGAAAACTCCCTCTGTCCACCCAGGAGTAAATGGGTACCTGACTAAAACTCAGGGAAGGTTCAAGGCAGCGGAAGGAGAGGGCTGGGCTCCGCCTTTCATATGCTGTGCCTTAGACACGGTGATTCTTAACAAATCACCGCCGTGGGCAGTGTGCGATGTCGGCATGCGACCTTTACCTTTATATATATATATATATATATATATATATATAATAGAAATAGAAAATAAATTCCAATAACCATGTCTTTATTTCTTAAAAAAAAATGATTTCTGAATAAACTGTTCTGTTTAAACTTAGACAGGCAAAACACAAAGTTATATATCCTTTTTTTCTATAAGTAAAAAAAAAGCCCAAAATTTGTTGATCTAAATTTAAGTTCTGTTAGGATAAAATAAATCTCGGCAGAGACTTCTTGATTTAGCAGTCATTATAAACTCTAACACAATTAAACAATGTAACGGCTTTTTCAATTTATCTCATTTAATATGCAAACGTATTTTATCCGAACAGAACTTGCTTTAGATGCAGGCTAGCTATTTTATACCACACTCCAAACATACTTTAAACATAATATCTATAATAAAATGAATAAATAGCAAAAAAAATAAATATAAATATATAAAAACATCCATTTCATTTCATTAAAACATTTTACGCATTTCAATTTCCAACAGCTATGTTTAATTTCGAAAAAAAACAAAACCACATTTTTTAATAGTCTAACGACTATTTTTGTACAGTCAATCATTCCGTCATGAAATAAATATTATTTTTATCCACTGTTTTCATTTTCCACATATTTGTGTGCGTGTATCTATCTATCTATCTATCTATCCGCGCGTGAATTTGTAATTGCAAGGTTTGCGCAATCACCAACAACCGCTCTCCTGAGTCGGCATTGCTTGATTCCAATGGCAAGTAGTAATACAAGACGATTGGAAACAATGCTGAGATAAGCAGAGAGCACATACAGCACCTGGTATTCCCAAATGGTCACCCATTTAGTACTGGCCAGGCTCAACGCCGCTTAACTTCGGTGATTTAACGGGAACCGGTGTGTCAACGTGATTGTGCCGTATATATATACATGTAAATATGTATATGTATATATATATATGTGTGTCTATTGATATATATATAGTCTCGGATGCTTCTCAACCATTAAAACTATTAAAAAACAAAGAAAAAACAAAAAACATTTTAGTTCCAAGTCGTTCGGTGGATAATCATTTTTTTGTAAGTCAATTTACTTTTGGCAGTCACTATATAGGTTTTTTCCAAGAATTTACGCTAGTCTTAACATTATTTAAGGCATCATCAGTTGTTTACCATGAGAAACTGTTTCGGGAATTTAAAAACAAAATAGTATTTAATTTCATGGCTTCCCAGCAGAGTTGATCAGACCCCACTCCTCTTATTAGACAAGAACAAAAACGTTCCATACATTAGATCTAAGTTTTGTTCCAGATAAATGTTTTGCTAACTTATTTAGTTATTAAAAAATGCCCTCTTTACCTATGTAGTTCGTCTGTGTCTAAGAAAATGTATCCGTTATATATAAAAATGTTGCTGTATTTTAAAGTGTTCGGACGAATCCATTACATTACTTTTTGGGTGATTTATAGTTTTATGTATTTTTATTTTTATGATTTTATTATATATATATATATATATATATATATATATATATATATATATATATATATATATTAAATATTAATACATTACTTTCCCCTTGCTATATCTTATTTTGTTCCTTTCCGCCTAGCTTACACCATCCGCTTATGGGACAATGATATTTAACTTCCCCTGTCTCCTTCTTCGATAACCAACTATCTGGCCTCAATAAACCCTTACCCACGCTTACTTCTCCTCCCTCCGATCGCTTCCACATTTAACTTATTTTCTCCTACTGATTTTCTCTTCCTACTGTTCCTTGTAAATATATTTGTACTTGTGTGTTATTTCTTCAGACCTATCACCCTGATGAAGTCTTGAAATAAAGACGAAACGTTGATGAATACATAAATAATATTTTTGTTTTTCCGTTTTTCATTTTCCGTAATATAATATATATGATGTTATTTTCAATTTTGGATTTAATTGAAAACAAACCCCTGTACTAAGATAAAACACAAATATTCTCGATTGAAATTTTAAAGAAGAAATTCAATCGTAGTATTAATGTTGCATCATTTTCTTTACTATAATATTGTTAAATATAAGGTTTAACCTGACATAAATGACCCTAACCCTAACCCTAACCCTAACACAGGTGACGTGTAGAATTGGATACTGACGTAGACTGGCGAACCTGAGTAACCAGTTCTAATCCTGTCGGTTTCATAGCAGCATTTACACTTTGGATGTTGGAAACCCTCTTCTCGTCCCTCTTGTAAGAACCTGATCTAAGAAACAATTGGCGAAATAATACACACAACAGAATCGAAACGGTCGAAAGTCGTATCATGCTGAATAATACGGATTTACGTTTTACATATATAAACAGATATACTTTACTTTATTTTATTTATGACTAG
>OY744520.1:196375809-196405809 GCA_963556195.1 Sepiola atlantica | reverse complement strand
CGACTTTCACATCGAATATAGATTTTTACAAAGATAAGACCAATTTTTTGCAACAGATTCTAGTAAGTTCTCGGCTTTTGGGCTGGGATTCAGGTGTAGTATCTATTCTATCCCCGTTCGGTTAAGGAGGGATCTTTCCAGACTGAAACAATTTTGTATTTCTGTCCTAATCCAGAATGTCCGCTTTAGAGAGATAGATTTTCCCCACATTAAAAATCGAACTTGGTTTACTTCTACTCTCGTGGGGAAGCAAATAATTGGAGACTTTAATAAGTTATCAGAATATCCTCCATCATTGGACGAAAAAAAAAATAAGATAGAGAATTTGTTGATCCTTAAAAAATTGACTCAATTTTTAGTTTTTTACCGAATACAATTCAATATATTAAGTGACGAAACAAAATACTCTACTTTCACAAGTTTCATTATTTAGTGACGTCATTGAAAAAATAACGCGTTTATCTAAAGAAATTAGTATCTCCATTTACATAAAATGAGATATGTGTATATGTTTATATATTAGTATGTACAGGATTCACTAAAAATTAATTAACCGATCATTATTAATTTCTGAACACATCTGCTAAGCATAAGGATGGTAGATGTGGGTTATATTTAGTCTAATGTACTTGTATAAAAGGTAACGGTAAAGGTCGCATAGCCTGGACGCGCACGAGTGTCGTTGCCGACATCGCACACTGCCCATGGCCGTAGCGGCGGTGATTTGTTAAGAATCACCGTGTCTAGGGCGCAGCATATGGAAGGCGGAGCCCACCCCTCTCCTTCCGCTGCCTTGAACCTTCCCTGAGTTTTAGTCAGGTACCCATTTACTGTTGGGTGGACAGAGGGAGTTTTCAGACCCGAAAATTCGCATGCCGTAAGTAGGATCGAATAAGTTTTTGTTCTTCTTTCAGCCTTGATGCCATAACCTCTGATGATTGCTTTGAAAGATTAAAGTCTTTTATCAAATCGCTTAGTTCTTCCTGATTGCATAACTTGGGCATCTGAGAGCTGCATAAAAATCAGGATCATCAGGTTCCTCAATAGAAGTTCTTCAATCATCCAGTTCCATAGTGCTTTTGTGGAGGCTAGGCAAAATGGTGGACACATCACGGTTATTAAGGCATTTCCGGTTTGATGTTTCAATAATCATTGTACAACTTGTTACAGGAATAAGAATTGATTTGGTCAACTAACAAATTAAACGGTTAAAATAAATTTATGGAATAAATAACTTTACTAACTTAGATCTCAAAGGAAATGTACATCAAGCTGAAATAACTATGTTAACTAGATATCTTTGTCTTGTATAACAGCAGGAGAATCACATGGAAAATGAGTTCATTCTAATACAATCTCCTAATAAAAATATCTACAGGAATCATTCAAACTATACAATTTAACTTTATATGATTCATATAAAAGCTATCAATTCTATTGGAAACAGTGAAAACTTATTAAAAAACACATTATACAATGAATCTAGCATCGTACAACGAGCCAAAACATGAAAAATAAATCAATTTTAAAGGCAAGAAACCTTGACCTGACACATCAAACCAATGCAATAAAACCAAGGCTAAAAAACACTCGGGGATAAGGGGTTATGAGATGGATAGATTGAGCGCTGAATGATGTTTAATACCATGAGAGGATTGAAAATCGCCACATACTACCCACTCAAAACAACAGCCGATCTAGAACAAAACAATCATTCTCCCTTTGTCAGAAACATCGATCATAAAATGCGAACACTAAAGGACAAAATGGAGGTTGGAGGCAATAGTTACGAGGCTGCCGAAAGTAAACCCGATGTCCATGAATTATCTCTTTTAGCTAAACGAACTTATTTCATTAATTTGATGTGTCTATTTACGGCATATCGACCCTTTTTGGGTTCGGGAATACGCCCTCGACAATCAGTCGAACAGTGACATTTTTGCTGTCGCGCTGAGGTATAATCCTGTTCATTCACAGGAAGTCCACCCTCCCAGGAGTTACCTTCTCTTTTAGAATGGGTTAGTTTATTGCTAATCACCCGAGGATCCCCTACCGGGGAATACCGACGGGACTTCTCTAGAATTTTTTGTAGGCCAGAACGTGCTAATCCTAGTGCGCTGGCTTTTGAAAACCAAGCCTGAGCTTGAGTTTAATCTTCTGGAGAGGAGGTTAATAAAATGCGTATTGGAAACAATTATTTGTTTACTAGCAGGGCTATCTAGCGTTGCCCGGGAGAGTAATAATTTATTGTTATCAATAGCAATTGATTGTCACACACGAGGTAAATTTTAATGTAAAAACCAAAACGATAATTGAGTTAAAACTTATAAATAAAACAAAAACAAAACAAAAAAAAACAACAAATACGCGAGTAAAGTTTTCGAAAGAACAAAAAAAATTCGCAAGTAAGTTTTACTTAAAAAAAATAAACCAATCCGTCCATTCTCCTGAATCTGTGAATAAAACATTTTTGTGCCCCTAAATTAATTCTTATTTTATTCAGAAAAATATTAAGAACAAGGGAATATTTTTTGTGTCTATTAAATGTTGGGATTTTTCCCGCTGAAAATGGAGGACGAAGCCTCAAGTCCGCTGGTTGATAACTTGGCTGCAATGTACGTGACCGAACAAGAAGAAGGAAGACAAACAACGTAATAGATTGTGAAGGATATTTATATAAAAAGAGGGGGAAAAGGAAGAGAAGAAAGTTGTTTGCAAAAGAAGTGTCTTTTGCGGACTCACTGAATGCTAGTCATCTGTTAATGGGATTCTTTCTGGTAACATTGGATTGTCCTTGTAAGTTGCTTCTTTATGGCAGAAAAAGGGGGCTGGGCACACGCAAGGTGTGAAAGTATGGAGGCTCCGGAACGGGTTGATTAGCCTAAATGTTCGAAAGGGGCCTTATCATTTAGGCCATATGTGCGTAAACGTACGCTAAAAAAAGGGGGTGCCCTTACGCAGCTAAAGGCAAACGGTGTTGCTCGCTGGGCTGCTGGAATCAAAGAGGCCGAGGTTTTCAAAATTGGCGCTCTCTAGTGTTTTCTGCAGTGAATGAAACAGTGGTCTGCGATTGGCTGATTTTCATCCAATCACAGGGCACTTATAATTCACTCCGCTTAATAATTCCCATATTCTCCCCTCACACAAAATTGCAATAATCATTGCAACATAATTTGCCATAGTTGAAAGTAGGTTTTTACTGACAAAGGAAAGGGGCAGGAATTTGCCAAAATGTTACAAAATGATTCCTTTTTTGAAAAAGGGGCAGACAACTTGCCAGCGTTCTACAAATGAATTCCTTTTGAAAAGGGGGCAGACAATTTGCCAAAGTTTTACAAAATGAAATTTTTTTTTTTGAAAAGGGGGCAGACAATTTGCCAAAGTTTTACAAAATGAAATCTTTTTTTTTTTGAAAAGGGAGCAGACAATTTGCCAAAGTTTTACAAAATGAATTTTTTTCTGAAAAGGGAGCAGACAATTTGCCAAAGTTTTACAAAATGAATTTTTTTTCTGAAAAGGGGGCAGACAATTTGCCAAAGTTTTACAAAATGAATTTTTTTTTTGTGAAGGCAGTAATAGCCCGTGTCATTTTCAAACCTGTTGTTTTTTAAGGCAGTGATAGGTAAGGGTGACAAGTTGTAACTTAAAACCCTCCCCAAAGACAAGAAAGTTCCAACATGAACATTTTTGAAAAGAGGCATATTTGCCATGCAATGGGTTGTTCTTTGAATTGCAACAAGTTAAGGCAATTTAGGATTTTAACCTTTTAAAAGGTTTTTTTTTTGATAATTAACTTAGTAATATATGTAAGGGTCGTCCTGAGAGTTGCCTTTTCCCTTGATTCCTCTGTTTCGCCTAGGGCGTTGCGAAGTGTGGCTAGAAGTAGTGTCTGGATCTGCGATTTGTACTGACTCAGACGTATTAGCTCCCCCTCACCAGGTGGATCTGAGCTATGAACAGTATTAGGGTGGTGAGCATGTGTCAATGACAGCTCCAGTGGATACAACAACTTGATGGAATGAATCTGAACAGAGCCGTCACCTCTTTTTACCCTTACGGAACGAACTTTGCCATCATCACCCACTATTAACTCCAGAACTCTTCCCAGGAGCCAAAATGGTCTAGTTTTAGCAGGGTTCTTCACTAGAACAACATCATCAATACTAATTTTGTTTTGAAAATCAACCTCGTGCAAGTCTCTACACTGCTCCATCAAACTGAGTAGATAATCCTGATACCAAAGCTCGCGAAATCTGGACAACATAGAGTCACGAACTTCAATGGATCTGACTACATCTAATCTTGAAGGAGGATCGGATTTCCAAACATCCTGATCATCCAGCTTCAGTGCGAGTCCCAGGTTAGCATTAGGACGAAGGAAGCAATTGGGAGTAATTACTTCGAGGCCTGAATCCGAAGAACATCTATAAGTGAGAGGTCTTGGTTTATGGCACTCTGAACATCCGAGATTACGGTGAGGAAGTCGAAATAATTAATTCGGGAACGACCAATCGTTTTATACAAACATGATTTAATAGTTCTGATCATGCGTTCCCATGTACTCCCAACCCAAGCAGCATATAGAGGTATTCTGATATGCTTGATATTATACACCTGGAAGTGTTCACTGAACTCCGAGGAGGCATAGGCTTCCTCCATAAGATTACAGCCTGCTATAAATGATTTGACATTGTCGCTGTAAATATGAGATGGAATCCCATGTATATTCGTGAATCTGATCAGAGCCAGAATAAATGAGTGGGTACTCATGTCTTTAATCAGCTCTATATGTACTGCTCTAATGTTGAGGCAAGTAAATATGAGCATATACATTTTAGTAACCCCCTGATCACCCTTTATCCAAATATGTCCGGTGTAGTCAATCCCAGTGTGTAAAAAAGGTTTAATGAGATTGACGCGGTGTTTGGGCAGATTGGTAACCTTAGGATACTTAAATGCTAAATTATTAAACTTTTGGCACAAGACACACCTAGAAATAACTTTTTTGACGGCCTGTCTTGCCCTGGGTATCCAAAATCCTGAAAGGCGGATTTTGTTCAATGTTGACTGAATGCCTAAATGTTTACATCTTTTGTGGTATTCCACAACAATAAGTACAGTCAACTCATGATCCTTAGCCAATAGAACAGGGTTTATAACCTCATAGTCATAGGTAGTGGTCCTACCCATTCTACCCTTGGTCCTGATTATCTCCCTTTGATCTATGAATAGATTCAAATTCTTTACCAGTTCAGGTACCTTTTTACCTAGAGGAGATTGAAGATAAGCAAATTCTGCAGGAAAGCTTTGTAGTTGCATTACCTTAAGCAGATAAATGTTGGCATCATCGTTAGGGTCCTGATCTAATTGCTTTAGCTTATTACGGATCCTAAAGATATTGGCGGTAACCTTGACAAATTTATTGAAGTCAGAAAATTTATTGAACGGTACCACCGGTTGAGGTTCAACTTTGGTTACAGTGCAATTCAAAGAAGTGGATTGCACAATGGACTTATTTTGTGGACTTAGGCACTGAAGTTCACTGGACGGCCATTCTATGGGACTTTTACTGAGCCATTCAGGCCCCCGCGTCCAACGGTTTAAATTCTGTCTGAGCTTTTCCAAAGTTATCCCTCTTGTGAGCAAGTCGGCAGGGTTATGCTCTGTAGGAACACATCTGAATTTTACAGATAAGGATTTCTTTTCCTTTAGTTCTTCTATCATTTGTTGAATATCTCTAAGTCTGTTTCTTACAAACAGATTCTTGGTTTTAATGTTGTCTGACAGGAGCCATGACAACACAACCTGTGCATCCACTGATATCACAACGTCTCCAATCTTAATTTTGGAGTAAGCCTTCAACAGAGGGAGTAAACACTTGATGGCCAGGAACACAGCCAACAGTTCAAGTGTGGGTAAGCTTTTAGGTTTCATAGGAGCCACCTTAGCTTTTGAAAATACCAGGTGGGACTCCCCGCCTTGTATGCAATAAACTGTAAACCCGTAAGCTCCCTTGGAGGCATCGCAAAATATATATAAATCAGCAGGACAGTCCTCACTGACTACAAATCTGGGGAACCGCAATGAGTCAAGTTGGGACAGATCACGTGCCAAGGCAGACCATAAGGTCAGAAATTCTTCCGGCACAGCATCATCCCAGGCCAATTTTTGAGACCACAAGTCTCTCAAGAGCAATTTACCTCTGATTGTAACAGGCAAACACAAGGATAGGGGATCGAAAACCCTTGCTATTTGGGATAATACGCCCCTCTTAGTGTTAACCGATGGATCAATAGGGGACCCTGCAATCTGAAGAGTGTCTTCACGCGTGGAATACTTATACCCCAAAACCTTTTCGAGTTCACAACCATGCTCTACGAATTTTTGGTCCTTTATCATTAGGGTTTTGAGTTTTTCACAATTCGTATTCCACGATCTAAGGTTGAAATGACCTTTTTCCATACGGTTGTTGGCCTTAACATATAGATCCGATAACACCTCAGCAGAGTTACCAGTCTTAATCAGGTTATCGACATAGAAATTTTCCTTCAACATTTCAGTACAGGAATCAGAGGGAAACTTGCACGCATGGTGCTTTATTATAAAGTTTAAGATGAAGGGGCTGGCGTTAAACCCAAAAATGATCGTGGTATACCTAAAACAAACCAGCCTATTACCCTCCTTCATAAAAAAAACAAAATCTGTTACGATCCTTGGGGCACCTCAGCTTAATCATAAGAAAGGCTTTACGTATGTCGGCCAACATTACATACTTATTGGACCTAAACTGTAACAGTAACTCTAGCATATCTCCCATTAGATTTATGCCAGGATAAGCAGCCTCATTTAGGGAGCATTTCCCATTAGTTTTTAGGGAGCAGTTAAAAACGGGCCTAATCTTTGTAGTGGTCTGCTCCTCTGTCTTGAAAACAGGCCTATGGGGTATCCAAACATGCCTTGAAAAATCTTCAGGTGCTACATCAAAGCGTTCAATGATACCCTCACGCTCTTGCTGATGAAACACCTCCACATAATCCTCAAGTAATTTTTGTTGTTCTAGTTTGTTAACAACTCTGTTTAACACAGATAGAGCAACTCTGTGGTTAGAAGGTACAGACTTTATTTTGTCCTCGTGCCAGGAGAGTTCAATATGATACGTACTGTCCCTAAATTCGATGGAGTTTTCAAACTCCATTATCTTCCTTTTATCATAGTCAGAAATATCTTCCAGTGGTATTCCCAGAGAATCCACATGGAACATTTTTTCTAAATTCCTTTCTACCTGACTTTCTTCGAAAATTTCAGCGAAGGGGTCAGGGTAAGTCTTTTTGGGGTTCAGAACAAAATTGACTCTAATGTCTGAGCATGAAGAATATTCAGACACCATGGCATGATAATTATGTTGAAGACCTCTCCCCTGTGGTTCAGGAGGGGTGATCTGATTATCATACAAAAAATGTTGGCTGTTGCCTAGGGGAGAAATGCCTGTAGGAAACTCCCAAGCACAGCCCCTCATGCAGTCCACCATTTTAATATTTTTCATGAACTGAATCACATCGACACCCAAAAGGCCATGAACTCGTATGTCACTTTTTCCATGCAGAAAAGCCAACTTATATTTCAAACTAGTCAAGTTGCTTTTAACAGATTTGAAATTATCAAATCTGAGATTCATGTTGAACTCATCGTCGATAAGAACAGGCAGGGACAAGGAATTTCCCTTATTTACCTCAACACCCACTACGACTTGGTTCAACCTTTTTTTCTTAGACCCTAGGAAGGTCCTAACATCATATTCCACTGGAGAGAGGAAGGACTCATCACACCCCAATCTGTCTATCACCTGCCTACAGAAATACGTTCTTTGACTCCCTGTATCAAAAAGGCAGTTGAATTTATGTTTACGTTTCCCTTTCGAGATTGTAATGGCCACCACTGGTAAAATGTAAGTCTGTTCCCGGATGCCAGTGTTCGTACACATATGTGTGGAAACAGAATTGCCTTTATTATTAAAGGACTGTTTGCATAGAGGGCTTATATGAGCTCTAGATTTGCAAAATCTGCATGCATGTGGCAACTTATTTTTCTGGTCGGGGCAGCTATCCGTTTTATGGTTTCCGCCTGCACAAAGGAGGCAGAGATCAAGTTCCTTGCATCTAGAACGCCTAGATTCATAGGAGGAGTACCTAACACAACGACCCATGAGGTGTCCGTTGACGGTACAAAGTCTACAGTGGGTAACAGACTTGCTGGCCCCTGTAGTAAAATTTTCCAATGTAGAAGCACTGGGTTTGTAAACATTGCTCTTAAAATATTCCTGCCGTGACTTAACTCAATTTTGACGGTGAGGAATATTATTATTATTTTTGGGTTGCCTAGTTCTTTGTAAGGTTTTTATAACCTCGTTATAACTATCAAAAATCTGATTGATTTTTGGATAGTTGTTGTTAAACTTCCTAATTACCTCCTTCTGAAAAATTGGAGGCAATTTGGCAAAAATAATATGGCTCATTAACTCAAAGCCGGGAGAATTTTCATTAAAAAAATCCAAGTCAAATGAGGATTTTAATTCCGATAAATCGGCCATGACACCAGATAAAAATTTCCTTACATTTGTAAGTTCTGGATCATATTTGGGACTATAGTCTAATATCTGCCTAAATATTTCATCTATAATGAAAGGCACGTCCAAAAAATTATTTTTTAACAACTCAATGGCTACGTCATAGTTGTCGTCCTCAAGAGAGAGGTTAGAAATCAACTGTGAAGCGTAGCCGGTCAAAAAACCTTTTAAGAGAGAAAGCTTCACCCTTTTGTTTTTAACCGAGGTGACACAATTCTCAAATTGAGCCAAGAAATTCTTGAATTCAAATTTCCCTAACTCCTCTCCCGAAAATTTCGAGCATTGTATTTTCGGCACGTGTGTATACAGGTATTGTTCTGTAGCGCCATTTTGAACAGGAGAGATAGAGGCAGGGGGAGAAGGAACCGATATCATATTTTCTATATCCGAAATTTTCTCAGACACATACGAAATAAATTCGGCCTCTTCAACTTCCGACTCAAGCAAACCACTGTTTTCCAAGACAATATCTGCTTTATAGCAAACTTCACTTATCTTAGTGTTTGCTGAATCCAAGTCAGACATCCATTTGCTAATCACCTCTTGCTGTCTTACGAAATAAGATTTGTTAAGGAAATCTTTACGTATCATAATATCCAATACGGAGGTGATTTTCCTTTTAAGGGACTCTCGCGAGAACAATAAGGATTTAACCCCTTTTAAATCTCTAAAGTCGGTCATAATGCCACGGTAAGGAAAGAGGAACACTTCTTCTAAGGGACTTTTTATACGTTACACCGGGCGACCGTATAACACCGTTTGTAACTTTTAAAACTGTAAACAAACAGGCTTAAAACAAGTAGCGAAAGCTATTGAATGAATACACCACAAGCACCAAAGGGAAACAAACAAAAATACGAAAAAAGCCAATCTAGTTTTTAAGCAAAAGACAAATCATCTCCTTCAAGTCGAGCCACGTCACGTTAAGCCTTATGATCTTCTACTTCAACGCAGGATTTAACCTGCAAAACGCGAAAGAGTTCACGCTCGCAAAATGCGAATAAAAGTTATCTTAATAATGCCAAAGTAAAGGCATTACTTCTTTTGCAAAATGTTGGGATTTTTCCCGCTGAAAATGGAGGACGAAGCCTCAAGTCCGCTGGTTGATAACTTGGCTGCAATGTACGTGACCGAACAAGAAGAAGGAAGACAAACAACGTAATAGATTGTGAAGGATATTTATATAAAAAGAGGGGGAAAAGGAAGAGAAGAAAGTTGTTTGCAAAAGAAGTGTCTTTTGCGGACTCACTGAATGCCAGTCATCTGTTAATGGGATTCTTTCTGGTCACACTGGATTGTCCTTGTAAGTTGCTTCTTTATGGCAGAAAAGGGGGGCTGGGCACACGCAAGGTGTGAAAGTATGGAGGCTCCCGGAACGGGTTGATTAGCCTAAATGTTCGAAAGGGGCCTTATCATTTAGGCCATATGTGCGTAAACGTACGCTAAAAAAAGGGGGTGCCCTTACGCAGCTAAAGGCAAACGGTGTTGCTCGCTGGGCTGCTGGAATCAAAGAGGCCGAGGTTTTCAAAATTGGCGCTCTCTAGTGTTTTCTGCAGTGAATGAAACAGTGGTCTGCGATTGGCTGATTTTCATCCAATCACAGGGCACTTATAATTCACTCCGCTTAATAATTCCCATATAAAAGTGAAATCAATTCTTTCCTTTAGTTCTTATTTTCAGTCATTAAGATTAAGCATCCTCTTCTTTGCTCATAAAAATAAATTTGCATACGTGATCATTGAAGCGAGCCGGACACACGTACGTTCGCGTGTATTATGTAGCTGATTATTGAAAACAAGTTGCCATGTTACGAAGAACTGAATAAAAGTTAAGGGTACATACCTTTCTTAAAAGTATTAGTGCGTAAATTACCATAATAGATCTGATTGCATTTGAAACCCGCATAACAATTCCATTGGTCGCAACGGTATACATAAAACTAATCACTGTTGTTGTGGTAAGTATATACAGATTAGTGTTGGATGAGAAGTCGCACGTTTAAAAATACATCAAATCTGAAAGCTTTGAAAGCTTTTAAAGAAGAGAAATACAAGAAATAAGGCAATTCTGTTTTCATCCGACATTTTGTAACGACAACAAAGCTGGAACCTGAGACTTCGTGGCACCTGATCCGCCATTACGCCTCCTCGGAGACCCTCTAGCGTCTTTCTAGATTCTGTAAAAGCAAGGACGTATAAACTAATTAAAAGTTCGGCGAATGCAGCCTAACCAAATTGGCAATTAGGGTAAAGAAACGCCGTGTTTGTTGAAATAGCAGTGTCGAAGAGGACCGAAGCAGTCATGAAGGTGCATATACCAACATCTGGGTTGACTTACCGTCTTGAAAAAGAACAGCTGGTCAAAAGTGTCAAGACCGACAACTCTGTACTGTTGATTTTCAAGGAACTTAAGTAATAACAGTTAGTTTTTTTACCAGCATAAACCAGATCAACCTTCTATGTTAGAGAACTTCAAAGATGAAGATTATTGATAATTCGTATTATCATATCTGTTCCTATTTACTTATCTCCCCACAACAGCAGAGTTAGACACAAGGTCTGGTTTAATGTGAGGAAATCCAGCTCCCCACAAAGGGGCACTCTGGATTGGAACAAAAATAAAAATTGCCTCAGTCTAGAAGGACTTCTCATCATTGACCGAAGACAGAATAGACTAAGCGTAGCATCAGAACAGATACTACACTTTGCATTATTTATTTGCAGAAAATATAAAAATATACACTTAAAACAAATTAGGCAGAAGGCCATAGAACGTGTGTGTGTGGGGGGAAATAGGGGGTCGTTGGTTATCCTTTGTCTATAGTTATAAAAATGTATATTCTACTCTTAACTAGAATCATCTCAGTCATCACAACACCACATTTACATTAGGGACCGTCCTACTTAACATATCTCCAATTTGGTCTAAAATGTTATTGTTTATAAATATACATATATACAAAGATTTAATTGGATAAAATGGGGATTGGGGAAAGGATAACAAAAGAAAAATAATTTGGTTAGTAAGATCGTTCCGACCCTTTCTAAATAATAGACTGTTCACTGTTTTCCAGTTTGTTCAGAACCGAAAGCAAGCAGGTACATTTTGCTCCTAGCCAAAAGGCCAAGAAATAGTATTTTTTTTATATAAAAGGTTCAGTCCGAAATGCCCCTACCAGTTCACTATCCGACATGAAGACGTCTTGCGTCGAGTTTGAAAGAATTACATCCCTTTGATTGAGCGCACGCGTATGGGTAGAGATACGCTCGGGATAACTGAAGATGAAACAAGCAAAATTATCATAGATGTAATTAGTCATTAAGTTATACTAATAGCAAAGAAATACGCAGTAAAATATAGCTTAGTCCTGGGATTGAGTTATGTTTTAATTGTCCTAATAGGCTGTAAATTATAATCATATAAACAAGTCACCTATCTGTTTCTTAGCTATCTATATATTTCTTTCGCCCTTTCTCATCTACATATATGTAGATTCAAACACTCTCTGATATATCTGATCTGTGAGTATTTAGAACTCTTCTTTTTTCTGCGGCGTTATCTAGTTTATATACGTGTGTTTGTACACACCACAACGCCTATGTCAATTAGATGACAAAATAATCAATTTCTTTACTTTTACATTAGAATAATACAGATAATAATACTTCTATATAAAAAAAATAAAAATAATAATAACAATAACAATAACAATAACAATAATAATAATAATAATAATAATAATAATATGAATAATAATAATAATAATAATAATAATAAAAATAATAATAATAATAATAATAATAATAATCATAATATTAATAATAATAATAATAATAATAATAATAATAATAATAATAATAATAATCATAATAATAATAATAATAATAGTAGTAGTAGTAGTAGTAGTAGTAGTAGTAGTAGTAGTAGTAGTAGTAGTAGTAGTAATAATAATAATAATATAATAATAATGATAATGATAATGATAATGATAATAATAATAATAATTAAAAAAAAAAATGCCTGGAGATATTCGGAATAGCCCCCAACATTCAAGCAGCTTTAAAGAATATCATGAAGAATTGGGAAACCAATTTATCTTCAGGAGCTGTTGCATTAGGTAAAGTGAAAATCAGGAGAGTGAGTTTCCAGGGCGATATCTTTCCCCTTTGCTTTTTTCATTAGTTTGATCCCAATTACGCTTCTCTTGCGTAATGTGAAGGCAGGATATGGACTTGACCTGAAGGTTTTTGGAAAGAATGAAACCTAACTTGATACCCTAATAAATACGGTTAAATTATTTAGTGACGACATACGTATAGAATTTGACATCACTAAATGTGCCATTCTTGTTATAAAAAGGTGTAAACTTGTCAACTCAGATGGCCTTAAACTCCCAACACCAGATCTGATAAAGAGTGTAGGCAGTGATAAGGGGCTACAAATACTTGGGAATACTGGAAGCGGTTAAGATTAAAAACAATGAAATAAAAAAACAAGGTCACAGCTAAGTACAACAGAAGAGTAAGGATTATTCTTAAATCACACCTCCACAGTCGAAATCCAATCTATGCTATCAATGCCAAAGTAGTAGCTATCATTCGATATACTGCCAGTATATATGACTGGAATGTAGATGAACTAAAATGTTTGGATACCAAAATACGGAAAATGCTTACAATTTATGGAGCTTTTGCAAAGAAAGGAGATGCAGATCGATTGTATCTACCTAGAAATGGAGGTGGTCGAGGTCTACTTAGTGTTGAAGATGTTGTCTATATAAATATATTTCTGAAAGTAATGAGATTCTCCGTAAAGTGAAAAGAGAGGAAATACTAAGAACTGGGGTGGAAAAGAATCAAAGGTTACAACAGAGAGGGTTAAAATTATTTGAAAAGAAACTACACAGTGTATTGTTTAAGAAAACTGCATTTAGAGATAATTACAGCTGGAATTGATTGGTCAGAGGTGATCTCAAAAGATCGACTGAGAGAACCTTAAGAGCAGCCCAGGAACAAGTCACTCGCACTTGGCCCATCAAACATTACATTGACAAAACAGAATCACCGATGTGCCGATTGTGTAATGACAGGGAAGAAACCTTAGCATATATTGTATCTGAATGCCCAATGCTAGCACAAAATCAGTATGAAAAATGGAGATACAACAAAGTCGCTTAGGTACTACACTGAAATATATGCAAACTTTATGAATTTGACCACAATGAGAAGTGGTATGCGCATAAGCCAGAAGTGGTACAGGAGAACGACAAAGCCAAACTTCTTTGCGACATGCGCATACAAACTGATAAGGTTCTTGAACATTCCAAACCCGACTAAATATTTCTAAACAAAAATAATAGAACTTGCTTAATCATTGATATAACTTTCCTCTTCGATACCAGAGTGCAGGAGAACGGACATGAAAAAATATCAAGATGTAAAATGGGAATTAGTTAAACTATGGAAATGTAAGGAAGTGAAGGTGATACCTGTCGTTATTGGAACGCTTGAAACCATAACGAAAAGCCACCATAAATGGCTTAAACAGATTGACAAGACAATTTTTTCCAATTCTGCAAAAGGCTTGCCTGTTAGGAACGGCGAAAGTGATAAGGTTCAGCTTGAATATCTAAAGTTAAGGGAATTGACTTGATGTTAAAAAAAAACCTAACTAAAAATATCCAAAAGTTGAGACCACTATGAAATAATAATAATAATAATAATAATAATAATAATAATAATAATAATAATAATAATAACTGCAAGAATTTTCATTTAACTGCCCCTCCCCCAAATAAGGATGGCACCAGCCTTGGCTCATACCACACAATGGGCATGAAGGACCAAGAAGGATTGAAAAACTGAGGAAGGAGGGCACTAACCAGACTTCTACTAGAAGAGTGCGGAGAATATTGAGCCCTTGGGGAGACCTATTGCCACCCAAATAACAGGGAAGACGAAGGGTCATTGCCAGCAAGAAATCAATGGTATGCGGATTCTGGGGTAAGCAATGTAATTTGCAATGGTTCTCGAAAGAGGTGGTGAGTACTGGAAGTCTGTGGAGACTTGTTTTTACTCGAACTCCAGGGAACACCACCAGTTATTATAAGTAAGCAACCACTGATGATGACATGTGTGAGAACTCCTAGTGAGTTGATAATAATAATAATAATAATAATAAGAAGAAGAAGAAGAAGAAGAAGAAGAAGAAGAAAAAGAAGAAGAAGAAGAAGAAGAAGAATAAGACAAAGAAAAAGAATTGGTCTTAAAAGATATGTCACAGTTTATGAATTTTCGAATGAAATCAAAGTAGAATAAATATTGGTAGTGGTTGTGACCCAACGGGTCACGGATGCGTCTAGTGTCTCTCTAAATATGACGTTGATTTTGATGGAATGTTTGAATAATAACATATATTTTCTCGTAATATTCAGTGTTAAAATATTTGCATATTTCGATGATATGTGATGCGACTTATGCCCTCGTCATCTGGCAGTGTCAGCAGAGATCGTACGCGATGAAAATACGCCGATTTTCACGACATATTTGCATTAGAACCAATCGCCATGGAGACGAGTGGAGTGATAGGCCCCACCACGCGAGACTTCCTCAACAGGCTTGGTATATTAATGACGCGCCACATCGTGAATTGACCTAGCTTTACGAGCGCCTTTCAATCGCCACTGTTCGAGGAAGTTCCTTGAGCTGCTCTAGGCTTGCCAAGCCAGAATCACATTCGATGAGACTTCCTGATATTCGCATATTGATTTTAGAAAAGGGACATTTTATTAATTAAGACCTAATAGTTGCTGTTGAATAAATCTTGTTTACGTAGCAACAAATATATATTTAAAAGTTTTGCAGGAACTTTTTGAAAATGCACATTTCACACTTTTTGAATATTGAAATGAATTATTTTCTTTTAACAGGGAACTGCTGTGTAATAACATTATTATTTTTCAGCTAAATAAATATTTGATTGTTTATGTACGCATTTCTAATATATATACTGCAGAAATCTTACTTATTAGAGAGTGCAATAGTTCAATTCCACGTTTATCCAACTTTGAATCTGTAAATAAAGTTTGTCATTTTGTTTTAATTGATGAAGTTGAGATTTATCAACGCAAGTTATGACTGATGAACAAAGTAAGATTCTATTTTATTTGTATTCAATATGATTTAATCTAGCGAATTCGGTGTTTTATTTTCTATGTCTGCACGTGCTGAAAAAGTTCAATATGGATACAGAAAAGTTTTGCACCACTTTTATGTCTCCGTACAAATATTAAAATCAAGATATAATACTACTAAACGTCATATCTCGAATATTTTGGATTAAAATCCATAACACGATTTTGATTCTAGGAATATCTCTAAAATTTAAGGCTCGAACTTAAAAGGAAATTGAATTCAAGGAATCCTGCTTCATTGAATGTCTAATGACTATGGATCAAATTCAATGCAAATCTGAAATATTTGAATTTCAAATTGGAGGTGGTTCCCATATTATGCTTTGAAACACCCATTTAAATATGTGCAAATAAACTGAAATCTCAGGAATATTTATTAATTGATGTCTAATACCAATATTTAAAATTTCACAAAATGTATATGACTTTTCACAAAACGCTTTCACACCTCTCTGTCTCTTTTCATGAAATTAAATTGAACTAAATGTAGTCTACATTATCCACACTTACGGCTAAAAGATGTGTCCCAAAATCCATAATGATCGGTTAATTAGTTAAAGAGTAAATCATATAAATAGAAATATATAAACATATAGACATACGTATATTTATATACATGCACCCCCTTTGATGTGACCATGTTACTCATCGCTTTGCCAAGAATGTATATTCCAACATTCTCAATGATCCGTTAATAAGTTTAGAAAGTCATCCTGTACACACACACATTTTACTGGAAGTAAAGCACGTGCACGCAAACACACACACACATTTTACTGGAAGTAAAGCACGTGCACGCACACAAATTTTACTGGAAGTAAATAACGCGCGCACACACACACACACACACACACACACATATATATATATATATATATATATATATATATATATATGCATATGTATATATATGTGTGTGTTTCTATATATATACATGGATATATATGCATATATACATGCATATATATATATATATATATATATATATGTATATAGTTAATAGAGAAACAAATTAATGACATATTCATTTATATCCGTTCCAAGAATTAAACATCAATACAGTTATGTGTACGATCGTTTCCGAGGCGTCTTCATCAGCACATGGTATAGACAGTAACAATTCTGAAGTAAAACACATTTATAATAGTTAAAATTCATAAATTACACACACACGAATATATATATATATATATATATATATATATATATATATAATTATTTAAAATAATATTTTCAAATCAACCAATATACACGTGTGTTTCATGTGAAACCTGCAATTATTAGTATGGGAGGAAACAATCCCTGCCGATCACACGTTTTGAACCCTAATACAAAAGTCATAATTTACTCAGTAGTCGTAGCACGTACCTATGTGCCCACCATGCATTGCCTAAAATCAGAGAGTTAATTAAAGTCTAAATGAAAAATTCAGCGGCCATGTTAGCAAGTCGTCAAGAGAACTCAATAGGCGAGGCCTAGAATATCGCGTTACGCTCTAAATAACGGCTGGTTCTTAACTTACTGAAAGTGCTCAATCTAGCGAGAGCTTTGAATAATTATTATTTATAAACAATATTCAAATTAACCTATATCCACGTGTTTCATGCTAAACATGCAATCATCAGTATGGAAGGAGCGCTTACTGATTTGACCGCCCCGCATTGCCTAGAAATGGGAGAGTGAATTAACTCAATAGACTGGGTCTAGAGTGTCGCATTACGTTATAAATAACGGCTTGTAGTAAACCTACTTAAAGTGCTCAATCTAGCGAGAGTTTTAGATAATTATTTACAAATAATATTTTAATATTAACCCATATACACTCGTGCTTTATACCAAACCTGCAATCATCAGTATAGAGTGAGACAATCCCATGTCGGTCAACGGTTCGAACCCCAACACGAAGGTCATACT
The DNA here is from genome assembly GCA_963556195.1 of Sepiola atlantica. NCBI lineage: Eukaryota > Metazoa > Mollusca > Cephalopoda > Sepiida > Sepiolidae > Sepiola > Sepiola atlantica. The sequence continues at coordinate 196,388,080 of OY744520.1, read as the reverse complement.
TGACTCATTAGTCGGAGCGCGCGTGCGCGTCTGTGTCGTTGATGAATTGTAAGTATTATAAATAGTGAGAGAAATTGATTTTTTTAGAAAAAGGTGAGATAAACTTGAGAAGCATATAGGGATTTTGTTGAATGCGAAAAAAAGAACGGAAGAAGAATGGAAAAGAAGAAACATGAAAAAGAAGTAAAACGAAATGACCCGCTCTCTTCTTCTTTCTCTCTTCTCTTATCTCCCTTCTGTAATTATGTCTTGGAAAATCTTATTGGACTTTTCTAATGGAAGCCAGAGATCAAAGACTTCACAACATCAGAGAAACACAATCCTGTTATGAATGCCAACTTTTTTCCAATTAACAGCCAAAATTTAATTTTAAACCAACCGTAACAGGAAATAACTATCTAATATAACGATCGCAAATTCAAACGGTAAATGGAATTGATAATTGAAATACTAGGAAAATGGAATTATAAGAACATCGGAGCTTTTATGTTCGTCAAAAGTAAATTAAATCCTGATGTGCACTAAAAATGCAAAGTTCAATTTTGAAGGCAAATAGGTTAGACCTTGAATACAATAATGTTATTAAATGCAAATGGAATAAAGAGAAAGCAATCAACTTCATGAAAGTGTATTTCCATATATCTCTCTTTTCCCCGTCTTCTCTCTCTCCCCCTCTTTCTCTCTTTCTCTCTCTCTCTCTCTCTCTCTCTCTCTCTCTCTATATATATATATATATATATATATATGATTATTTTTATCTACACAGACATGTACAAATCCTGATTCAAACAATTTAACTTGGATTCCGGGTTTTCGTATTGTTATATATAATGGAAAACAAGAAGGTTCTTTCCAAATATGATCTAAAGTTACGATCGGATTCTAACTCTGCCTGATGAGATTTATAATAGCTGTTGATCGATAACATCGACATGCCAGTGTCGCAGATTTTGTACATGTCTGTGTAAATAAAAATAATCATATATAAAAGCTCTATTTGATATCGAGCACTTTTTATTAATCCGGTTGAAATTCTTTGGATTACTATTCTGTGGATGTTTACCTAGATTATTACTATCATTATATATATATATATATATATATATATATATATATATATATATATATACTATGTATTTATCCAGCATTCTTACATTTAAGCAAACATTGTTGTAAATAAGCGAATTCTTTGTTTAATTATACTTTAAAAATTTTTTTATGTTTCTAATGTTCTTTTTTGTGTTAAAATCAAAAATCATTTTTATTTAAAAATAAAATAAGTACTCGAAGCTATATTTATCCAAAACCAGCAACTCACAATTAATAGTATTATCTATGAAATCAGTAACTGTATTTTAAAATGCTTAATGTAATACAATTATATCTTGTAACGCTAATTCTGGCGTCGCGGAATTTAAATTGTTAATGTCTTTCCTGGAACTTTACGAGTCCGTTCTTTAGGCGTCTAAATGATTTCACGTGCGCGTCTTGACTGTCTTTTGAAATTCTCTTCTTTTATCCAGCTTTTTTGTTCAATTGTTTTTGCTACCTACAGACTCAAAGAAAAATTGAAAACGTTCATAGTACATATGGGACATACATTATTTTTTATTATTATTTTAACACAATAAAGATAATTTGCAATTTTTTTAAATAAAAAAATGTAATTAAGCGGGAGAATTCTGTTATTTTTTACAATGTTTGCTTATATATATATATATATATATATATATATATATATATATATTATAGAATTAAAAAAACAAATAACGTAATTTATATATATATATATATATATATATATATATTTATTAATAAAATCATTTTCATGAATATATGTCTCTGCGACTTTCGCCGTAACACGGCCTTAACGAAGGGTTGTTTACTTTCTTTTATTTTTCTTCCTCATTTTTCTAGTGTTAAAAAGTAAATTCACACGTGGTTCCAAGAGAGAAAGTTTCGTCTAGTCTCGTTGACGGTCCTACAGAAAGTGAACATTTAGATGTTTGTATTAACGCGTCAACGCTTATATGACATTGAAAGGGTGTACACATGTTTGAGAAAACGTGTTACGGCGAACGTCTCAGAGGCAGAACCAGATCTACTTGTTATTGAGCACTTTTTATAAACACTGCAGTTTCAATGGATTAACATCTATAGAAACAAATATAATGCATGTACTATATATATATATATATATATATATATATATATATATATATATATTATACTAAATATGAGTTAATCCAAGTTTATTTCCCTAGTGCTTTTTCCTATATATTTTAATTACACAAAATACATACTAAAACATTCATCAGTTTTGTGATTGACTTATGTTCGAAACAATCTTCCATTAAAACTGTTCTAATTAGTCCTAATTTGCAAATTACTCATGATGTGTCAATCTCTTACTAACTTTCTATTTCTTCCTTTTCAACCTCTATCACTACGTGTTGTTTGACACCACCAGATATTATTGTATACGTCGTTTATTACGTTCGCTTCCATATCTGTCTCTTTATTAACAACCGAAGGAAATGAAGAAAGTCAACAATAACAAGCTTGAAATATTCCATTATATATAACAATATGAAAACCCAGAATACTAGTTAAATTGTTTGAATCAGGATGAAGATATTTAAAAATTCAGTTAAATATTACAAAAATAAAAAAAAGATTAACATTTATCTCTTACTGCTCTCTCGCTCTCTGTCTTCCCCCCCCCTCTCTCTCTCTCTCTCTCTCTCTCTCTCTCTCTATATATATATATATATATATATATACGATAATTATCCACGGGCACGTGGTTCATCGTTTTATGACTCTTCAGCGTGGCTGAACCCAGCGTGATTCGAATCCGAGACCAAATGTCATTTGTTTTTAAAAATTTTGTTTGTAATAATTTTCAACGAATTAAATTTAGAGAGAGAGGGAGAAGGAGAGAGGGGGCAGAGAGACTGAAAGAAAGAGAGAGAGGAGATGAGAGATAGTAGAAAGAGGTTCATTTTTATATTGTCTCTTTCTCTCTTTCTAAATTGAATTCGTTCTAATGTATTTCTCTCTCTGTCTCTCTCTCTCTCTTCCACTCTCTTTTTCTCTCTCTCCCTCTCTCTCTCTCTCTCTTTGTTTTTCTCTCTCCCCCTCTTTTTCTCTGTCTCTCTCATCCCCTCTCTTTCTCTCCCTCCCCTCTCTCTCTGTCTCTCTCTCCCTCTCTCTCTCTCGGTCGAATTCGTCATCGGAGTCAATAAACTAAAACAACAGTGCTATGTGGCAATGATGCATTGATGCACTGTTTACCGCTATATATTCGGTGTGCAGTGTTCTAGTTTTGTCCCAACCCTAGCATCACTTTCCCTAAAGGGTGCGCCCTCTACTGTAAGTACCTGCTTCTAAAAAACGAAACGAAAAAACAAATGTCATTTGTCATGAAGCAAGCAAGAATAACTCGTATATTTCATACAAATCATCCTTTTTACATACAACAACTGATGTTTCGTTCCGCAATTATATCTCCGGTACAGATTTTCTGACCAGTAAACGTCACTGTTGGATTTTGTACATCACTCTTCGTATGTCTAATCTTGTGCACCATGTGTGTAAACTTGCTGCATCCTTTGGTTGCATCAACTCTGAAGTTCTTTCCATGTTTTATCGAAGCAGCACATGCTATTGTCCAGCGTAGTGTTCACAGCATAATAAAATAAATGAGGGTCCACTTCTTTATTAAACCCTGGCCAGTGGAAAACATTTCCTTGAACCGAAACACCAAGTCGCCATTAATATAAACCCTAACTTCCCCCCCTCCTTAAGGCCATACGCTAAAGTTTGGCTGGGAAAGAGGCCCTTCGATCAGTCATTTCTCGCTTGTTAGTTTAACAACCATACGAGACTTATTACCACTTGATCTCTCGCTCTCTATCTCTCTCTCTCTGATATTTATCTTGCCTTGTCATGGCGTTTATACCTTTGTTTATGTATGTATACACAGGAAAAGTGTGAGTAAGAGCGAGACATTAAATATTTGTGAGTTTTGTACAAGAGAGAGAGAGAGAGAGAGAGAGAGAGAGAGAGAGAGAGAGAGAGAGAGAGACATAATAAGTGCTAATTAGCACGGGTGTGAGATTTGGTACAGAGGAGATACATGAACGGTTCGAATTAACACGAGATACGAAACACGTGAGAAAGTGAGACACGAAAAGTGTGAGATTTGGTACAAAAGAGAGACACGAACGGTGCAAATTAGTACGAGACACGATACACGTGAGAAAGTGAGACACGAAAGGTGTGAGATTTGGTACAAAAGAAAGACACGAATGGTGCAAATTAGTACGAGACACGATACACGTGAGAAAGTGAGACACGAAAGGTGTGAGATTTGGTACAAAAGAAAGACACGAATGATGCAAATTAGTACGAGACACGATACACGTGAGAAAGTGAGACACGAAAGGTGTGAGATTTGGTACAAAAGAGAGGCACGGACGGTCCGAATAAGCACGAGACACAAAACACGTAGAAAAAGTGAGACACGAAGGGTATAAGATTTGGAGCAAGGAACGAAACGTTCATTTTTCTGTCAATGTAATTTTTGATACTGATGTCTGTTATTTCATAGGTTCGGTCTTTTTAACGTAAAATCTCTAAAGATACTCAGTGCCCTATATATTTTTAGTTATCTATTTTTGTCTTCTATCTAATTTAATGAAAGGCTATAACATTTTTAAATTATGTTCATAGTAGTATCTGTATGGTTAATCAAAAATTGAACGCTTTTCTCTTTCGCGTCTCGCTTTAGCGTCAACTCTCTATTATTGTGCCAACCTATACCATTCATGCCTTGCGCACACGCGAACTATACCCTTTCTGTTATTCTTCTCGTGCCGACTCTGATACTTTTCAAGTTTTTTACAGTGCCAAATCAGATTTTTCTTATCTCACTCACGCGCCACAATCCACCCATTGATGTCTAGCTTCCGTGTTAACTCTTACGTATTTCATATCCCGCTCAATCACGTTTCGTGTCCTGTTCATACGCCAACTATAACCATTTGTGTTACTCTCCCGCGCCAACGCTCACACGTTTCGTGTCCAGATCCCTTATACTGTCTGTGCTTTTCTCCAACGTTGACTCGCACTTTTCTTGTCTGACTTTTTCAAACATTTCGTATCACGTGTCTTGCTCACACGCCAGCTCCTCCTTCGACGTCTAGCTCCCACGCTAACAAAAAGCTTTCGTGTCCAGCTCGTTTACAACTTTCGTTCAAATCCACATTTTGGTGTCCAACTCACGTACAAAGTTACACTTTCTTGGGCGCTATCTCTCACACATTTTGTGTCCTCTTCCTGCAGCAACTCATACCTTTCATGTCATACTCTCTCTCTCTCGCGTTTTGTGTCACACGCCAAACTTTCTACCCATCGCGTCTTACTTCTTCACGTGTTTCGTGTCCCGTGGTAATTCCCACCGCCTGCGTCTTTCTTTTCTGTCAAATCTTACACCTTTTGGGTCTCACTTTAGCGGTAAATCACATATTTTCTGCAGCCCCCTCAAAACCCACACCTCTAGTGTCTACCTTTAGCGGTAAATCACATATTTTCTGCAGCCCCCTCAAAACCCACACCTTTGGTGTCTCACTTTAGCGGTAAATCACATATTTTCTATAGCCTCCTCAAAACCCACACCTTTGGTGTTTCACTTTAGCGGCAAATCACATATTTTCTGCAGCCCCCTCAAAACCCAAACCTTTGGTGTCTCACTTTAGCGGTAAATCACATATTTTCTGCAGCCCTCTCAAAACCCAAACTTTTGGTGTCTACCTTTAGCGGTGAATCACATATTTTCTGCAGCCCCCTAAAAACCCACACCTTTGGTGTCTCACTTTAGCGGCAAATCACATATTTTCTGTAGCCCCCTCAAAACCCACACCTTTGGTGTCTGACTTTAGCGGCAAATCACATATTTTCTGCAGCCCCCTCTAAACCCACACCTTTGGTGTCTGACTTTAGCGGCAAATCACATATTTTCTGCAGCCCCCTCAAAACCCAAACTTTTGGTGTCCTACTTTAGCGGCAAATCACATATTTTCTGCAGCCCCCTCAAAACCCACACCGTTGGTGTCTGACTTTAGCGGCAAATCACATATTTTCTGCAGCCCTCTCAAAACCCAAACCTTTGGTGTCTCACTTTAGCGGCAAATCACATATTTTCTGCAGCCCCCTCAAAACCCACACCTTTGGTGTCTCACTTTAGCGGCAAATCACATATTTTCTGCAGCCCCCTCAAAACCCACACCTTTGGTGTCTCACTTTAGCGGTAAATCACATATTTTCTGCAGCCCCCTCTAAACCCACACCTTTGGTGACTCACTTTAGCGGCAAATCACATATTTTCTGCAGCCCCCTTAAAATTCACACCGTTGGTGTCTCACTTTAGCGGCAAATCACATATTTTCTGCAGCCCCCTCTAAACCCACACCTTTGGTGACTCACTTTAGCGGCAAATCACATATTTTCTGCAGCCCCATCAAAACCCACACCTTTGGTGTCTGACTTTAGCGGTAAATCACATATTTTCTGCAGCCCCCTCAAAACCCAAACCTTTGGTGTCTCACTTTAGCGGTAAATCACATATTTTCTGCAGCCCCCTCAAAACCCAAACCTTTGCTGTCTCACTTTAGCGGTAAATTACATATTTTCTACAGCCCCCTCAAAACCCAAACTTTTGGTGTCTCACTTTAGCGGTAAATCACATATTTTTTGCAGCCCCCTCAAAACCCACACTTTTGGTGTCTCACTTTAGCGGTAAATCACATATTTTCTGCAGCCCCCTCAAAACCCACACCTTTGGTGTCTCACTTTAGCGGTAAATCACATATTTTCTGCAGCCCCCTCAAAACCCAAACTTTTGGTGTCTCACTTTAGCGGCAAATCACATATTTTCTGCAGCCCCCTCAAAACCCACACTTTTGTTGTCTAAATTTTCATGATACCTCTTTTATTTTGTACTTTGGTTTCGCATTTTTACATTTTAATTTCGCCCTTGTTTTTCATTTTTTTTTCTTTTCTCTTTTATGTTTCGTTTTCTCGATTATTTTTTCTATTTATTTTTTTCTATCGATTCATTTTACCGCCTTCGTTCTTGTTTTACATGAATTATCTCCCCTTAAAAATTTCTTCTGTCCTCTTTTTCAAAAGATCTCCATTAACTTTTAAACCTTTCGTCACTCTATCTCTCCTTTTATCTTAACTCCGTTTTCTTTTCTTTTTTTTTGTTTCTGCCATCCGCAAACATCCAACTTCCTACTTGTGATTTACCTATACCCGTTTTGAGCAAGACTCATTTCCAAATATCGCACATTTCCTCCTATTTCCTTAACCCTGACTGAAGTTACCCTCGTCGCCCCCCACAAACCTGCCTCGCATATTCGCCTACCGCTAACGCGTACACACTCTCCCTCCTCGAAACATGAACAACACTAAATTGCATCTGATGATAAAGTCAAATAAAGCATAAAAAATGAATGAAGGCGAAATCCTTTCAAGTTTTAACATTAATTATCATATTACTTCCCACACTTCCACCTACCATCACCGCTCACCACCATCACCACCACCATCACCACCAACAGAAAAACTATAAAATACCACCACCCCACAAAAAAAAATAACAGCAACAAAAGATCTTTACTGATGGCGATTGCACTTTAAGTTATTTTTTAAAAGATATATATCTAATTTCTTGTTCGGATTTTGCATCATGGAACTCTTCCCTGCACAAGACGTCTACTGGGTCAATAAGTGCACTACGCGAGGTCACGCAGTGCGCTGAGGTATATTCCAAGAGAAATCAATTTTCCTGTAAACAGCTCAGGAACTTCCTCGTCTGCAATCATGATAAAGAGAAATAGAGAGAAAGGAAGAAATAGAGAGATAGAGAGAGAGAGGAAGAAATAGAGAGAGAGATAGAGAGAGATAGATAGATAGATAGAGAGAGAGAGAGAGAGACGTGAGAGATGTAAGCCGTGGGCAGGGGAATCAACGGGAGATGGGGAAGGAAAAGCGATAAATAGAGGGAGAAAATAAAAGTAAGATGGTGGGGGAGTCAAACGTTCTAAAGGCGTGCAAGAAAAAGGCGTGGGAATAGAATGGATGCCATGGAAGAAAGAAAGTGATGGCAGATACGATCATGCCGACATTGTTTGCGAAAAAACAATGCGTGTTGTAGCCTGCGAGGTGTCTATATACGCGTAACGGAATCAGTGTGATTAGAACCACCTATAGAAAGGGAGCGATTCACAAAATGGTAGAGAATTATGGTGTGGGTGTGCGTATGAAGTTGCGTTTGTTACGGTATGCACTACGTGATCCTTAGAGTGTGTGCATTTTAATGTACGTATAAATACTTGATCACCGAAGTTAAGCGACGTTGAGCCTGGTGAGTACTAAATGGGTGATTATTTAGGAATACCAGATGCTGTATGTGGAAGAGACTTTGCTTATCCCGACATTGTTTTCAGTGATTCTGGACTTCTCCTTGCCACAGAGGAGGTGTCGTTTGAGATTGCGCAACCCTTGCTGCACAATAGACTTTCCGCGCAGGCACCCTTATGAGGGTTATTCATTGTATCCTAACAGTAAATGGACGTCTGTATGGATGGATTTCGTAAAAAAATGGCGAACTAAAATCCGCTTAGTATTGCATTTAATCGTAGAAAAGAAAGAAAATATTTTGTATTCAAATCAGATTGATAATACTAATAGTTAGAGTTGCCAAAATTACGGCAATTTCGTAATTTATACTTTGATATGTTTCTGTTTGCATCTCTCTATACATAAAGTGATGTATATATACATATATATATATATACAGGGTGGGCAAAAATAAGGGTGCTATTTTTAAAAATTCATAACTTTTTTATTTATTGATTTTTTTTTTTTTTTAGAATAAGTAAAGGACCCCTTCCGAAGCAAGCATGAGCCGTATTAGCCCTAAGGAACGTACCCTCATTTAGAAAACATTATTTTTGCTTAAAAAACTCAAAACAGTGTAAAAAACAATACTTTAGTTTTTGTAAGTTTTAAGAAGTGTTTTTCGGCTAAAATTTGTTTTGTTTATTTCAAAAAATCTCGGAAGGGTCAGTCTACACACACATAACGTTTGGTGAGTTTAACTTTTATTTTGTGGAAGTTATTCAAATTCAAGTTATTCAAATTTAAAGATAGGACCCTTATTTTGGCCCACCCTGTATATAAATATATATATATACACACACACACACACACACACACACACATATATATATATATATATATATATATATATATATATATATATATATAGGTAGGTGTGCGAATATATAACTTTTAACATATACCTTCTATTCTTTATGCAAACCGAATTCTTCCAGATGAAAGCTCGATGATTTTCAACATATAACAACGATGCATATATAAATAAACAAGATTAAGTTATATTCCAAAAGGGCAAGATTTTATTTATCTTACGAATCATTTTTCTTTTCAAATCAATCACTTTTGGTACAATTATGGTTCTGTTACGTACACCTATATATATATATATATATATATATATATATATATATATATATATATATATATATATATATATAGGGTAATTTCCTAAACTAATAAACGAATCATTAGAGATGTTGGGATATTTTTTCTAGGAAACACGGTGAGTAACATGGGCACATTATGTTTTTGTAAATGCTAACAGAGGTGCATATATATATATATATATATATATATATATATATATATATATATATAGTCATCCACATACAGACTGTTTCGCTGTTTCACAGCTCATCAGTGCGGCTAGACCAGTTAGTGCCTCAAGCCGGGATCGAAATATATATATATATATGAAGCTGTTTTAATTAAGTTTTTGTTATGAAGCGATCATTATGAATTTTGGAATATATATTCTCGGCAACCCGTTGAGTAACATAGGCACATTATTTTTCTTTTGTGAACTTTACCATTTAGGAGGGTCCATCCGAAACCGTACCAAAGAAAGAAACAACATAAAATTTTTTAACTAAGGCTTTATTTGTTGCTTATACTTGTCCTGGGACGTGTATTCTACAAGTTAATTATAAATTGATTAAAAAATGTTAACGATTAACTTCTCTTTCGTAAATTCACATTCAGCTGTAAATTCTTAAAAGAAAACAACACTTAATACAAACCACCGCACCTCTTTCCTTCTTTATCTATATTCTCCTTTCTTTCCTTTACCTCTTTTATGTTTTATCCTCTTCCTTATCCTCCCACTTACTCTTCTTCGTTCATATTATGCCTCTGCCTGCCCTACTTCCAAACCCCATCAACCACTCAGTCTACCTCGTCATGATCTTAAACTACATCCAATGATGATGCCCTATTTGGGGAGCATTGGAGGTGTATGTATTATTTGTATTAATAATAAATTCGGACTGCTGTTCTTATCTTGAATGTTAGTCTAATAACACTTCGGTCGAAGTAACCTTCGAATTTCTTCAGGTACACTTTGTTGAACTCGGGAATCTGTACGAACTTTCGAACGGAACTCCTTAATTACTCCACGGGCGTAGCTTGTTATTGTTCCGCTAGCCTTGACAAGGTAAAAGTCTTACGTAATTCTTATTGTATTTATTACTATCGTCCATATTGATGATTGAACCTTCACCTTCACGAAGACTGTCACTTAGAACTGATTATTACTTAGCATTTTTATCAGCTGTGCCACAGGTCCATATAGACAATTCTAGTACGAATTTTAAGAGCCTTAAGCCTATTCTAGTTTTAGATGTTTTTGAATGGTTTCGAGGTAGCTCCCCGATCATCAGAATACACCCGTTGGCTTCTTTTGCTCTGAGAAGTATTAGAGGTGCCTCTGAAGGACCTACTCTTCTGTCGACTCGAGTTCTCTATCCACAAACACCTGGCAACTGGCAAACACTCTGGGTCATTTGCCGGTGTACAGGTTCGAGCAGCTGCCTTATACCAGAATTTAACCTGGTTGCAAAAACGGCAATTTTGAGGATGTAAAAAGCCTTTTCCATCAATCTCCACGGGTCTTAAATATATACAGATCTCCGCTTTATGCTCCCAGGAAGCTTCTTTCCAAGAACTGCAAGCTTGTGGCACTCTCTTTCATTCCTACAGATAGCCTTTGTCATTTCAAGACTAAAGTCAAAAGGCATCTCAATCTTTCTTTTTTATTCAGCTCCTTTCATCAAATAGTTGCACGCCTTGCTGGAGCGACAACCATAAAAATTGACGGTATATATATATATATATATATATATATATATATATATATATATATATATATATATATATATATATATATATATATATATGTTTTCCGTCTGTCATATATATATATATATATATATATATATATATATATATTAAAATGACAATAAAAGCCCTTTACAATGCAAGACATATTTATTTCTTTATATATATATATATATATATATATATATATATATATATAGGTTATGAAAAATATTTTTATCTCCTCTGGTCGTATATGACCTCCTCCATATCATCCTGAAATATACTCCCTTATCGAAACTCAAATTCTGATGCTTCTATTTTTCTCCAAATACGACTTTAGCGGTTGGACTCTGATTACAATATTTCCTAAAATACTCCGCCCTCCCACCTCAAATGTCATTCCGTTTTGGGATTTTGCTTTGAATGCGACGTTGGACTAAGAACATAATTAACAATATACATTGTAAATTTCCTGGAAGGCTGCATGTATCTTCCTCACGCATCAGTAAGGAACTTTTCTTCATCCTATTATCATATCTATTTTTGCACTTCTATGTCCAGTGCTGTTGTTCTATTCTTTGCTATATATTCTTTGTTATACTACACTTCCTATTTCCTTATAATTCCTGTTTTCCGTCATAGGAGTATTTTATAAAGATGTTTTCTACCTCCTAAATTGTTCCTGTTGTAATATTCCTCTATAATCGTCCTCCTCCCCTCTTACTCTCTACACTCTCTTTCAAGATTTTTTTTTAAATCTCTGTAAAAAAACTCTTATTCTCTTCAATCTTTATATTCTAATTTTATCTTTATTTCTATTCTAATTTTATTTTAATTGTAATTTTTGTTCTTATTTCATTTTTTAATTTATTTTTATTCTTTTTATATTTTGTATTTTGTATTTATATTTTTATTTTTATTTTTATTCTTTGTTTTTATATTTTATTATTTCTATATTTTTATATTTTTTACCTTTTTACTT
>OY744520.1:196333309-196370809 GCA_963556195.1 Sepiola atlantica | reverse complement strand
ATTCTAAAATAAAGTCTAAAAAATGTATAATTGCCGAATTTTACCCAGTGTAAAACTGTCATTTATGTCAAAAACTTTATTTCCCGTGTTTCATGTTTTTTCTTTCTATTTACGTATTTTTCTACTTTTTCTTTCTTTTGTGATAATTTATTTTTATAAACAATTTTATTTTTCATTGGTGCCGAATGTGGTGTGATTGTTTTATTCCTAAATTATCATTTTATGTATACATTTTAAAATACTTTATTTTAAAATAATTACAATAGAGAAATCTATTTCAAGATAACTTGTGGTTGAAACTTGAAACTAGAGTTATCTCCCTTTATTTGTGTCTCCCTAAATGAAACAATTTTTTTCTGACCTACAGTCCACAGGCTCCAAAAAATCTATATGGCTTTTATAAAGTAATAACGTTTAAATGACACGTGTCAACATTTGCAATGCTGTTGAGTAGTTTTGGAACGTATGGGTGCCTAACAAACATAAACTCTTCAATTGTAATAAAATATAAATGAGCACCATTTATTTTGTCGCCTACGAAACGAATATTGTCCAACACATCACTGAAAAAGTCCCTGGCGCTACTGGCCTTTTGGCTAAGATCAAAGTGTAGTATCTGTTCCGATGGATACTGCACCCCATAGACTGGCATTGTCTTGGCCTTCGGGGCTTGATTTACGCTGGTCTATGGGTCTGTCCTGTGCAGTTCTTGGAGGTCAACCCTCCCAGGCTTCGCCTCCCCTCTTTGGGGAGGAGTAAGTTTATTGCTTACTGCTTGAGGCGCCCCTACCGGGGAATGCCAACGGGGCTGCCCAGGCAATTTTTAAACCCCACTTTCCCGACCCGACCTTGGGTCACATCTTACTTGTGGGAGTAAGATAAAACTGGCCTTGTGCCTAACTCCTGGAGAGGAGTAAATCAATGCTAATTATAAAAAAAATATGTTTTTTTTTAATAAATACTAAACTTCGTGTGACATATTATTAGTTTACAAATTACATTGATTTAAGTGAAACTACCGTTTCAAATTTTCTAAAACAATGGAAAATTCTGAATTTCGTGTGTAAAGTCAGCATATCACGTCTTAAACGCTGTTTCGGATTGAGCAGAGTCCGAATAACACTTTTAACGCCATTGCTTCGCGTAAACAATATTGTTCTTATCAGAAAGCAATGGTTTGATAAACCATTGCTTTCTGGTAAGACGTGGTATGCTGACTTTAAACGTGTTCGTACAGACACAAATGATTCAGAATGCTTAGGTCCCCCAAATTCGGAAAACATAAAAATGTCCATAAACTCATGTTGTCCGATCGTGAATTGAACTTGCGTGAAATAGAAGAAGAGTTTAAGTTATCAAAAGGCGAAGGTGGATTCACCATTTCTTTGCATCAATATATGACAGTGTATGAAATATGGATTATCACTTCGGATTAAAATCGGTAGTCAGCTGAGTGGACAGCGACAGGTGAAAGTCGTCCAAAATTCATTCAAAACGACTAAAGACGCAAACATCAGCAGGAAGGGTTTTCACCTTAAGCAAAGAAGGACCATCAATAGTTATACAACATTATTATTGCGTTTGGAGGCAAAAATTGTCCCCAGAACGGCCAGAAATTAAGAAGAAAAACTATTTCACCAAGACAATGCACCTTGTCACAAGTCGATCGAAACGATAGAATAACTACATGAATAGCTCTACGAATTGCATTCGCACGCACTCACACTTTTACCCAGATCTGTTCCCAGCGACTACTGCTTGTTTGAAGATCGCAAAATCATTCTCCAGGGAAAGGTATTTGGCTTACGAGTACTTTAAGGCCAAAGATCAATCGTTTTACAAGAAAGCACCGAAGTGTTGGAGAAATGTTAAAATCAGTGTATTACCCTAGAAGGAAACAATATTAATGAATACAGTCGTATTCTTTTTTTTTTTAAATTGTTGTTATATTAGTTAAGCCTTATTGCGTGATGTCCTCTAACAAAAATTGAAATCAAGATATAATGTTACTGTACCTTATGTCTAGACTCCATTATTCCAATTTTGAATCAAAATCCATTACATGATTTTGATTCATTTTTTAATCATAGTCAACCCCAAACAACGCAGCCCGCCACTGTAGACGTAAGGGGCTACTGAGAATTAGGGTGTATCCTAAGTTGTGCAGCGAGATGTCTGTTTACATTAGTTTTAAATTTATGCATGTCGGTACAGTCGGGGGGAAACAGGGAGCAGGGAGGGAGTTCCAGAGGCTGGAAACACGAGGAAAGAAGCTATTGAAGTAGAAGGCCCTGTGACATCTGGGGACCTCCACAGTGAATGGATGGGACTTAGCTGATTGTCTGGTTGGTCTAGTGTATTTACGTCGAGGGGGCACTAGAGCAGCAAGTTCATCGGAGCACTATCATATGAAATACTTGTAAAACAGACGCAAGATACAACATTGCGGCGATGGGACATGGGCTGAAGCTTGGTGGATAGTGAAGGACCTATTAAGTTAGCGACTCTTTTTTAGACCTTGTCTAAGACGGAGAGACTAGTGGATGATGCACCAGCCCAGAGGTGGCAACAATACTCCATGCATGGGCGAATGGTGGCTTTGTAGAGATGTAGGATACTAGCAGATTGGAGAAGTTTAGAGGAAATCCACATATTTTTGCAGCAGACTTTGCAGTATCTACTATGTATTTATTTCAATTCATGTTGCCGGTGAATGTGTGACCAAGAAGTTTGATCTGATGTTTGACTCTGTCGTTTGTCCCCAATTCTTTTTTCATCGGTGGGGTCCACATATTCCTCAATCCATATACCCCAAAAGACAAACAATAAAATGTTAATATTTTCATTTTTTTTAATAATCAAAACAAACACAATCGCGTTAAGTTTCTGAATTGTTTTGATGATGATTTATAATTTGTATTAGAACAGCTGTTCTCATCTCTCTATATATACTAATGTATAGTAATGTGTAGTAATGTACAGTAATGTATAGTAATGTGTAGTAATGTATAGTAATGTATAGTAATGTGTAGTAATGTATAGTAATGTACAGTAATGTACAGTAATGTATAGTAATGTACAGTAATGTATAGTAATGTATAGTAATGTATAGTAATGTGTAGTAATATATAGTAATGTACAGTAATGTATAGTAATGTATAGTAATTTGTAGTAATGTATAGTAATGTATAGTAATGTGTAGTAATGTACAGTAATGTACAGTAATGTATAGTAATGTGTAGTAATGTATAGTAATGTATAGTAATGTGTAGTAATGTACAGTAATGTATAGTAATGTGTAGTAATGTATAGTAATGTGTAGTAATAAGTAATACTATAAGTAGCGATTTATAGTGATAAATAATAAAACTGCACATCTAAAATAAAAGAATAGGTTTAAGGCTCTCAAAATTCAAACTAGAATTTCCGCAAGGACCTGTGACGTAACGGATGAAATACTAAGTATAATCTAGTTCTAGGTGTAGTCTTCTGATGGTTGAAGGTTGAAGGTTCAATCCTCAGTGCAGGCGATACTAGGAATTGCGAATTACTGAAGACTTCAACCGGTCATGGTTGAAGGAACGAGAGCATGCTACCCCATGGATTAAATAAATGTTCCGCTGGAAATTCCGTGCAGATACCCGAGTTCGACAGAAATATTTCAACAAGATACCCCTGAAGAAGGTTGGATGATACATCGGCCGAAACGTTGTGAGAATAATACTCAAGATGAGAACAGTAGTACGAATAATCAAACATTATACAAATCGTACCAAAAATACTCGCATTCCAAACGCGACGTCTACCCACACCTATGACCTACATCTTGTTACTGTCTAGTTTCTAATTCTGCTTTTCCGATCACCCTGAGGGGAGCTCCTTACACCATGATTGCTCTGCCCCGCAGTCAAACCCCAAAACCATTGACTACTCATGCATTTTTGCCACGCACTTCTTTTTCCTTTGCTTCATTATCAGTGGCGGCTCTTTTCTAAGCAACGCCTCTCCCATTGTAAAATATTGGGCGAGTATAATTTTATTAGTTGTGAATGACAGTAAATGGATTAGTGTGCTCGAAGGTAAGCTTGATCCACTATGGAGATTGATAGAAGCGGTAATGACGTCATATTGCCCGAAGGGGGGGGGAGAGAACTAGGAATTCGATCACACGTTGAGAAATATTCTATTATTATATGATTAGCCAGTAATTATCTCTCTCTCTCTCTTTGTCTCTCTCTTTCTCTGTAGCCCTTTCTCACTGGTCAGCTATCGAGAACAGCCGATACCAGTCGAATAAACCTCTTCTTGTCTTCAATCGTTGTCGTTTTTTGGTCCTTTTACCGGGTATTAACGAACTTGTTTGCAGGCAGCGTTTTCTTTCGTCGTACAGGTTCATGATAAAGAACGCGCACCGAAATGAACGGCCAGCAAGATACGTAATAAACGTTCACGTATTTTAATTGATTGTGACTTCTGATACATTAGAGCACCTTAGGGGGACTGTATAACATCATTATTTTCCAATAGAACACCTTCGTCCGCAATGCGAACAATATAACATAATAAACATAAGGCAGTGTAATATCAGAATAGTATAATAATTTCATCAATAGGTCGGGATCAGTAGAACGTCAACGGTGCGCAAGAGGTTAATGGCTTATATGGCCAAGGACGCTATGGCATAATTAGCGAAAGTTAAAACGAACTAGTTATGAGCAAAAAGAAAGAGCAATGAATAAGTATGGTATTTCAAGTGTGTTTGCAGGTGGTGTCAGGTCTGACCGCAAAAAAAATACGAGACAGCAGACATATTTTGTTTTACGATAACATGACTTCATTAACATAGAATTTGCTAATGATGAATATTAATTGCCACCAAGAAAAACGTTTGAATTAATACAAGAATATTGGTCAGTAGATATCCTCTATCTGCTACAAAGTTCCTTAACACATGTTACCTGGGAAGAAATGAGGAAGACTGTATATAGGTAAGAGAAAACGAACGATCTCACTATCTCTCTCTCCTTCTCTCTCTCTCTCTCCCCCTCTCTCTCTCTCTCTCTCTCTCTATATATATATATATATATATATATATACATATATATATATAGTCATCCATACACATACTGTTTCGCTGTATCACAGCTCTTCAGTGCGGCTAGACCAACTAGTTGCTCAAGTCGGGATTTAAACTCAACCGTCAATCTGACAGTCGGTGCCTCTTCCCCTGCGCTATCATACGACACTGACTGAATGTAAGTGATATCTCAATGTAAACATTGTCAAGTGCCGGGAGCTCGAATTAGTTTTACCCAATGAGCTATGCCTTAAACTTAAAGTTATATATATATATATATATATATATATATATATATATATATATATATATATATATATATATATATATAATGCAGGTAAGTTTACGTCAACAGGGTAAAATCCAGTTATCCTTACTGTGTTTATATAAAAGTACCCAGTAATAAATTGAGCTGCTTATTAGGTATCAAACTTTTTATTTATACAAACATTTTCTGGCTACACATTGGCTGACATATCTCGGTCAAAGCTTCAAATTAGCTAGACCCCTTCAAGCTTCTGTTTTCGATGGGTGCGAAAATCGAAAATGAAAATAGAGTCTGAAAAGGTCTAGCTAGTTGACCGAAATATGTCTGCAAATGTTTAGATATGTTTGCACGAATAAAAGGGACCACACACCCCCAAACACACCCACACACACAGCCATACACACACACATATATATTCATTACCATATATATTTATATGTAATTGTCTGGATTGATGCTTGAAAAAACCACTAGGTTGAAATAAATTATTGCATCGACAATTATGTAATTTCGTGTTATTATATTTTATGTTATATATATATATATATATATATATATATATATATATATAATCCAGGCAAGGTACACATCCACAGGATAAGAATCCAAAGAATTCTAACCGGGCTTATAAAAAGTTCTCAATATAAATCGGGTTTTATATATATGATTATTTTTAATTATACAGACATGTACAAAATCTGCGACACTGGCATGTCGATGTTATCGATCAACCGATTTTAAAAACTGAGATATCACCAGGCAGAGTTAGAATCCGACCTTTACCTCAGATAATATTTGAGAAAAATGAAATGGGTTAGAAAAAAAAGAGAATTTTAAATTTGGAAAATCACGTCGCTAGATTTGAGACCATTGAGAATCAAATATAAAATGAAATAAAATAAAATGAAATAAAATAAAATGAAATGGAACAAAATGAAATATAAGATAGAATATAAAATATAAATTATAAATTCATTGAGGATAGAGAAAAGGAAGGAGAGAGTGAAGTGGGTGGGAAGGAGAGGGAATGGAGAAAATTAAAAAGAAAAAAGGGGAAGGCAAGTGGAAGTCAAAAACACACAGCTACTGTTCTGTTGTGTAGCGAGACACGCTTTCTCGTTTGGCTTCAATTGGCGATGGAATGTTAATACATTAGGCTCTAATCTTGTTTGTTTGTTTTTCTTTTTTTATTTGTCTTAATTTATTCTATAATTTAATTCAAATTGTAAATTTCCTTTTCTTTTTTTTCTTCCCCATTTTATTCTTCCCAAATATGATCTGAGGTAAAGATCGGATTCTAAGTCTGCCTGTTGAGATCTCAGTTCATGACATCGACATGCCATTGTCGCGGATTTAGTATATGCTTGTATAAATAAAAATAATCGTATATATATATATATATATATATATATATATATATAAATTACTTTTAATCTGTTAAAATATTGTTAGTTTTTAGTAGTCACGTTCTTTCCACGTAATCAGGCCCATATAAGACATCTCATAACCAATACGTACTTTAAAAAAGGGCATAAATAACCGCACCGTTCAAACTCGGCAAACATGAAAACAGCTAGACCAATACACCGACTGATAACGATTGGATAGAACAATCGAAAGTACTTGTCAAAAATAGAACAAAAAACAACTACAGAGCCTACATAAAACAATTCGACAGAAATACGCGATGGATCATTTGACAAGTAAAAGCAAGAAACACATAACTAATTAAGCGAGAACATTCCATGTTGTACAATAAGGTTTGTCTTGATAGAAATATTCTCTCTAAATACAATATATATTGCGAATCAGTGGCGATTTGTAGTCAGAGTTCGCGCCAGTCGACCATCGGGAATTAACTTCCTGCACTGAAGATTGCGTAAGCATGAAACATCGATGTCTGTAGGTAATAAATGATTAATATTTATAAATATTATTGTATAGCCCCCTTTACTAAGGCTGGGCACTCTGAGTGAATTTGATAACAAGCAGTACTACTAGCTTCATTGCGAGATCAAACACGATTTGTTGTTGTTAGATCACTCTTCGCTGCTTGCTGTGAATACTCGCCGACTTGGGATTTACAAAGTTAAATTCCTCCTAAATTCTGAGCTGATTTTTGGTGGCCAACTGGTAACCCTCTTGACTTGCGAATCAGTGGCGATTTATAGTCGGAATTCGCGCCCGTCGACCATCGGGAATTAGCTTCCTGCACTGAAGATTGCGTAAGCATGAAACATCGATGTCTGTAGGTAATAAATAATTAATATTTATTTATAAATATTATATATATACATGTATATATGTATATATATATATATATATATATATATATATATATATATACATATGTATATAGATATATATACATATATATATAGATATACATACATATGTATATATATATACATACATATGTATATATATATACATGTATATATATATATACATGTATATATATATATACATGTATATATATACATGTATATATATACATGTATATATGTGTATCGAGGCAGCATTTTTTCTTTAAAACACGTATTATTAAAAATAATCGACAATTTTTGTCTGGCTATTTTAGTGTTGATCCCTTCAATTTTCCGGATTAAAATCTTAATCTCGGAAGGAAATTGGCTGATGAAACTGCCATAGTGTACATGTTGGTCCAGAGTACTTTCTGACCCGTCTGGGTCCATCGTCAGTGGAATAATGACAAACAGGTAAAGACCTGGTGTGAGATTAATAATTAATTATGGCGGGAAAATTTAACTATGTTTATTAGGTATTATAAGCATTTAAGTATATTAGTGCTAGTGTTAAAATTAATCTTGTTAATAGCAGGTGTTTTAGTTTTAATGAGTAAAGCTTCTAGTATGTGGAGTTTTTGAGTATTAGTATTATGTTCTAGGATTTTAGTATTGTCTACGAGAAGTTTTCGGATTTGGGAGCGGGGACAGGAATGTTCATTAGTAAGGTGTCTAGCTATAGCACTATTATCGGATAGATGCATGGTCAACCTCCTGGACAGAGTCGTGGTGGTCCAGCCAATATATACGTGTTCTTGTTGGTTGTCGGAGACACAGTCTCCCAAAGGACATTTAAACTCGTATACTAGGCCCGTCCTATCCAAGACTCTAATCGAGGGTGAAGAATTATTTGTAATAATAAGATTAGTAGTTTTAGTTTTATTGTAGTAAATAATTATATATATACATGTATATATATATACATGTATATATATATACATGTATATATATATATATATATATATACATGTATATATATATATATACATGTATATATATATATATAAATATATACATGTATATATACAGGGTGGGCCAAAATAAGGGTCCTATCTTTAAATTTGAATAACTTGAATTTGAATAACTTCCACAAAATAAAAGTTAAACTCACCAAACTTTATGTGTGTGTAGACTGACCCTTCCGAGATTTTTTGAAATAAACAAAACAAATTTTAGCCGAAAAACACTTCTTAAAACTTACAAAAACTAAAGTATTGTTTTTTACACTGTTTTGAGTTTTTTAAGCAAAAATAATGTTTTCTAAATGAGGGTACGTTCCTTAGGGCTAATACGGCTCATGCTTGCTTCGGAAGGGGTCCTTTACTTATTCTAAAAAAAAAAAAAAAAAAATCAATAAATAAAAAAGTTATGAATTTTTTAAAATAGGACCCTTATTTTTGCCCACCCTATATATACATGTATATATATACATGTATATATATATATATATATATATATATATATATATATATATATATATATATTTCGGCAGCAATTGATTTCTTATACACGCGTCGTTAAAGATCACAGAGTTTTCTCTCTTTGCTATCTTTTTTGTTAATTTCTCGACGCGGCGAGCGATTCGTCAGTTTTCTGGTGTTAATTGGTGGAGTATGGCACATAACGTTGTGTCGTGGGCCATTCCTCTAGCGCTTTCGGTCTCTCGACCGTCTTCTTAGTAACAATAAGACACAGCCTCTAGAAAACCGACGAATCGCTCGCCGAGTCGAAAAATTTACAAAAAAAGATAGCGAAGAGAGAAAACTCCGTGGTCTTTAACGACGCGTGTATAAGAAATACATTATATATATATATATATATATATATATATATATATATATATAACAATCTTCTAGTTCAAATCTCACGATCTTCAAGGTATTAAAGGAGCTGCATCTGATTTTTTCGAAATTTTGAATGTTGCGTTTCTTTGCCAACAACTTTAGCAACGGATTTGCTGTTAATCTCCCATTTCAGGTCTAGGGTGAACGTCAGCACTAAGAGTTTATCAAAGCAAGACGCTTCCCTATGGAGAGAACCATACATTTTAACTGAGGCAAAGTGAGGATCTGAGCGTCGGTGGTGAAAGGAGGAACTTGGTTTTAGAGGTGTTAAAATAAAACCCACCGCTGTTATCCCCATTGCACCACGGACAGAGAATCAGCACGATCGTGATCACAGACGCTCTTCGGTGTGCTGCCATAAATCGATGTGACCTCTGCATAGATGTCAACGAATGATCTTCGAATCTAGTTTGGAAGATCCTTGATGAAAATCAGAAAGAGAGTTGAACTCAGAATGGATCCTTGTGGCACATGCGTTGATACGATCTGCTTTAGACTTCTGCCCATCAACAACTACTTTTTCTGGCCTAAGAAAGAGAAAACATTTGATGCTTGAGAAGACATTTCAGGTTTAGCCGTTAAACAACTGTTTCCAAAAAAGCTACTAATACCATTACTACTACTATCAATGCTAAGTGTGTTTAGTATTTTGCATACCTTTGGTCGTTAGACGAGTCTTAATCTTGTCGGGAAATATTCTCTCTCACAACATTTACTTTCTTGATATGAGAAGCAAACAATTGATGAAACAAACATACTTTTATTTCAGAGTTGTGTTGATTGTGAAAATATTAATAATATTCGACTAGTTAATGCTTAGCCTCTTTGAGCGATGTTCGTGCAGTATTTATGGATGTCAATTTTCGTCTTTTACTGTTTTACAGCTAGTACGATTACATTTTTTAATGAAATTTCATGAAAAAAATACGTTGCTTAGTATTTGCATAAGAGAGTAAGTAACTACGATGAATGTATTTACGTATTGTTTTTATTGGCAAAAAAAACATTAGAAATTATCTATTAAACAAAAATAATTCGCTTTGAACGCATTCCGAATACTTTTTATGCCCTTTTTTTCGGATCATAAAAAAGAGTAACTTTGTTAAAAAAAAAATATGTGATGTTTTTTATGTTATCATGTTATGTCTATTTCGTTAAATTTATAAAACATGTATCCAGTTAAAAATCATTTTGACTTGAGTCAGATTCGAACTCTGGTATCGTAAAACCTTCTGCCTTAGTAATGTATACTCTGTGTATTATTTTTCCTCAACCAATCAAATTTTAAATTGCAGACGGACAACCCCCCCCCCCAAAAAAAACACCCTATTTTTTAAATAATATATATATATATATATATATATAGAGAGAGAGATATGTTTATGACTAACAGCGAATACGCCATTATTTTAAATAGTCACGTACAGCAAATTCGAATATTTGAACAGGCATTCTTGACACAGTTATGGTGCATATAAATAACCTCAATTATATCAACCTATTTTCTAATAAAACATTGTATCAAACAAACAACCATTAATTCAAAATTGGCGTTTTGATTTGTTAGACAAGTTGAACGTGACTATGAAGACCAATGCAATTATTTATTAGTCTCTTTTGTATAGGAAAACTTCAGATTAAAAAATGTGAACGCGGTTTAGACTCACAGTCTTCAGGCATTTTAGCATTTTGTTTGGAGTAAAAGAGATGTGCACTGAATGACCCAGTCAATCAAAACATGACAGCATCAGTTGATATGATGCACTGGAAAAGAAGTGCATCTGCTCGTCACATTCATCATTTTTAAATGCATGGAGACTCTCCTGGGTGAATAGGCTAGTGCTTTTAACGACAAGGCTAGTAAATAGCTAACAGCAACAAAATGCTAGCAAATTGCTATAGTGAAATATACCAGAAAAAAACTAACAAAAATATACTACCAAAGTGCTAACGATAAAAATACATGCAAACACCGCGGCAAAAATACTAACAAAGCACGAACAGAAAAAAAAAATTTGCAATTTTCTAACGGTAAAAAATACTAGCTAAACACTAATAATAAAAATTACTAGCAAAAAAAAAACTAACGGGAAAATGCTAACAACGAGCTAACGACCGAAAATACAAGCAATACACTAATAGTAAAAATGCTAGAAAAATAGTAACGGCATAAACACTAGCAAAAAACTAACAGAAAATGCAAACATTTTTTTTTTACATAATAGCATGTGTAAACACTAGTAAAAACCTAACAGTAAAACATACTAAAAAAAGTACTCCCATAACAAAGCATAGTAGTAACGTGCTAACTGCAAAATCACAAGCAGAATACTAACAGTAAAAAATAATAGCAATGGAAAAACGGTAACAAAATACTAGCAATTAGCTAACTGTCATAAATAAAAGCAAAGTCGTAACACAAATACTAAACATGCAATAAGAGGAAACATACTAGCAATGTGTTAACTGTAAAAACAAAAACTAGCAATGGGCTAACTATGACAAATACAAGTACTGAGTTAACTGTAGGAATACTATAAATGGGCTAACTCTAAAACATACTTGCAATGGGCTAACTGTAAAACTACTTGCAATGGGCTAATTGTAAAAAAAACTAGCAATGGGCTAACGCTGAAAAATATGAGCAATATAGGGACTGTGAAAAATACTAGCAATGAGCTAACTGTACAAAATACAAACACTGGACTAACTGTAAAAAAACTAACAATGAGCTAACTGTGAAAAATACAAGTACTGAGTTAACTGTAGGAATACTATAAATGGGCTAACTCTAAAAAATACTTGCAATGGGCTAACTGTAAAACTACTTGCAATAGGATAACTGTAAAAAAAACTAGCAATAGGCTAACGCTGAAAAATACGAGCAATATAGGGACTGTGAAAAATACTAGCAATGAGCTAACTGTACAAAATACAAACACTGGACTAACTGTAAGAATACTAGAAATGGGCTAACTGTGAAAAATAATAGCTATGGGCTAACTGTGAAAAATACTTGCAATGGGCTAACTATAAAAATATTGCAATGGATTTACTGTAAAAAACTGGCAACAGACTAACTCTAAAGCTACTAGCAATAAGTTATTTGTAAAAATTATCAGCAATTAGCTAACTGCAAAAGTACTAGCAATGGGAAAACTGTAAAAATACTAGCTATAGGCTAAGTGTAAAAAAACTAGCAATAGACTAACTGTTGAAATACTAGCAATAGGATAACTGAAAAACTTACTAGCAATGAGCTAACTATAAAAATACCGGAATGGGATTACTGTAAAAATACTAGCAATGGGCTGACTGTAAAAATAACTAGCAATATGCGAAATGTAAAAAAATACTAGCAATGAATAACTGTAAAAATAATAGCAATGAGCTAACTGTAAAAATTACTAGCAATTGACTAACTGTAAAAATACTAACAATGGGATAACTGCAAGAAATACTAGCAATGGGCTAACTGTAATATTAAAAGCAATGGGCTAACTGTAAGCATACTAGCAATTGGCAAGCTCTAAAACAACAACTAATGGGATAACTATAAGGACTTCTAACAATGGGCTAACTGTTAAAATCACTAGAAATTAGCTAAGTGTAAAAATAATAGCAATAGGCTAACTGTAAAACATACTAGAAATTGAATAAATGCAAAAAATACTAGCAATGGGCGAACTGTGAAATACTAGCAATGGGCTTACTGTAAAAAAATACTAGCAATGGGCTTACTGTAAAAAAATACTAGCAATGGGCTTACTGTAAAAAATAATAGCAGTATCTAACTGTAAACAATACTAGCAATAGGCTAACTGTAAACATACTAGCAATGGGCTTACTGTAAAAAAATACTAGCAATTGGCTTACTGTAAAAAAATACTAGCAATGGGCTTACTGTAAAAAAATACTAGCAATGGGCTTACTGTCAAAAATAATAGCAGTATCTAACTGTAAACAATACTAGCAATAGGCTAACTGTAAAAATACTAGCAATGGACCAACTTTAACAATACTAGCAATGGGATAACTGTAAAAATTACCAGGAATAGGTTAAGTTTTAGAAATACTAGTCAGGCGCTAACGGCAAAAATAGTAGAGAAGCATTGATAAAGGTAATTTAGTTTCAGAATAAAATCAGACCGGCCGAGGCTTGTTCTCTGTCGGTCTGAGGTATTGTCCTGCTCAGTTTTTGGAGTTTTCCATTCCAGTCTTTACCTTCTCGCTCTTTGAGAAAAGAGTTAGTTTATTGCTAATCGCATGAGAATGCTGAAGAGCTTCTCAGGCAATTCTTTTGCGAAACACCTCATTCTTGTTCCTGCCGGTGAGTGTTTCTTTTTATTGTAACCAAATGCTTGTAAAATATTCGGGTAGGTCAATTAGTTTGTAAATATATTAACGTGCAAAAATTGAGTGCGAATGAACTAGCGACCTTAATGGCACGAAATGTCACAAACAGAGATCAAAAGGTCAACAATGACTAAGAATCAAAAGTGTGAGGACAGAAGTGATGATACAGTAAAAGGGAAGTGACTTCATCAGAAAAACAGAGATTTCTGGTCGGAAGAAACTGCGACGGACTCGGAAAAGGCATCGAGCTATAAAAAAATGTATTAAGATGGGTTAAACTATAAGGTCTATTTTAAGCAAGGTAGTGCATAGAGTAAATGTGGTATTGTGGTGACTGTTGAATTGTATTATTCGGACTACTGTTCTCATCTTGAGTGTTATTTTAACAATGTTTCGGCTGATGTACCTTCAGATTATCTTATCGAACTCAGGAATCTGTACGGGATTTCGAATTGGACACTTGATTTAATCCACAGGGATGGCTTGCTCTTGTTCCGTCCGGGTAGAAGTCTTAAGTAATTTGCAATTGTATTCTTATCGCCCGTACTGAGGATTGAACCTTCAAAAGACTGCACATAGAACTGAATTTTACTAAGTACTTTATCCGTTACGCTACAGGTCCTTGATGCAAACAGTAGTCTGAATAATACAAATAATACAAATTATCAATACTCATCTAAAAATTCAGAAACAATTAATAACTTGCTCTTACCATTTTTTTTTACATTATTAACACAGAAGAAAATAAATTTGGTTCTTATAATTGAAAATTTTTATTTATTTTTTAATACAAATTATTGAACAAAACTTTTTGTTGGTGAGGGCATTCAACTTTTTTAGGCGATTACGTCTGATTTTACGACTTTGCAACTCTGGTTCGTGGTAAAAGAAATTTGGTTAACTCTTTTAACGAAATATTTACAAAGCAATAAAATAAAATAATTTCGCAAGCGATATAAAATTATGAGGTACTGATTTTTGATAAACACCGTCTGTCAATTTCCGATTTCAAAACGGGAAGCCGTTACAAAGTAGACTTTTTCTCTTTAACCAAGAAAGCACAATTTTGAAGAGTGTGCGTCGGTTACGATTAAATCACGTCGGTCCCCCTCTCCACCTGTTTATATTGAGCTGCACCCACCATAGCAAAGAAATCCGATGAAAACATCTGTTTGCGGTAACCAAATTGCAATTACGATTCATATTTTCCGCTGTGAATAGAAAATGATACCACGTGCCTATTTCGGAAAAAAGTTAGGTTATAACGAATTAAATAGACAGAAAATTGATTTAATTTGCGTCATTCTGACATCTTGCACCTAGTCTGTATTAATCTATTTTCATAACTGCGTAAGTTTAATTCTGTTGGGCCGGAGTTTAAGTACGACGTTGATGGCTTTAATACGATTGACGATTATCTTTTTTGGCAAATGTGCAGGAAACGCAATCTCCCTGCACGCGAAAGATAATCATCATATTTGTATATGTAATAAAGCGAAAGAGTGAAACTTATTTTTGCGGTAAGATTGAGTCGAGTGAGAGTTTCTTTCGTTGATGATTGCAGGTAGAATTATAACTTGAATAGCTTAGTCATCCGATTTAATATATATTTTTAATTAATTATACACACATTGTCCCAAAAAAGTCACTGACACTTGAAAAAAATTCATAACTTCTTTGTTTTTAAATAGTTTTCTTTTCTTTTTTCAGAGTTGTTGAAGCTATACTTCCGACATTACTATGAGCAAATACAGCATTGAGGAATACACCCTAAGAAGTCGTCCAAAAGCTGATGAACCGTTGCTCAAAACAATAAGATACTACGAGCGGGCTGATTTTGAGTCAATCAGAGATCACATCAGTGATGCCCCATGGAGGGAAACCTTCTCACTCCCTGCCAATCAGTGTGCAAACGAATTAACTGAATGGGTCAAAGCAGGCATTGAAGCCTATGTCCCCATGCGAAAATACTTTAGCAAGCCTCACTCTCCTCAATGGTTCACCTCAGAATGTGCAGCTGCCATTTCTGAGAGACAACAAGCATTCCGTAAATTTTGCCGACATAAGTCAGCTACTAATAGAAATAAATTTATAGAGTCAAGAAATAATTGCAAGGCCGTGATAGGTGAAGCGAAGAGAAGGTTTAATGAGTTAACAGAAAAACGCATCCAGACACAGAAATTAGGTACTCGTGATTTCTGGAAAATCTACAATAGTGTAGTGAATAATGGTCAATCTACGATTCCCCCACTATCAAACCACAATGATGTCGCTTGCACGGCCACTGATAAGGCTGAACTACTTGCCCAGCGCTTCGCTTCTAACTCTACTTTGGACTCAGATAACCACCCCCTCCCCGAATTCCCTTTGCTGACCGAAGCCACACTTGATAACCTGGTCATCACCCCATCTTAGGTTAGAGACATCATAAAAAACCTTGACACCTCCAAAGCTTGTGGGCCTGATCTTATACCCACAATAGTAATAAAGAAATGCTCTGCTGAACTGGCCCCTGTTCTCTCCAAACTCTACAATAAGTGTCTAGCTGAATCTTGCTTCCCCGATAGCTGGAAAATTGCCTCTGTGGTACCAGTCTACAAGAATTCTGGAAATAGAACCGATCCCCAGAACTATCGCCCAATCAGTCTGCTTCCGATCTTTGCTAAAATCTTTGAATCCTTAATCAATCTAGCAATAGTACGACACTTAGTTAATGCTAAACTTCTTTCTGACCGCCAGTATGGATTTAGACAATCACGATCTACTGCAGACATTCTAACGGTTATCTCTGAACGCATGTATCACACACTCGACAAGGCAGGTGAAGCTAGGGCAGTAGCGCTTGATATATCCAAGGCCTTTGACAAGGTATGGCATAAAGGGCTCCTCCTGAAAATACGATCATACGGAATTACTGGGCAATTATTTAATATAATTAGATCCTTCCTCGCCAAAAGAAAAATCCAGGTTGTCCTCGATGGCCGTTCATCTAAGCAACATGACATAAATGCTGGTGTACCCCAGGGCTCTATCCTTGGACCCTTGTTGTTCCTGATCTATATAAACGATCTCCCTGATGGCATAGAGTCTGAGATTGGTTTATTTGCTGATGACACCACCCTTTACTCTCGCCATGTTGGCAAAACCGACGCAATTATATCCGATGCAATGGCTGAATCTTTAGAAAATGACCTCCAGGCTGTAGTGGATTGGAGTCATAAATGGTTGGTAACTTTTAATGCCGCAAAGACAAAACTCCTTTCCTTCAATAACTACAAGGAACCTTTTCAACCACCGATTGTCATGGCAAATAACACCCTACCTGAGAGTTCATCATTCAAACTCCTCGGCCTAACCTTCACAGGTAACATGAATTGGAACAAATACATTGAAGACATTGCCAAGGCTGCCGCAAAGAAGGTTGGCTCCCTCTACCGTGCTAGTAAACTCCTCACACCTGACATTATCCTGTATCTCTACAAAGCCACCATCCGCCCATGCATGGAGTATTGTTGTCACATCTGGGCTGGTGCATCATCTACTAGTCTCTCCCTCCTTGACAAAGTCCAAAAAAGAATCGCCAACCTAATAGGTCCCTCACTGTCAGCCAAGCTCCAGCCTCTGTCCCATCGCCGCAATGTAGCATCCTTGTGCTTGTTTTACAAATACTTCAATGGATTATGCTCCGATGAATTGGCTACTCTGGTGCCCCCTCGACGGAAATTCACTAGACTAACCCGACAATCAACTAAATCTCATTCATTCACTGTGGAGGTCCCCAGATGTCGGAGAGCCTTCTACTCAAATAGCTTCTTTCCTCGTACTGCTAGCCTCTGGAACTCCCTCCCTGCCCCCTGTTTCCCCGACAGTACAGACATGCAGAAGTTTAAATCTAATGTAAACAGACACCTCGCTGCGCTGATCCCAATCTAGATTGACCACCCCCTACCTTCTCCCCTTTTCTTTTTCTCAGTAGCCCCTTACGTCTACAGTGGCGGCCTGCCTTGTTTGGGGTGAACTATGTTAAAAAAAACAAAAAAACAAACATTGTACAATGGTACGTTGAGTCATATGGGTCAAATTCAGAAACCCAGCGGTGTTACCGACAACATTTTAACACTAGAGATGCGCCAAGTGTAAATGCCATTAAAGCCATAATAAACCGTTTTCAAAAACAAGGTGCAGTATGTGACCTTCCGAGATCCGGAAGGTCTCGTTCAGTAAGAAGTGAAGACAATCGGGAAGAATTGGAGCGCAGTCTGAAAGAAGATTCAACAGTTTTGATCAGAAGAAGATCCCGACGATTGGGAGTTTCACGATCCACCTTACATAGAATGTTACATGACATACCTATGTGTCCATACAAAATTCAGCTTGCCCAGCAGGTCAGTCTCAGGATTATGAGCAAAGCCTGGAATTTAAAAAAAGTGTCAGTGACTTTTGGGACATCCTGTATATATAAAAATCCGGAGAATCTTTACTGTGTTTATATAATAGTGCTCAATAATAAATAAACATATTTATTTATAATAAATAAGTTCTTATTAATACAAACATAATATGGCTACACATTTCGGAACATGTTTCCGTTTTTGCAATAATAAACCCAAAATCGTCAGGCCCCTCAAATGTATGTTCCGTTCTATACGCCTTCATATTGTAGAGTTAATTAAAATGAATACCTGTAAGGTTCACGTGACTAAATAAACACATTTAAAAAAATTAAAACTTACCGTTAAAATGTCAAAATGTTGAATTTACAACGTCGTTGAATAACTGTTGAATGAAATGTCTACTGTCTGCGTTGCCAGATTCAAGTGGGTTAGATATTACGCGATTGAAACCATGAGTTGGTGTGTGTGGTGATTTAAAGAATAATATCGTTGTCTACTAATTTACACATACAAAATACACTATTTGAAAAAGCAGATACGCATATATATAACATTTACACAGGAATACGCAATTCCTGAGTCGGTATATATATATATATATATATATATATATATATATATATATATATATATATATATATATATGTTGCTTGTTTAGCCATACTGATGAGTTGTGATACAAATAAACAACCACCTGTGAATGACTACATCTGCCAACATTTTCAGTTGGGTACTTTGGTAAGTGAAGTCGTCAACTTCCACTAACGAAAATGCAAAGTTCTTCCTGTAAACAAATAGAGTAGTCTTCAGCAATTTATAATGTTTATATAAATAGTGCGATTTAGTGGTCTGTGACTGACATCCGAATAGATAGAAGCGCCCACTGTCTACTAGACACACTAAAGAACTGTATTACAGTGGATGACACAATATATATATATATATATATATATATATGCCACACAAAGAAGTACATGTTAAATATTCCTTGATTAGGGTGTAATATGTGTTTTTAAAAACTCCATATTTATTGTTCTAATTAGTCGTAATTTTCAATTAACTAACAAAGTCACCAATTTGCTGTCTATTATTCCCACTCCCTCACACGTTATTTAGTTTGACCCCCGCCTTTTTTATATATAGTGTCTATATTTTATCTCTCCTGTCTTCTCTAGTTCTCTCTTTCTCTCTCTCTCCCCCTCTTTCTCAAGCTATCTCTCTCTCTCTCTCTCTCTCTCTCTCTCTCTATATATATATATATATATATATATATATATATATATATATATATCAACAAATATAATAAAGAAATCAAAACAAAAAATGGAATAGTCAATTATAAACAAAAGTATATATAACCATAAGCACGTGGTATTAAAGGAGAAATAGACAGAGAGAGAATTATATATAAATATATATATATATATTATTTGTCGCTCCTCGAAAAAGTAGAGCACTGTAAGTGTAGTATTAACACAGCATGACGTCACTAGCTTAAAATGCATCGTTCCTTCCTAAAAAAAAAGTAGAACGCTCTAGACGTTAAGCCGCCGATAACGTGTTAAAATTATCACAGTTTATTCGCTATTTAAAATTGGCCGTGATGTTAAGGCGTCGGATATGAGTTGTAAAATACTCGTAATCCGGGGTTTCGAATCGCATGACCGGTAGTGAATAGTCATATCTCCATGCTGATGAGTCCCGGTTTAAGGACGAAACGTATACGTACATAGATAATAAACAATAACAAATATTTATTATATATATACATATAAATAATGTATTCTAATTTTCCCTCTCTAAAAATGGCGGCTTGAATCTATTATTGGGGTAAAGTATAACGCGTGAGTGTTGTCTTCTTCCTTTTTGTTCTATGAACTTTCTGCACGATGTAAACTCTTTATAAATGCCTTTTATTTTGGTGTCTGAAGAGCATATTCGAAGGAGCCGGTTTAATTCGCTTAGGTTGAATACCACTTCATTCGTTCGTTCAAAACCAAAAAAATATTTATTTTCTGTTGAAAATGATTCTCATTTGTGCTTTTTTAAACTGTTATAGTCACCACTTACCAAGGGCAAGACCTAATCGATGATAAGGGAGACTGTAATGATTGCCAGCCAAAAGATGAGGAACACTATGGAGGTACTAACAATGATCAACGCTATGAACTACTTTTGGGGCGGTCCATTGCAAGAATTTGATTTGAAGACGATCAAGTTGTAATCAGAAGGGTAGCAGTCCCAGGGTAATGTGTTCCACAGGCGGGAAACTCTTTCAAAAATGTAATGTACATGGTAATTCCACCTCCACGCTAGTCACATTGGAAGATAAAGGGAATACATTTTTGTCGTGGTAGAAAGGTGAGTTCTTGCTGTGAATGTCTTACATGGAGGAAAGCAAAATGAAATATTAATTCTCAAAAGTATCCCTGTCCTATCAAAGAACCGAGATACGCATATCAAGTTTATATCTGACGAGGTTTCATTTTCGTTAATAGTAAAAAAACCCGAAACACATACAGAATTGCCTTCTTTATATTAACCTACATTGCGCAAACTGTATATATCGTTCAACTTGACTAAGCAAGATCAACAATGCTTGACACTGTCATTGTATAGCAAGACAGCCTACATCAAATGTACCCGTCTGATGTCTATTCATTGTTTGTTTTCGTTTTTTCGTTTTTAATGGTGATTTCTCGATGTCGGCACGCAAAAAACTAACGAAAAGAGAAAGTCACTTTATTGTGACAAAGAGCAAAAAACAAACGATTCAAGAAAACCAACCAATCCTTCGTTATCTATACGAACAAAAAATATGCGACCAGGGAAAACATATGTTTGCTAGTATATATGAAAAACGTACATGTAATACACTACCTACAAAAAGGAGGAGGTAATACCTGGTAAGATGGTATCATTACGAACAAAAATATACTACCCTACCCTTCCAACTGAGATTGCAATGCCTGAGAGAATGGTCTCATAGTAACAGAACCGATTCTATACTACACCCTCCAAAACGAGAAGGTAATGCCTGGGAGGACGGTACAATGCCAGTAGCATAGATACTACACTACCTCCCTCCTGAATTATGCTGTGAAATATAGTAATAGTATAAGTTTCGACTACAGACAGATGCTAAATCTCCATTATTAATATAAGTGTTATAGTTTCGGCTTAAGGCAGACAGATACTAGATCTCTAATCGTAATAGATAGTGACTTCAGAATTACTTTCAAATTTCGAAGGGTCACGATGTAGTAAACAAGTCAGCCACTTTAATCGATTATTAATGTGTTTACTTCGCAATGTCGTTCGAAAGTAATTTCTAACACGCCACCGTCGTATAAAAACGGTAATTAATGTTTTATGTTGCTTTAGAAGCACAAATGAAACATCATACTTGACTGTCGGTTTTTAAACATTATTCAGAACGACATTTTCATGGTTTAAAACGTACTAACATATTTCGCACAGATTACAGAATAAACGCATTAATACTCTATTAAAATGGCTCACTTAGAAGTTTAAAAGCATTTAAACTAATGAATCAGTCATTATATACGCATGATTTTGATTAAAATTTTAAGCAAATAGTCAAATATTAGCCTTCATTCAGGATCCGAAACCAAAGAAAAACATTACTTTTCTGTCTTGAATTACACCACTCAAGAATGATTCTCATTTGTGCTTTTTATATTATTACTCCATAAGCAAAAGAGTAATAAAGTTATTGCACAACTTCATATGTGTGTGTTTTTTTCTCGCAATTGCGGGAGTTACACAGACTTATTTAAATGTATAATGTGAAATAATTTTGAAATAAAAAAAGAAAATGAACTTGTTAAAATCCTATAAAAAAATACGTTAATTTCGTAAAAAAATCGGTTAGAAAAATGCTCTCCTTTCGTTTGTACACCAGACCGAAGTAAATAATCCAATTCACTCTCTTTACATTAGTCACTTAATCAGCACACTACATCTCTATCATGGACGGCGGCACCGGGGAGCAGGGGGGCTCAAGCCCCCCCCCCACACACTTATTGACTTAGCCCCCCCCATGTTACGGTCATCAATAATGAAGTTATGTATGCATGTGTTTAACCGGGCCCCGGCCACTTTTTAGGAGAGCCTCCAACACTTTTATAACTGTCCCGCCGGTCCTGTCTATATCTATCTAATTGCTTATTTTGTAAATATCCAAGCTGTGTTTGGTTTGTTTTCTTATTTTGAAAACCAGCTCGTCTTTTTTGATAAGGTGAACCGATTTAGGATTAGGAAAATCTGCCAAAACGAATCATGCCTTTTTCGCCGGTTCGAACTGATCAATTTAGCGAGCTGCAGGTGTTTTTTCCTCGCTTTGTTTTAGCTTCGATCGCTTGATCTATCTCAACGAGAAAATTAGTTTTAGTTATAGTTTCGTGACATTTTGTTTCAATTAATAATTTGACGACAAAACGATACGATGATAATTAAATTTAACTTTCAAAATCCTTTTAAAAAAAATAATTTGGTAAAAAAATTGACATGAAACTCTTCATAGCATAGACAGAGTTGAAAAACAACTGCGAAAGCAAATGGGAGAGGATTTGTACAGTTTCTGACGGCTTTTTCTCACAGAAAAAAACCGTTGCTAGTTCTACTCTGCGCTATCGTTTTTTTCAGGTAAGGTACTCGACTGAGCTCCAATCTCTGGTTCCTTCTTGTAAGACATCACAGCAAGAACTTACAGCGAAACAAAATAAAAAACACTCCTTTTTTCTCTGTGTACCTCGCTTCAGGCGGAATTTCCCCAAACAGTTCTTGTTTGCAAAGGGCTTCCCGTCTGTTGAACACATTACCACGGAACCGCTTCCCTTCAGATTACTACATGGTCGTCTTCAAATCCAATCTGAAGAGATTTCTGTCACGAATCGCCCACGCAATTATTCGAATGCGATCAACCATTTTCAATTCTCTTATAAATCTCTTTATCTCTCGACTGACAATCGCTCCATCTTATTTACGCTTATCCTCGAGTGCCTTTTGGCCTCGGTAAGTGGTGTCTCAAATGTTAGAAAAAGATTAAAAAACGAAAGTATTAATCAGATTTAAAGACGTCCGATCGATTTGATCACAAAACATATATTCGTTCATCGAATTATTTTTCTAATGTTTTATTACAAGTAATCGATTAATAAAAGAGAGGCGCTGTCACAATAAGTGAACAATGGTAAAGACTCCCGGGCAACGCCAGATAATTTCAATATAATTGAAATCAAATTCCGACGAAAGTGCATTTCCATAAACTTCCCTTTGAAGACAGTTGAAAGGATATTTCATATAAAGGCTGAGTCACGCCAAACAAAGGAAGGATGTTCTAATCTTTTATTTATTCGCCTTTGTGGTTCCATACATACATTGAAAAGAATAATCTGCCTCTTTGTTTAAGAGGATCGTGCATAGTTTCGGCAGCTTAAAACGTCCCACATTTCAGCGACGATCTCGTTAACCGTGATGACATTTATAGTATAGAAATTAAGGTTTGGTCTCCTAATTGATCTACCATAACCAAGCATCAGGCGCAATTTCCACACTTGTTTGCAAGGTCTTCCGGTTTGTTGAACACTTTACCGCAGAACTGTTTCCCTGATGATTACAACATGGTCGTCTTCAAATCCAATATTAACAGTTGTCTGTAATGAAGCATCCCACATATATTCGAACTCAATCCATACCATCAATCATTTTCAATTCCCTCATAAAGCTATTAATCTCTCGACTAATAGTCATTATATCTCATTAACCCTTCTTCTCGAAGGGCTTTTAGCCTTGATATCTGATGACCATTAGTAAAAGAGAAAGAAAAGAAAACGAAAGATTTTGTCGGATTGAAAAACGTTAGATCGATTTGATTGCAAAACATATACTTATTCATTGAATTATGGAACTTGAGAGGCAGTGGATACCTCATGTAAAGGGAGTCTATATAAAGCAAGTGTTGCATACTGTCCAACTGCACCTCTCCTGAACCGGCATTGCTTGAGTCTTGAAACAATACCAAGATAAGCAGAGAAAGACAGATGTTATTTCGGGGTGTTCCTTTTCCTAGGCTAATAGCACAACCAAGGCTTCAGAATCTAGTCTATCCTACTATTTAATTCGGAGAGAGGATATATGGATTCATATTTTTCTCAAGGACATGAGCCGGTAACCCTGACAGAATGAAACCCGTCACGTTTAAAGCACAGTCAGCGCATGTAACCTTTGTTAAATAGTAAGTAATAGTTTGCTAGTCTTCCTTTGGTGATTTAGATTCGCGGGTCAACGTTGACACGTACACAGGGGGACCAAGGTCATCTGGTTAGCGAGTGCATTCAATGCCATCTCGGCGCTGCCGTGTACTAGAAACTGACGTGACATCACATCGCTAGAAGAGAGACGGTGTAAGAGGGGTAGGCAGTTGGTTGATAGTTTGTGAAGCGAACACCACGTGTAGAGAATGGCTTAACATCGACGACAAATTAGGAGAACTAAGGGTCCCAAATATCAGTAGGTGGAACGCCCCTCTCTTGCCGCCAACAGAAGGGAAGGCAATGGTAACAACCTAATAAAAGGTCATTTCTTCGAATTCTTTTTCTTTGTGTTGTTGCGTCCAGCTTTTGTTCCAACGAGAATGTACCCCTGAAGACGAACGTGGAATGACTGTCTCGGTCACGGATTTCTATAGTTGAACGTTGGAGACACGTTGTATATTTATGTAGGTCCACGTATTTTATTAGGTTGTAACTTGTGAAACATCAGACTTCTTTGAGAGGGGAGGTAATGTAATACTATTACACCACGTCATTCCTTAAGATATAGATATCAATATATAATGACACTCCACACAACCGACAGGTGCTTGGTGACAATCGAAACATACGTCACATCAGTAATTTTCGAAATTTAATGAAGATATTACAAGCTTTAAAAGAGAAGTAATTTATGTATAATGAAGGCGATATTATATGTATCGTTTTATATTATTATTATTATTATTATTATTATTATTATTATTATTATTATTATTATTATTATTAGTAGTAGTAGTAGTAGTAGTAGTGAAAGCTGTCTGTCGAAAACCAGGTTCCAAGCTTAACACTAAAATGCCTTCTACACACTTGGGCAAGGTGTTTATACTCCCCGATTACCTCGAAATCTATCTTACCCACCCCTTGCTATCGTTTTCATTTTATTTCAACCTACCCTACTTCTATTTTTAATTACTCAAACACTGTCTACCGCAACACGGTGCTTGGAATGCTATCAAACTACATTGAGTGGTGAGGTCCCAGTTCGGAAGCTTTAGCGTATCAAAAGTCACTCCTAAGTTCCCAATTACTTCCAGATTCAGTCTGACCCGCAGTGGTAGTACCCGTCAGGGTACCACACATCACTTTACAAAGATCAATCAATTAAATATAAGCTATCGTTTTCAAATGATTTATTTACAAAATATATTAGATATAAACTAAATCGATCTTTGGAGATTTTAAGATATCGCAACTTGAATCGTAAAATGTTTGAACAAAATTACCAAAAGTGTCGTTAGCCGACCTAAAAATTGTTGATATTAAAAGTGTTGGGGATTAAATAGAATCTATCGTTATCAAATTATTTACTTAATAACTATATACCCTGTACATGTACCTGGTACAGCATTAACCCTGGGCGGGTTGAACCGGCTTTCTCCGAAAGATGTAGTTTCATGGAAGTTTCATGGAAGTTTCATGGAAGTTTCATGGGAGTATCAAACGTTTTCCAGTCGCATGTATATCCCGGTGAGAAGAGATGCCGTATTTGCAATTCGTTCAGGGAAAGATGTGGACGTACTCCTACATACAGCGCCTGGTATTCCCAAATGTTCACATATCTATTGCTGACAAGGTTCAATGTTGGTTCATTTTGGTGATCTAATGAGAACCGGTGTGTCAACGTGATTATGCTGATATATATATATATATATATATATATATATATATATATATATATATATATATATATATATATATATATATATATATATATATATATGCAGCATATTCTCTTGCAGGCAGGTATTGTTGAATATAAGAGACAACTCGTGTCTAGATATCTTTTGGGAGATCCTTTCAATAGTCCGAATCAGGATCTTAGTTTCGGAGGTGAATTGGCTGATGAATTTGCCATAGTTTGGATTCGTCTCCCAAGTACTTTCGGACCCATCTGGGTCCATCTTCGGGGGAATGAGGTTAATGAGGTATAGACCATGTGTTAGTATTTATAGAAGGGTTTTGGCGGGAATTATTTACTAAGTACGAAACTATATTTGGAGCTATAAATATTTTAGAATATAATTACTGATATTACAGTTAATTCTATTAATTAGTTTTTTTTGTTTTTATATATAGGGCTTCTAATATGTAAAGTTTTTGTTTGTTAGTACTAAATTCTAAGATTTTGGTATTTTCTACTAAGAGTTTTCTGAATTCCGATCAGCTCGATGATTGTCAATTAGTGACAACAGAGCAAATATAAGTCAGGTTCATATTATATTCCAATATTTTTATTTTATTATTTTTATTTTTATTCTTTTAGTTGGTTTTTCCACGTGTGCTCTTTTCTTTTTTTTTAGTTTCACCCAAAAATGAACCACTGTATAATGTAGATTTTTTCAAGACACTTTAATCCAAGCACATTTTACTCTTTGTGATTTTTTCTGATGATTTTGTAATGTTACAGAGACGATATTAACATACAAATGTTGTTTGGCACAAGACAAATGAAACGGACCGTAAAAAATATATCTCACAGAAATGCTATGTTTTCTGGAAATGTGAAAAAATAAAAATAAAAATAATAAAATAAAAACATGGTTATTGGAATATAATATGAACTTGACTTATATATATATATATATATATATATATATATATATATATATATATATATATATAGTTTGAAAAGTCACACATTATGAAACGTTGCTGAAATGGCAATAATAAGGAGAATATTTTAAAAAAATATTTTGAAAACCTGAACAACGCAAATTATTTGTTTTTTAAAATAAATTATTTATTTACTTTAAAAACTTTTTTTAAAACTTGAGTACTTTCGGTAATAAACACCCTTTTCAGAAGTATATATATATATATATATATATATATATATATATATATATATAGGGAAAAATAGAATATATTATTTATATGTATATATATATATAATAAATATTTGTTATTGCTTATTATCTATGTACGTATACGTTTCGTCCTTTTTAATCTGGACTCATCAGCATAGAGATATTACTATTAACTACCGGTCATGCGATTCGAAATCCTGGATTACAAGTATTTTTCAACTCAAATCCAACGTCGCTAACCGCTCGACCAATTTTAAAAAGCGGCTTAACGTCCAGGCATTCTACTTCTATTAGGGAAGGAATGATGCATTATAAAGCAAGTGACGTCATGCTGTGTTAGTACTACCATTACAGTGCTCTACTTTTTACGAAGAGCGACAAATATAAATATTTGTTATTGTTATTATATATATATATATATATATATATATACAGAGAGAGAGAGAGAGAGAGAGAGAGAGAGAGAAAGAGGGAGAGAGAGAAAGAGAGAGATAGAGGTAGAGATTAACTAAGTAGAGTTAAAATCGCTCCACGCTAAAATTGACAACTTGCAAATAGCATTTACTGATCCTAATATTGGACACTGTTTTTGTGACAATTGCAAGTGGAAAACTCATACTGGTTGCAAAACAAGCTGGGTTTCCTTTTCAATTTTGAATATTTAACGGTTAAAAACTGACACATTTCTGACACAATTACTGACGCTTCACACAATGAAATTAATTCATTAACCCGATCCTCCATTTGCAAGAAAACACCGCTTAACTCCCACAAAATATATCTTCTTTATGGCTTTGAGCACATTTAAGAACATCTGATGTACATTATTTTCTTATAAAATCATTCTTATCTGATGCCAAACTACGTTCTATGTAAATATTTTTGTTATGGTCGTAATAAGAAGGTTTTACTAACTTCGTTCTATATGAATCCATTTTAGTTCTATTCCTCGCGTTTTATGCACGGACTTCGATGTTATTAATTTCCATGTTCGGTTTATTGCAAAACCCATAAAATATTATCTATGCTACATATGCGACATTCGAGGGAGGGCGACGTCGATCTTTTGTATCTTAAAAGTAAATAGATGTTATTGTAAAATACGTGTGAAAGACTAGATACTTTTATAAAAGATTTATGATTTAATGTGATTTTTATGAGTATGTATTTACGTGGTTAACTTGGATGCGGCAAGATTTAAATATTTCAAAATAAAGGCTCGAATTTGAGATGTCCCCTAGTGTGCATCCTTTAGGTGCAGTCTGCCATGAAAATGCCATACTTAGGATGCAATTCGCTTCCAAAATAGTATACTTTCGATGCACCCCAAAGACAAAACGGCGCACTTTTAATTTAGTCTGGTCTCAAAATAGTACTGGGTCCGCCAGAAGTAACTATATCTTTTCTTTTGTTTCTAACTTTGTTGATAATTAGTTTCTTATGACGGGCCCTGTATACTTTTGATGCAGTCCGGTGCCAAAATGGCTAATTTTGTATGCAGCCGGTTTCTAGAATGGTATACTTTGAATGCAGTCTGGTGTTAAAATGGCGTACTTTGGTTCTTGTCGGTTGCAAAATTGGAATACTTTGAATGCAATCCGGTTCCAACGTGGTCTGTTTGAGATGTCATTTGATTTCAACATGCTGCAGCGTGTATAGTCAAGTTGCAACAAAATGTTGCTTAGTTGCAATCTAGTATAACATGGTAAATTCTGCTGCAGTTCACTTCCAACATGTCATCTTAATATAGTCTGAGGACACTCTGGTGTAGATTAGATAAGATCGGGTACCTATATGGCATAATTTGGAAACACTCTGTAGACAAGTTGTAGTCCGATTCTAGAATGGCCTAGCTTGGCTGCTGTCTTATGATATTTTTGCAAACTTTAGATGTAGTCCGAAGTCAATATAGCATAAGTTGGAAGTAGTCTTGTACCAAAGATTTTATACATTGAATTAACATGGGTGTTGTAAAGCGCAAACTAGATGTAACCTTGAATTAGGTCTGTACAAATATAGCGTACTTTGGATGCAGTCTAGTTAGAAAATGATGTAGCGTAATTTGAATGTTGTCCAGTGTCAGCATAGTGTGATTTGGATTAATTCAAGTGTCATTATAGCGTACCTTGGATGTAATTCAGTGCTAACATGTCATACATTGGATATCGTCTAGTGGTGTTAACATGTCATACATTGGATATCGTCTAGTGGTGTTAACATGTCATACATTGGATATCGTCTAGTGGTGTTAACATGGCATACATTGGATATCGTCTAGTGGTGTAAACATGGCATACATTGGATATCGTCTAGTGGTGTTAACATGTCATACATTGGATATCGTCTAGTGGTGTTAACATGTCATACATTGGATATCGTCTAGTGGTGTTAACATGTCATACATTGGATATCGTCTAGTGGTGTTAACATGTCATACATTGGATATCGTCTAGTGGTGTTAACATGTCATACATTGGATATCGTCTAGTGGTGTTAACATGGCATACATTGGATATCGTCTAGTGGTGTTAACATGTCATACATTGGATATCGTCTAGTGGTGTTAACATGTCATACATTGGATATCGTCTAGTGGTGTTAACATGTCATACATTGGATATCGTCTAGTGGTGTTAACATGGCATACATTGGATATCGTCTAGTGGTGTTAACATGTCATACATTGGATATCGTCTAGTGGTGTTAACATGTCATACATTGGATATCGTCTAGTGGTGTTAACATGTCATACATTGGATATCGTCTAGTGGTGTTAACATGTCATACATTGGATATCGTCTAGTGGTGTTAACATGTCATACATTGGATATCGTCTAGTGGTGTTAACATGTCATACATTGGATATCGTCTAGTGGTGTTAACATGTCATACATTGGATATCGTCTAGTGGTGTTAACATGTCATACATTGGATATCGTCTAGTGGTGTTAACATGTCATACATTGGATATCGTCTAGTGGTGTTAACATGTCATACATTGGATATCGTCTAGTGGTGTTAACATGGCATACATTGGATATCGTCTAGTGGTGTTAACATGTCATACATTGGATATCGTCTAGTGGTGTTAACATGTCATACATTGGATATCGTCTAGTGGTGTTAACATGTCATACATTGGATATCGTCTAGTGGTGTTAACATGGCATACATTGGATATCGTCTAGTGGTGTTAACATGTCATACATTGGATATCGTCTAGTGGTGTTAACATGTCATACATTGGATATCGTCTAGTGGTGTTAACATGTCATACATTGGATATCGTCTAGTGGTGTTAACATGCCATACATTGGATATCGTCTAGTGGTGTTAACATGTCATACATTGGATATCGTCTAGTGGTGTTAACATGTCATACATTGGATATCGTCTAGTGGTGTTAACATGCCATACATTGGATATCGTCTAGTGGTGTTAACATGCCATACATTGGATATCGTCTAGTGGTGTTAACATGTCATACATTGGATATCGTCTAGTGGTGTTAACATGTCATACATTGGATATCGTCTAGTGGTGTTAACATGTCATACATTGGATATCGTCTAGTGGTGTTAACATGTCATACATTGGATATCGTCTAGTGGTGTTAACATGGCATACATTGGATATCGTCTAGTGGTGTTAACATGTCATACATTGGATATCGTCTAGTGGTGTTAACATGTCATACATTGGATATCGTCTAGTGGTGTTAACATGCCATACATTGGATATCGTCTAGTGGTGTTAACATGTCATACATTGGATATCGTCTAGTGGTGTTAACATGTCATACATTGGATATCGTCTAGTGGTGTTAACATGCCATACATTGGATATCGTCTAGTGGTGTTAACATGCCATACATTGGATATCGTCTAGTGGTGTTAACATGTCATACATTGGATATCGTCTAGTGGTGTTA
The DNA here is from genome assembly GCA_963556195.1 of Sepiola atlantica. Taxonomy (NCBI): domain Eukaryota; kingdom Metazoa; phylum Mollusca; class Cephalopoda; order Sepiida; family Sepiolidae; genus Sepiola; species Sepiola atlantica. The sequence goes on along the minus strand of OY744520.1, from coordinate 196,339,488 downwards.
ACATGTCATACATTGGATATCGTCTAGTGGTGTTAACATGTCATACATTGGATATCGTCTAGTGGTGTTAACATGTCATACATTGGATATCGTCTAGTGGTGTTAACATGCCATACATTGGATATCGTCTAGTGGTGTTAACATGTGATACATTGGATATCGTCTAGTGGTGTTAACATGTCATACATTGGATATCGTCTAGTGGTGTTAACATGCCATACATTGGATATCGTCTAGTGGTGTTAACATGTCATACATTGGATATCGTCATGTGGTGTTAACATGTCATACATTGGATATCGTCTAGTGGTGTTAACATGTCATACATTGGATATCGTCTAGTGGTGTTAACATGTCATACATTGGATATCGTCTAGTGGTGTTAACATGCCATACATTGGATATCGTCTAGTGGTGTTAACATGTCATACATTGGATATCGTCTAGTGGTGTTAACATGTCATACATTGGATATCGTCTAGTGGTGTTAACATGTCATACATTGGATATCGTCTAGTGGTGTTAACATGTCATACATTGGATATCGTCTAGTGGTGTTAACATGCCATACATTGGATATCGTCTAGTGGTGTTAACATGTCATACATTGGATATCGTCTAGTGGTGTTAACATGTCATACATTGGATATCGTCTAGTGGTGTTAACATGTCATACATTGGATATCGTCTAGTGGTGTTAACATGCCATACATTGGATATCGTCTAGTGGTGTTAACATGTCATACATTGGATATCGTCTAGTGGTGTTAACATGCCATACATTGGATATCGTCTAGTGGTGTTAACATGTCATACATTGGATATCGTCTAGTGGTGTTAACATGTCATACATTGGATATCGTCTAGCGGTGTTAACATGCCATACATTGGATATCGTCTAGTGGTGTTAACATGTCATACATTGGATATCGTCTAGTGGTGTTAACATGTCATACATTGGATATCGTCTAGTTGTGTTAACATGTCATACATTGGATATCGTCTAGTGGTGTCAACATGCCATACATTGGATATCGTCTAGTGGTGTTAACATGCCATACATTGGATATCGTCTAGTGGTGTTAACATGGCATACTTTGTAATCAGTCAAATGCCAATAAAGCATACAATGGATATAGTCTGGTGCTAACATGGCGTACCCATGATGTAGTCCAATGCCAGCATAACGTGTCTTGGATACAGTCCAATGCCAACATGGCACACCTCGGATGTAGCCTGGTGCTAACATGGCGTATCCAGGATGTAGTCCAATGCGAACATGACGCACTCTCGATATCATCCAATGCAAAAATGGCGTACCTTGTCTGTAGCCCAGAACTATCACAAAGTACTTTGGATGTAGTCTAATAGTTACATAGCGTACCTTGGATGTACTCGCAAGATAACATAGCGTACACTGGATGCTGTCTAGTGCCAACATCTCGTACCTGATAGATCTTGTAATGCGTTGTAAGTAGTATAATAATAAAATAATGGGCATTTTAAAAGCCTATAAATACGATTCATATTCATGTAAACTATTTCGAATCGCTAGTGTTTATGGCTTTTCAGTATTGGCAGTTTTATTTTACTTAAATCGTCTTGAGTGAATTTGATACTTTGAGTAATTAATATCAGACTGAAACTCAGGAGGAAGTGATTATACTGGACACCACCTTCTCCTTTGCAGAAATGAAAATTGATCAGTGTTACACACTGTTGCATGTCGTGCCTCAGTAAATAAAAGAGAGCATATATAGGCGTAGGCAATTTGTGCACCTGTCTTAGGTGTATAATAATCAAGAGGGCATCTTCTTTAAACTGCGGCCACGAATGGTTTAATGGATAACGATATCGACTATGAAATTTCCGCAAACTAAGTCCAAATCCAGTCGGATTTATTGCATTCACGTACACAGTAATATTATTGGAAACGGTATGGTTGTATAACCATGCCGGCCGATCGACGACCGCGACCCCCGAACACACACGTGCTGTGGGTTTCCTTCTTCTTTATCTTGTTTTGGCCGTGTCGATTCAAGTATTTACGATCGCCGAGGGTACAAACACTAATTTACAATTTTTATTTGAAGCAAGTAATAACCCAAACACAAATATATACATTGTGTAAACATGATTTGTGAAACATGCGTGTGTATGTCGTCAGGGCCCCATCGTTGGCGTCCACTCTTCTGGGACAAGTTCTCGTCTTCTGCTCAAACTTATCTCTCAAAACGCGTCTCCGCAATCTCCTCGAACCGATATGTGCCCATCAAATATATCTACCTTCGACCGGAAATCCTAAATGTCCGGTCTTTTTCTCAGGTACTCTATGCTTAACTCAACCGGAATCTGAATTCTTTATATCGACTACTGTGGCTAATTGTTGATGGCGTCACTTTGTCTATACAATACAAATGATAGATTGGTCCAATACTGTTATCTACTTCCGCAGAACTATTTTTATTGTCATCTATTTCCTAACTAACATTTCCGGCGGTTCTGGCTGTGGGTGGTTGGTTGTTGGCAATCCATATTTACGCATGATCACACATTGACGGCAATGGGCATAATAGCAACATGTGTTCAATTAATCGTATTCTTTACAGGGTGTTTGAGACAAATTAGATGATGTTTTTATATTTTTTCATTTCAGTATTTAATAACGGTTAAGCACAATGGAGAGTTGTTTTTGTGAAATATTGGTGTGTTTGAGAGCTGAAGATCATCGACGACTAAAATACACCGAAATATTCGAAGACAGTCACCTGCATCTTGATGATTCGTGCCGGATAGAATCATTCGGAAATCTTAGCTACAGAAACATCGAAGGCCGTGATATGTGCTCTGGAGAATTGCGACGGAAATGTGGACGCACTGGCTAGCAACAGGCTCATAGCAGGGATTTGGACAATTTAGAAGTTGGAAAAATGTGCGGAAAAATTCAGACAAGGCAATGCTGATCTGATATCTAAATTATGTATATATAAGAAAATATAACAATTCTAAATTACAAGTGTATATTACAGAATATTGATTTATTAGAAGTTGTTTATAAAACAAATATGCAAATTAAATCTGTTTGTTGGTAATTTCAGTCTACTATATATAAAGTTGTAACTTGTTTTGATATTAATATAGTTTCGCATTTATTCATTTAGCTTAATTGTAAATTGCTATGAATTTATTTTTTAATCCTAAAGATACTTTATCTTTTTTATTTAATTTAAATATTTCTTTAGAAATAAATTTAAAAGGAGAAAATGTTTAAGTGAATTTGATAATTGAACATTTCTAGTTAAAATTTAAATTTAAAAAATATCTTTAAAAAAAAGTTTTAAGATAGAGGTGTGTGTCAGAGTTGCGACTATGAAAAAGCGCTAGGCGAAGATCTTCGTGACTCCTCATAGAAGAGTTGCAAGTCCAAACTACTTAGAGGCAACTTCCAAGAGAACAACCTTACAAAAGCCAAGAAACTCCATAACAAAGTCAAACAACCAGTCGAGCTCTTGTTTTCTTCAAGGCCAGATGGACAAAACGCAGAATAAGAAGTGGCGAGGTTAAAATCCGCACGAAGTTCCGCGCGTCAGGAAATCCAAGTTCCCTCAAACTGTAATGCTCTTTAGGTGTGTTTCCAGCAAAAGCCACGTCATTTCGTTCCACATGTTCTAAACGATTTAGACTTAGGTACTCCCATGTTTTGAGATATATGAGGCATCCAGAGTGATCCGTCGCATTCATAAGAATTTAAATTTGGCATACTTTTGACTGTTTTCGTAGCAAGAATATTTTAAAGAGACAGGTCGCTATTCTGAAGCCAAACCACTAGCATTTATAAGGAGGATATTAGTGGAGAAGTCTCCGGTAGATATTTATTTCCTCGTTTTCAAAGTGGAGCGAAAATCTCAAACACGTCTCAACGTCGCTTTTACCATTTGTTTTTTGTCCCCCCCCCCCAAAAAAAATAAACGTCATGAAACCAACGACCCCCCGGTCATCCAGTCAGGGGTCGTTCGTTTCTTCTGAAAGAGACAGACTAAATTCAAAGAACGATATTGAGTTGTTGTTCATTGTTGGCAAGCGATGGGTGGAGAGGTTGGCTGCGAGAACGTCGTATGTCTGGTAACATAACTCAGCCCCGTATCATAACTCCAGGAAAACCTAGAAGTGGCTGTCTGAGAACTTTCACAACTTAATAATTCCCGACATATTACGCTTAAACTCACTAGATTGCAACTTAATGAATTATGTGTGGGTCGCAGTTGAGAAAGACACCGACCTTACCGCCTGCAACACCAATGACAATCTGATTGGCAGAATCAAACTGATGTTTATGCATCTCTCGAAAGAAACCATGAAGACTGCGTGCTTAAGGTTCAAGTACCATCTGGAAGCCGTGGTGGAGGCTTATGGCGTCTTTTTCGATTCAGCTGTATTCGACAAAAGATCGTCTAAGAGACAAACTTTGAATTCTGAGAATATATCAGATATTGCCCAAGGTTTTTTTTTCTTTTATTTCTCTAAAGTGTCAAATCTATAGATCAACGAAATCGAATTACATTTCGGGGCAAAAATGGCAAAGTGCAACAAGTCATGTAAAAAGACATTCAGGAGATCTGTACGTCTATATACGGTCTGAATGTTTGTCCTAGGTGAATTAAAACCTGAATATGATAGGCATCGTCACTACCTCTGATAGGGTTAAAGTTAAAGTTTCTAATGAGGCAAAAGCAGCTATGGTGAATATTTTGCTTAGAGTTAGGGTTAGTCTAAGGGTTAGGGTTAGGGTTCTAATGAGACGGAAGCGGCTATGGTGTATATTTTGCCGGAGTTAGGGTTAGGGTTAGGGCTTCTAATGAGATGGAAGCAGCTATGGTGGATATTTTGCTTATGGTAAGGGTTAGGGTTCGAGTTTTGGTTCTAATGAGACGGAAGTGGCTATAGTGGATATTTTGCTCGGAGTTAAGGTTAGGGTTAAAGTTAGGATTAGGATTTCTAATGAGATTGAAGAAGCTATGGTGGATATTTTGTTTAGAGTTACGGTATTGTCTTGGCCTTCGGGGCTTGATTTACGCCTGTCTATGGGGTTGTCCTGTGCAGTTCTAGGAGGTGCACCATCCCAAGCTTTGCCTTCTCACCCTTTGAGAAGTGGTTAGTTTATTGCTAATCGCCTGAGGCGCCCCTACCGGGGAATACCGACGGCATTTTTGTAGGCCAGAGTGCTCACCTTCTCGGGCGCTAGCTTTTCAAATCTCACTTTCCCGACCTTGTGTCACATCTTCCCGCTGTGGGAGGTAGATAAATAACTCGTCTAAGGCGATTTCCATTACACATATATATATATATATATATATATATATATATATATATATATATATATATATATATATATATATATATATATATTAAATTCTGTTGAATTCACACAAAGCTGTGTAAATAGCTCAATAATGCATGCATCAATAGAACTCAAATATAATATTATAATTTAATAAATATGTCGAATCTGAACAAGCCTTTTGAAAACGTATTGAATTTTTTATCCATAAACATATGTTTTTAAAATGGGCAGAAACAATTGTATGAATAAAAAGGTTTTTAAAAATAAATCTGAAACATCTTTTAAATTATCGTATTATATATATATACAAACTTTCAATAGACACTATATATTAGTTTGCTTTCCCATCGATACCTTCAGTTTCACGAAAACACTGACTTTTTAGCCCACAGATTAAAAGATACTTAATCGATTCTTCAGTCGATATTGTGACAGTATAACCTGGCGAAGAAAAGAAGGATTAGGGTAAGAATGAAAACTCTGCTACATTTGGTATGTTCATTTTCAGAGTTTCCGTGAAAACGAAGGTATCAATGGAAGATCTAACTAATGTATGAGGTCCATTTAAATAAAATAGATATGCTCTTACACAAGTAATTTAACACTCTCGTCATTTCTATTATAATACTAAATTACATTACTCAATATATATATATATATATATATATATATATATATATATATATATATATGTATGTGAGTCAGGGGTGTCTTTGTGACCGACATCGAATTCTTTCGACCAGCAGTAAATATCATCTCCTATAATGATGACAGCGTAAACAAGAAACACTAGTGTCTGTAGCTTAAAAATAATTATATATATATATATATATATATA